>CM037851.1:29004057-29471219 GCA_021234595.1 Delia radicum | reverse complement strand
ACAAAGAATAATAACATCAACGTCATTATGACAACAAAAGCAGCAATTTCCGTGCACATTATCATTATCAATATGAAATAGAATAACAACATGAATATTTCTTCTTCTTTTTGAAAAAATACTTAAGAAAGAATTTTGAAAACATTTTGAAGCAACAGCAAAAGACTTGCAAAAAAAAAAATAAAATACTTAAAAAGGTAAAATAACGTAACGAACTGTAAAGAAGAATAAGCAAAAAAGCCTTCTAGAAGAAAATTGAAAATCATTGCATCAAATACAATCTGCAATACAGGAAATATACTTAAGCACATACAATGAAATATATGTATTAAGAATAAAAAATATATGTATATAAAACATGAAAAATGGAAAAAGAAACATCAACACACTCATGATTCACTCAATACCACTTGGCAAAGATTATGCGATATGGTCGAATATCTAAGCAACTACTTAATCTAGACGTCTAAATGTTTATTTGTTTAAGACTAACTACTACAGAAATATACATGGCGTATGATTTATTTTAAGTGTCATAATATTACTCATACGTGAGGTACTATGTACATATATTAAATGTTTTTAATAGTAAAAAAATACGGGATTCGGGAAACTTATTAGATTTTAATTTAAGAACCCAAGTAAAAAACTTTATATATATTCAGATATTATTTTATACTAATAAATATTTTAATGTATAAATTTATATAGTCATATAAACATATATCCAAAAGCCTAAATATTTGTATGTAATTAAGCTTATGTTGCTTCAAAAATATTTATAATAATAATAATGATATTTTTATGAATAACAGACGCAAAAAACATACATTTCAAAAAAAAAAAAAAACACTACGCCAATTCCTTACACGTTTGTCATGTTGGTCCGCTGACATCGACTTCGTATACCTCAAACTATATAAAATTACACCATTACACGGCGCAAATACCTTAGAAAAAAAAAATGCAAAAGTTTAATAATCGGAAAATTTTGGTTTCACTTGTAAATCACCATACAAGTATTTACCAAGCAGTGATATGAAAATTGCATTTTCATTGAATGTATCTGCCAAGTCGAGTGAGTCCATTTTGTGTTGCATTGGATCAGAAAGTTAAAATCTATGAGCAAAAAAAACTAAAATGAATTAGAAATAGAATCGTTAGGACAATATCATTTGCACAATTAAAGGTCGAAAAAAAACATAATTTTTATTTTTAATAAAATTATATCTAACTTGTATAAAAGACAATTACAGTCTAGTTTACTCCCCCCTGTTTTTGTTTATAGGCAAAACAAAAAAAATAAAAAGAAGGAAAAAAACAAAAAACATGTATTGAATATCCACCAAAAGTGGACCTTGGCACATAGCAAACAAGTTTTCAATTTATTTTTTGATCAATGGGAAAATCTTTAACTTCGAGCTCATATATTAGTTCTCATGTAGTGAGGTAAACTAGTTTAATATTGAATATTTGATGTTTGGCATGGGATTGTTACCTCCTCTTTCAAAATGTGTTCTGATGATGGGAACCTAGAAAATTTCCGAAATAGATCTATCAATACAATCCTGAAAGGGTCAAATAATAGTTTGAAAACAATAAACTAATAAAAAAATATAGAGTATGGCCTATAACTTGAATAATTTTCATTTTCATTGAATTAGAAAACTCTTGTATGTTTCAAGTAATTTTGTTAATTTACGAGTTGTAAAAGGCCATCAATTCTTTTGGTTAAAACGTTAGAAGTGCAACTTTGCATGTCATGACTTTTAAAAATAACCAACCTAAACCAGATCATCATTGCTCTTAAAGCATACAACCTTGAGAAATAAGAGGCATCTAAAGTTAGTTTCAATAGGTGTCGAACATTTTTGAAGTAATTTTTTAACTTTGTTGATATGGATAGAAAGACTTTATATTTCAATGAGTGCGCCCCGAGAGGCTAGTTGGTAGCGTGCTGGCTTATCAGTGTGGGGGTCGTGGGTTCGATTCCCACCAGAGGCACTGGTCTGTTTTCGCTACAACGCGCCGAAGGGCATAGTAGCTAGTGCTCGGTTAGGGTAATAGGAAATAATTTGTAATTAAATCATTATTAATTAATAAAATAAAAAAAAAAAAAATTTAAATGATTTCTACACACCACAACGGTTTCATAAACTGATAATAATACATGCGTAAAATTACAAAAAAATGTCAAAGTAACCAATTTTTGTGTAAAATAAACGAAAATTTGTACATTTTACGAAATTTTTTGTACTTTTGACAATAATTTCGTATTTTTATGCATGGATTATTTTGAATGTACAAATTGGTTTTCATTGTGTTATTTAGATTCCTTCAAATATTTTACAGTTTCTCAAAAAAAAAAAATCATTATGTTAAGGTCTGTTTTTTTTATTATTTTCAGTTGGTAATTTTTGAAGTTTGTATAAAAAATTGAATATTTTAATAGAATGTATCACAAGAGTACTGAACAGTAACATATGATTGAGTAGGGTATTAGAAAAATAAATATAAAATATTTACAACTCATGCTTTGAACTGACACAAATATATAGTAAAACCTTTCAATAGTGATCACTTTTTCTTCAATATAACTAACAATTTTGTGGGTAAATAATTTTTGAGTAAAAATTATATGTGGTACGTGAGTTCCTAATCATGATTTATGAAAATTTCTGCGGGAAGGGACTAAAAGTGGAAAAAATTTCCACTTGGAAATCTGGTCAAAACCGTTAATGCTAGGAACTTGAAATTTGGTGTTTGAGTTTCTAATCAGAAGTATAAATCTGTGTAAAGCAGACTTTAAAAATTCCATCGGGATTGGCATATATATAGAAGGGTCCCCTATATTAAAGATAACATTGATTTCATTCGGGAATTCCATTAACAATTTTTAAATATAAGAAAATTTTAATGAATTTATATTATATTGATTTGTTTGGGAATTCCATTAAAAATTAGAAAATAAAGGCAAATTTAATCTAATATTGAAATTAAAATTTGCAAAAATCATTTTATGTGAAGCATGAAGTGGAAACCATAATATTTTTTAAATATTTCAAGTTTAAACTAACTTTCCTTATTTTCCCCCCTTATAATCTAAGGGGGGCTATTTGGTCAGAAATTTGAAAATTAAACTATATGTTTCTTAGAATATGAACTAGCTTACGTACATGATACTTCTTGGATTCCTAGCCAGGAACGGGGTACAAATAGGGGTTAACTTAGGGAAAACCCTTCCCCTGGCGGACAGGCCAAACCACTAAAAGATCGAACTTAAAATTTGGTATGTGGTTCTCTTATCAGAAGCAGACATCTGTATAGAGCGCACATCTGTATTGACGGGAGTTTTTTAAAATCCGCTCGAGGAGGGCCAAAAAGCGGAAACTTTCAGCTTAATCTTTATTAGACATTTGTGCAGAGCGGATTTTTGGAAATTCGGTATGTGGGTACTTTTCTGTATGTGGGTATTTTTGCAATTTTTTACGGGGATTGGCAAAAATGTCAAAGGCTCCCCTCTTGGCGGCCTGCCCAAACTCCTTTTTCCTGAAATTTGGAATTTAACTTTTTTGTCAGGATCATGGTAAAAATAGGGGTTAAAGTATATAAATCTATACCTTCTTTAAACCCTTAAGCGAGTATCTTGAAATGTGGTATGTGGGTTACTGATGCCGAGCAGATATCCCGTTAGAAGAGATTTTTGGAAATTCCTACACACAGAGAAAAATTTAGCTGTTTGCCAACTGAAATTTGGCTACTACGACTCAAACTCGGTCATTACGAATTTCAGTCGGTTGGTAGATTTCACAACAAAGTTCGGTTAATTCAACAGAATTTTAGTTGTCAGACCCATAATATTTAGAAATCTAATATAAATATCGTTGTACTAACTGAATTTATAAGTTGTTACCATTAATATACACTTTTTAATTCGGTTGGCACTTTTTTCTCTGTGTGTATATTTTTGGTAATTCCTTGACTGCCTGACAAAACTACTTAAGCGATATAATTGAACCTTTATGTGTGGTTTTTTATTGGCTAAAAGTTTAAAATTTAAATCATATGTTTCTTGGAATATGTCTTGAATTACAGTTAAATTCCTTTTAGAATTTTCATACGGAACGTAATAAATATTTTGGTACAAAAGCGAGTTTGTTCTGCCAACGCCTTAGACTGGAATTTTTTAAATTCCTGCTAGGAGGGGTATAAAGTATCCCCACTGACGGCATGGTATACTCTTTTTGGTAAGAATGAAATTTTAAAAATTTGTTCACTGTTGTATGGGATTATTTACAGATAAGTTATATTTTGAAACTGCGGATTTATTTTGGAACTACTACTCCTAAAAATCGCTAAAGTAATAATGTTAAAATTTGGTGTGTCAATGCATACACCATAAACCGTTGAATCTAGGAACTTGTCATTTGGTGCCGGCATCCCGTAAAACTTGGTATTAAAAAATGTTTACAGGGGAGGGACAAAAAGAGGAAGTCGTTCCCTTAACCAATTTAAGCAAATGGTCTGAAATTCTAAATACCTTTTTTTTGAGGTATGTCTTAATATATTGAATATATCTGTTGGGTTTTTATAAAATCGTGGTATAAATGGGGCTTAAAAGAAAAAAATTCCACCGTCAAATACCTATGGAATTCCATTAAGGTAGAAATCTGAAACTCTAAATAACAAAAACATCCACTCAAAAAGGATAAACCATTTTATTGAAACATATTCCTTAAAAAATAATTAATTTTCCTTCCTCATATATTCCGATATATAAAACTACCGGTAACGAAATATCGGGCTTTTAAGCAGAAAAATTTTAAAAATTTAAAATCTATTTTGAAAGCAAAAGAATTCTCTTTAACCATTTTCTGTCGGCTATAAAAAGTTTTCACTGTATAAAATGATTTTACCTGTATACATATTATACTAAACTGACCTGTCTGTCATACAATTGTTTTGTCTCTTTCTATACTTTTTCTGCTGTCTTATACATAGAAGAAGCATAATAAGTATGTGTTTGCCAAAATCACACCTTAAGTATAAATATTACGTGATTTTATTTTTGATTACTTATTTTAAAGTATTTCCTTTTGTATATTTCTGGCATTTCCCATATCCTCTTCACTTCAATTTATTTCTCTGCATAATTTTGAAATACCTTGTCATTATTGTTCATCTTACGTTCATTTTAATAAAAACATGTTTGTTAGCAACATTTAGTATTATCCTGATTTTGAAGGCTACGGCAAACACATAATGCATTAAATCATTTATACTTTCTCCTAATGTTTCATATATAAATATTTAATAAATAAAGATTTCAGTCTGCACAATCATGCATATGTATTAAAATTGTGCATATGTATTATTACTGTGTGTGTGTGTATGTGCATGAAACTGTCACAATGCAGATGCTGAAGTTTATAGTACAATGATATTTTATATATTTATGCATGAAGTGTGATATAAAATCACAAATTGCAAAAATGATGCTATGCGTTAGTATACAGTTTGTCGAGAGTTTTCTTTTTATTAACCCCTTACTGAATGACACTTCATATCTTAAAATAATTTATAAAAAAAACATGTGTCCTCATATCAACTACTTAATGCTAAATACTCATAAGTATTTGATATACATATATATATAAAGCGTGTTTTTTTTAGAGTGTCACAACTTTGAGTTGGCATCACTGCTTTATTTGACCACCCATTTAACAGCTGATAGTTGCTTTTTGTTTAGTTGGCTTTGAAATTTCATTATCATTTCATTTTAGAGCAACGAGTGCAAATTGTTGAAATTTTTAATCAAAATAATTGTTCTATTCGTCAAACTCATCTTGCACTTCTTCCATTTTATGGCGTATATAATCGTCCTTCAGAGCTCAGATTAATAGGCCACCAAGATCGCGTGATTTAACCCCATTGGAATATTTTATTTGGGGTAATGTTAAGTCACTTGTCTACGTCGATAAACCACAAACAATTGAACACCTGGAAATCAACATTCGAAGAGCTATTGGCGAAATACGGCCGCAAATGCTGCGAAAAATTGTTGAAAATTGGTGTTTCAGATTGCGCTTTCTACGCGCAAGCCGTGGCGGCCACATGACAGAAATCATATTTAAACATTCATTTCATAAAATATTCTTTCCAATAAAGCCCGTTTCATTGATATTAAAAATATATTTCCTTGTTTTATTATGATTTAAACTTGTGTCACTCTATAAAAAAAAAAAAAAACAACAAGATATGTACTATCTTGCAGAAAGGGTTAAGACATGCTGTAGATAGTTGTAGTTTTGTAGCATAATTATAATAAATATATGTTTGATAACCTACATAATGATGTGATGTGGGAAATTTTAATGCCTTTGGGTAACTAAACTAAAAATAGGTTTCCAACTTATTTCTGAGCGCTCAGAAATTATGACTCTTAAACACAGAAAACAGTTTTGTAGTTGCAATAGAATTTTAAGCCAACCGAATTTTTGAGGTTACACTTCCAGTATTATTATTACATTTTAATACTATTGTAACAGCCGATATTTATTTACAAATTCTAAAATTTTTATTTTAACAATTGAAGGGCTTATTGTAAAAACATGATAAGCACCTTTGGGGTAATATGGATTTGCGATGTTTTATATACATCTATTGATTAATATTTGAAAGAAGCCTAGCTTAAACACTTATAACAAGTACCTAGAGTATAAACGTCCTGCTAGAGTCATATTTTTTGCATTTTTTAACCTTCAAAAGGCGAAAACAAACTAAAAATAGAATGTGGCTTATCAAGTTGTTACAATAAGCCCTTCAATTGAATATTTTATGTTAATGGATTGTAATACTCTATAATTAGACTCACATACGTTCCACAAAGTTTATTTTATAAAAAAAAAAATCTTTTGCCGTGAAGTGGACTTGAACCAGCGACCTCCCCTATGTCAGACAATAACTTTAACTCTAGTTTAAATCCAATTTAAATATTAAGTATTTAAATTTGAACCCGCATTTAAATATTTGTCTAAAAATAGATTTGTATGTACAACAAAAATTCGCTCGCTGGTCTCAATATTTTATTAGAGTTACCAAAATTATAAAAAAAAAATTAATATTACTTTAAAATTATTTTCTACATAAAAAATGCTTATGCCGCGAAAATTTGAAAAATTAAATTTTTTATTTTATTTAATTATTCAATATACTCAAAATTATTGAGAGATTTTATTGCAAAAACGTGTTTTTTTTTTAATTAATTTTACAAATTCTTAAAATGCCTTATAAAAGTTATACCAAATTTGAATTTTGTAATGAAATTTGCATAATTTTCTTGAAAATATCATTAGAATTTGATGAGACTATTAGTATCTTTAATTTTATATAAAAAACCTTAACACTTGAGTGTCCTGTGGACAAAAAATACCTATGAAACGTAATTATAGTTACAAGATTGCAAAGTTTTTAAATTGATAAAAAAAAGAATCCACTTGAAAGATATAATTATTATCTGTAATTTGATCAACAGAGGATGAAAGTTTCCTCTTTGGACCAAAACAGATGGTGCTAATCTAACGATCCACCACAATTCTTTATGATTGCTATCTTACTTTTAAGAGTTAAAAATTTGGGGTAAAAACTTCCGCCAAATTTATTTTTTCTTTTTTTTTTTTGAAGCAATAAAAAAATGGATATCAAATCAAATGTATATTAAATATACGTAAAACGATTTACAATTTATAGCATCACAAAGGCGCTCTAGAACCAGTTATAGAACTATTTCTGGGACTGTGACAATTTACATTTCGACTCCCAGCAAGAACCGGTTCCCTATAACCGGTGGTAAAAAAGTTGTTCTAGAACAGGTTCAAAGGTAATCTGTTCCAAAAAATTTTGCTGGGTAATAGTGTTTTATAACAAGTTCTAATTTCTGTTCTGCAACCGATTCTTTTTAAATGGAGTTTGTCCTATTTGCAATAGGTTCTTTACCTCCGAACAAGAACAGGTTGCTATAGAACTGGTTCTAGAACCAGTTATATAACACAGTGCAACACGAAAACAAATAACCATATACGGACACCACTACGTGATAAAAGACTAAAAAAAAAACCCATATCTCCCAATTTTTCCCAAAGTCATCTCCTTTTTTGTTTATGGGCCGCCAAAGATTTGGGGCCTCGGTATCATTTTCGCAAAAAAGTGATCATTTTCTCATTCTCATATCTTGCAAACCGTTCAGAATTTCAATTTACTCTCTATGTCATAAAGAACATAAAGAACAAAAATTGCGAACATATAAATCAAAAAAACTTCACCTTCCAGATCAAAATCGCAAAAAACTTAAAAAAATTCGATTTTTTTTACCTTTTTTCCCGTGTTCAGGTCCATAGGTAGCAAACCGTTCAAAATTCAAGGAAACAATCAACTAGAAAAATTTACCTAAGATCTCAATAAACAAATTTCTAGAACATATAAACTTCCTGGGAATTGGGTTTGCTACCTATGCACCTGAACAGGAGAAAAAAGGAAAAAAAATGAAATTAAAAATTTTTTCACTTTTGCGCGCTACCTAAACAGTGTTAAGAAGCATCTCTAGGAAGTTTATATGTTCTAGAAATTTGTTTATTGAGATCTTAGGTAAATTTTTGTAGTTGATTGTTTCCTTGAATTTTGAACGGTTTGCTACCTATGGACCTAAACACAGGAAAAAAGGTAAAAAAAATCGAATTTTTTAAAGTTTTTTGCGATTTTGATCAGCAAGGTGAAGTTTTTTTGATTTTATATGTTCGCAATTTTTGTTCTTTATGACAAGAGTTACAACTTTGCCATAGAGAGTAAATCGAAATTCTGAACGGTTTGCAAGATATGAGCCTTAGAAAATGATCACTTTTTTGCGAAAATGATACCGAGGCCCCAAATCTTTGGCGGCCCATAAACAAAAAAGGAGATGACTTTGTGAAAAATTGGGAGACACGGGTCTTTTTTTTTAGTCTTTTATCACGTAGTGGTGTCCGTATATGGTTATTTTGCCATGACTTAAAAAATTACATACTGTGTAATTGGATCTGGGACAATGACACCTTACATTTCGAATCCCAGGAACCTGTTTTGAAACCGGTTCCATGTAACCGGTGGTAAAAGAAGTTGTTCTAAAACTGGTTCAAAGGTAATCTGTTCTAAAAAATTTTTGCCGGATATAATATAAGATTCGTAGTCTGCTATTCCAAAAACTATTAAGAGACAACTTTTTAAAAGTACATTCCGAAACTTTTTTAGATCATCCGCCATATTGGATCTGCAATGTAAATATTAAAAATCTGATGACAGATTCTAGCTCATCGAAAGCAAAACATCCAGTGTGCGAATTTTCTACCCGATTCCCTCACCGCTTCACATATTTTATGCGTCTCTGAAAGTAATATCTCAACTCGCGGCTCCATATTGGCAAAATAATCATTACCTTCAAATTGCGCCACACATCCTTTGAAAGTAGAGATATGCACTAAAATGTTAAGGCTTTATGCAGCTCTGTACGTCAAGCTGAATTTTGGACAGGGGAAGTCGCCCGTTCACAAATAATTCAACATATAAAAAAATATAATCGTTAGATAGGTCTTTAAAATACCTTTAATTTAATGCACATTTTGTACAGTTTCTTTCGAAACAAATCTCAAAAAAATGTCCCAGAGAAAGCGAACTATATTTTTATACAAAAACTTTTGATTTTCGTTTCATGCACGTTTTAAAAATTTTGAATGGGAAGAACTATTTCGAAAATATATCTAAATATTGCATTTTCATGAAAAAAAATTTTTTTTAATATAACTAGCATAAGATTCAAAACTTAAAATCCATTTTTGCACGAAGACTACATACAGTGGCCATTTCTACCCAATGTAAAAATCTGAGATCGGCGTTTTTTTTTCAAAAGAGTGCAGAGACTGATCTTTGATTTGGACGGTGGGTAAATATGCTTACTGTATATCGTTTTTTGCAAAAATGGATTTTGAGCTTTTGTTTAATAAAATTTTGAGTTATTGTGTATATGAGTAATATTTTTTTTATTGTATAAGTGTGAAGAAGGAGAAACATTTGATTAGAATGATTTTTGAATTAGAGATATCCGATGAAAACTTTCAAAAAGAGCTCTTCAAAATTCCTTACTTTCGAGATTTTTTAATTTTTGTTAAAAATTGAATCCGTAAAAAAATTGCGAATTTTTAAAAAAATTTTGAAAACTGAATGTTTTATGGGCTCCATAGAGTATTTGTGAACAAAGAATGTATGCAATTTTAAGATCGGTCAATTCATATTTAATGTATTATGCACGCAGATAAATAAAGTGACAACCGAGTTGAAAAGTTGAAAACTGATGTTTAATTGTACTAAACTACCGAAATTCGTAATAACCGAATTTGAGGCTTAGTAACCGAATTTCAGTTGGCAAATAGCTAATTTTTTCTCTGTGTGTATGACTCATAATATGTATTAATTCAAAATTTATTGTTTTTAAAAATAGTTTTATACTTTTTGATCCCAGTTTAAATCAGTTATATTCCTTTACTTGTTTTTCTTTCAACTTTTTTCTTTTGTTGGGCTAGGGTTTTTGTCCTGGGTGTTGTTTTTATTTGTATATTTTAATATGCACTAATTTCCGTCTGCAATCAGTAGAAAACAACGGCAAGCAACACAAAAGGAACGTGAGATATTGTTGTATTAACGTTATTTTAAAATATAAGGATATACATTTTCAACGTCGTCTCCGTTACCGCAAAGTTTATTGTGGTTTTTTCTTCATTACATTCATTCGCTGACATTCTTTTTATATTTTAAAAACGAATGTCATGACAACCAAGCAATACACATACAAACATATTGAAATGTACATAAAAATAGAGACAACGTCTGTCCCAAAAATGGTGGCATTAAAAAATCTAAAGGAATATCTTTTAATCTGAAGTGCAAAATTTTAACTTTTTAAGCAAAGCTTAGAAATTGTAGATGTGAATAGTTTTTGGAGAAAATGTTCATAAAATGGTTTGTACCTAAGTTTTTTTTGTGCAAATTATAAAAATACTTTGCCAAGTTTTTAGCTAGAACATACAAAAATTGTGTTAATTTTCTCAAGTTTTTGTTTAATTAATAAGAAGTAAGCATTTTAATTCTTATACCTGAAGTCTTTTCATGAAATATACACTCAGAATATTATGTAGTTTACTGTTTGTAGTTTATTAAAAATAGTTTTCTGTTGAGTTAATAATAAAAGAACATGCATTTAGTTTTCAAATAAATATTTTTTCAACTTCTTATACATTGTTCAATATAATTTGATAACATTTATCGAATTTTTTACTTTCATTTATTATTTGCTTTTATTTACGGTCTGTTTTTGTAAGACGTGTCAATCAAAAAATTCGTGTAAATGAATGAAGAAATTCATTTTTGGGTTCTGTATCGCAAATGTCACTTTGAATTGAGTGAAAACGTAAGAGTTGTCGTTTTCGTCTCTTTTTTTTTTTGGTTTCCACAATGCGATTTGAAACGTCACAAACGTCAAAAACAGACGTTCACAAAAAAGAATTCGTCAATGAAAAAAGGCAACACAATTTAATATTTAAAAAAAAAAATACTTTTTAATAAAAAAAGAATAATCATTTTTATTTTCATTTATATTTATTTTCATTTTTATTTGTAAATGTTTTTGTTTTTTTTTATACAAATTATATTTTTACCACCACTTTTGTTGGTTTCTAAACAAAATAAATTTATTTTTTGTTTCAAGCAAAAATCAGCTGTTTTTGTTTATATTTCATTTACAGTGTTGGGTTGCCATTTCCCAACGAAAAGTGAGTTATTTGTATATGAAAAAAGCCAACAAAAACAGAAAAAGAAAATCATGGCAATCTCTAATGTTTGACATAATATAAAGTTTTACGTACTCAAACGTAAGTCAGACGAACGAATTATAAAAATTCATTTCCTTACGTATTCGATCGGGTGCCACACGTTCGTCTGAATTTATACGCGTATTGTAAAAACATGCCGTTAAAGTTTCATACAAATTTAACCAAAGAAAAAATTTGAACATATATTCTTAACTTACTATTCATTTGTTCTTACGGTTTGAATATTTATTTTAACAATGAAAATGAATATTATTCAAGTTCGAGGCCATACTCTATATTTCTTTATTAGGATATTGTCCTAACAAATAATCTATAGAGTTTTTATTTTCAAATTTGTTATTTGACCCTTTTAGGAATGTGTTGATAGATCTATTTAGGGAATTTTCTAGGTTCCCATCATCAGAACACGTTTTGAAAAATGTAACAATCACATGCCAAACACATGAGAAGTACAAGATTATCACCATTGATCAAAAAATAAATTAAAAACTAGTTTTTTGTGTGTATGTCTACCTTTGGTAACTATTTAGTACACGTTTTTGTTTCTTTTCCTTTTGATTTGTACATTTGTTTTTTAAACAATGCCATACTTTGTACAAGTTTGATATCATTTATTATTATGTTTTTTTCGAACTTTAATTGTGCAATGAAAATGAAAATTATTCAAGTTCGAGGATATACTCTATATTTCTTTATTAGGATATTGTCCTAACAAAAGTATATTGTCGTAACAAAAACCATAATTTTTATTTTCAATAAAAATCTTATCAAACTTATTTAAACAATATTTAAAATAAGTAACAAATAAACATTTTAGTTTAATTAAAGCCGGCTTTTAAGTGATTTAAAAAATATAAGGAAATTTTACCAAGTTTTTAACTTAAACAAGTTATGTGAACGTTCCTAAATTCTTCAATATTTCATAACAAGTTGTTATCTCAAGTTTAAAAAAAAATATATATGAAATTTTTTTTTTTTCTAAATGTTTTAGAGGTCCTGAAAACGAATGTGAAATCAGGTTTTCAAAAGTGGCGGATAATATTTCTCAAAATTGTTCGGTGTCCGATCAAATTACCCGCAATTTTGAATTTCGAAAATCTGATTTCCGATTCGTTTTTAGCGTTTATTTCTATGAGTGCAGTGACGGATAGTCTTTCAATTTTTATGACAGTCCTTTTTATGTTTATATGCACATAAGACATGCGAGCATTTACGTACTACCTTGGTTTGGTTTTGGTTGCTTTATGCAGACGACTGCGTGTTTTTAATTAAAAGCGCTTTAATGTAATTATTTTAAGGCTTGGATTAAGTAACAAAAGCATCAAATGAACAGCTACAGAAGAAAAAATAAAAATACAGAGTGTATGTAAAGAAATAAGTTTTTAAAATCTCAACTTCAATCAACAATTTTCGCATTTATTTTGAATTGTCAGGGTTGAGATCATAATTAGAATGTCACTATAGGAAACACTAATTGCTGATAAATGTAAGAGAAAGACGAAAAAATTTTTGTGAAGATCAGCGCTAGAGGGAGTGCTGAAATTTCGATGTAAGCGACTAGGTCATCTTCTGCCTCATTCTAATCTACCACTCACAAGAACTCATGCTTTAATCAAGTATAAAAGTGTGTTTTTTATACAGGTATAGAACTTTAAGTTGCCAACACTTTTTTTACTGGCGGCCATTTTGTCAGCTGTCAAGTGATTTATGTTTAGTTTTGTTTGGCATTTCAACATGAATAGACTGACGCCTGAACAACACTTCCAAATTGTGCAAATTTATTTTGAAAATCATGGTTCTATTCGAAATACGTATCGTGCACTACACGTTTATTTTACGGTCAACATGATCGTCCATCAGAGCAATTAATTCGATTAGCCATGGAACGTTTTCGCACCACATTTATGATAATAATCATCAAGTGTATGTTGAGACACCGTTACATCCAGAAAAACTGACTGTTTGGTGTGCTTTATGGGCTGGTGGAATCATTGGTCCGTACTTCTTTAAAAACGATGCTGGTTAGAACGTTACAGTCAATGGTGACCGCTATAGAGACGTGATTGCTGACTTTTTCGTTCATTAATTGAACAACCATAATGTGCAGGAGCTGTTGTTTCAACAAGACTTCGCAACATGTCACACAGCTCGTGCCACAATTTATTTATTGAAGGCAACGTTTCGGACCCGTGAATTGGCCTGCAAGATCGTGCAATTTAACGCCGCTGGACTATTGTCTGTGGGGATATGTTAAGTCGCTAGTCAACGCCGATTAGCCCGAAACGATTGACCATTTGGAGGACAACATTTGGCTCGTTATTGCCAATATACGGCCACAAATATTGGAAAAAGTCATCAAAAATTGGACCTACAGATTAGACTGCGTCCGACCCAGCAGTTGCGGTCATATGCCAGAAGTCATATTTAAATTATAATGCCAGAAGATTACCTTTAGAAAAAAGTAAATTCCATGTCAATTTAAAAAATTCATCTTTGTTTTATTCCTCTATAAAAAACACCCTTTATATCAACCAACTTACTGAAAAATGTTAGCATTGTATGCCATTGCGGATTTACCAAAATTTTTTCTTTTTATTAAATACATAAATTACCTGTGTAGACAGGTGTCAGAAGCTGTTAGCAATTGGAAATTGTAAACACATTTAAAATAAGATTAATATATGAAATATGATTAATCAAAAAGTATATTTAATTAAAAAATATTTTTTTATAATTTTTTTTTTTTTGTGGATTTCTATTAAGGGTGTGTGAATAGTGAAATAACTTATATCAACAAATTTTTTACCAACGTGTTTTTAAAGACGCTTCAGTTTGGAAGCGGAAGGTGACATAACAGTGAAAAGAATATCATAGGTTGTCTACAAACCCCAGTGTAGAAAGCCACATATTTCGTAATGGCAAGTGCTTGCAATTGTCATTACAAACCTCATTACTTTTGTATTTGGATGTCGCGAAAAATAATGTCATATCATTGCTAATCATCTTACGAAAGCAAAACATGTGGTTACCTACATATAATGAGTCTAAAAATAAATTTTCAAAAAAACTAACTTAAATAAATAAAAATTTTTTTTTTATTGATTTTTTTTTAATAAACCGTGGATACACGGGTTCCGAACCCGGCCTCCATGTTGTCAGTCAACCGCTCTACTATCTGAGCTATTTGGAAATGTTATAATTGATAGATAAAAACATAAATGACTTATTTAAACAAAATGAAATTACTTTCCAGCTAGCAAAAAAACAAAAATATGTACCAATATATGTCTTTCCTAGAGTTGGGAAAATAATGAGTCTGAAAATAGATGTTCAAAAAAAATTGTTATCATTACTTTATATTCAAAAAAAATGATAGAAATAAGTACGCCTTATTTTTTGTAATGAAATAATAAGAAAATTTACAAGTTATTAGTATATCCTTATTATTTGTGTTAAAGTAATGCAGAGAGTAAGCTGATGGCATTACTGGTAGTGGGAAACGTAATTACATGTAATTACCGTTTCTGCACTGGGACGTGGTTTAAAAAATTGTTGAATTTGCAATTCCATATTTTGCATTTAATTGTTTGAAAACAACAATTTTTCACTTTTTTCTAAAAGCACTGTTTCCCAAACGCCGGTCGTAATAAACAAGATTTATTGGTATCGAAGAAGACATAAAAGAAAACTTTTAGACATAGAAAAATGTTTCATTCAACATGTGCTTTTTGAAAAAAAAATTAATAATCTAATCCAGATTTTTCCGTCTTTGTAAAACTGGACCTATTCCGCATAGGTCCAGTTTTACAAATTAATAAATTTTTGTTTTTAATTTAAAAAATGTGATCTTTTCTCCTAAGCAGCAAAGGAAGATATAAATTTCAGTGAGTAGATTTGCCAACTAATAATTTTCAAAAACTATCCAAAAATGCCAAAATTTTGAAAACATTCTTAAAAACAACAATCAGAATTTTGTGAAATTTTTTTATAGATATTTGACTGAAATAAATAAAAAATAAATTTGTAAAAAAATATTAACCCGTTAAGTGCGTACAAAGCTTAAAAATTTAAATTTCAATTAATAATACCACAACTAGAGGGCACGATTAGGCTATACAATTTGCAAAAAATGCATATTGGGTAAACAACGAATCTTCCTACTAAATGGGTAAAATATATTCTTTCTTTGTCCTTCCTTCTATTTTTATATAATTTAGTGTAATATATTTCATATTCGGAAGATTTATATACAGACTTCCTAAAAAAAAAATGCTACTGACTGAAAACATGTAAAATCTATCACTCGCTTTCGTCCAACGCTTCTGATTTCAACCAAAGTTGGTATGGCAAATGTTCATCATAAAACTATAACCTCGTCCATATGTAGGTCAGCTACACAGAAAAAACTAAAAACGGGTCTCAATTAAAAAATTTATTGAATCAATTAATATTTTAATTGATTATGCACCTATCACGGCAATGGTATTATCAATTAAACCTTTTATTAAAATTGAGAAGGAAAAAAAAGTTATAAATAACTTCTAATATGATACTCACAAAAAAAGTGTGTGATCTATACGTTGGTATGTGTGTTTTTTGCAATGCTAAGTCTGTTTGTTTGTGTGTGCTTGTTTTGTTTGTTAACTTCAAATATATTTGGTATTGGTATGGCAAATGTTCATCATACAACTATAACCCCGTCGATATGTAGGACAGCTACACATAAAAAACTAAAAACGGGTCTCAATTAAAAAATTTATTGAATCAATTAATATTTTAATTGATTATGCACCTATCACGGCAATGGTATTATCAATTAAACCTTTTATTAAAATTGAGAAGGAAAAAAAAGTTATAAATAACTTCTAATATGATACTCACAAAAAAAGTGTGTGATCTATACGTTGGTATGTGTGTTTTTTGCAATGCTAAGTCTGTTTGCTTGTGTGTGCTTGTTTTGTTTGTTAACTTCAAATATATTTGGTATTTTATACTGAAAATTTTCTATTTTTGCATACAGTGTATGAAAAAATAATATGATAATTGCTTCTTAAATAAAATATGTATTTATATATTTAAAAGTCAATTAAAATATTAATTGATTCAATTAAATATTTGTTTAGAAACAAATTAAATTCAAATCAAATCTTTCTTTAGTAATTATTAAATCTTGATAATTTTTTCTGTGTAATACCTGAGGCTCTTGAAATTTCGCATTTAAAATTTTTCAAAATATTCGAAAATTTTAACAAAGTAGTCATATATAATCGTCCATATCTTTTCAGAGGCTTAATCTTTATCTCATTTTAAAGCAACTTCAATTGTGTTTCAACACAAGACATTCACTTCATCACTGCGAAATGCATTGTTTTCAAAAACTGCGATTTAAAAAGCTGTATTTCAAAAAACTGTTTCATTTAATTTTTTAAAAAATATAAGTTAATTATAAAATACTACCCTATGCCGTGCCCAAATACATATACGGAGCTCTCACGGTATCCTGAGTTATGACTAAAAACATGAACAAATTTAATCGAAAAGCTGATAACTCAGGAACTTAGTGATTTGGTACACTCATAAAAAAAAACAGTAAAAAGACAAGAAATTGCTAAAACTATCAGATTTTTTTTGCAAAATATTAATAAAATAAGAACAGAAAAATAAATTTTTAGTTATTTTAAAATTTTTTAGTTATTTTCCATGTGAATTTTAGTTAATTCAAAATAGCATTTTACTCTGTGAAATACGCAACAACTATTACTAAATATTTGTAGACTCAAAATAGCAAACAAAAACTGTAATATAAAAAAAATGTTTGTTATATATATCACAAATTTAGTAGAATGCAAATAACCGTTTATTTTGCTAAAATCAAGAAAAATTTTTGCTAAAAAATTGTAGATTGATGATTTCATAAAGACAGACTTTTATTCGCATTAAAAAAACTTTAAAAGTTTTACAATTTTTAATAATTTGTTTGCTCTACTAATATTTAGTAAATGTTGTTACTGATTTTAGCACATTATTTTATTACTTTTAATTAACTAAAATTTAGTCCAAATATAACTACATATTTGTAAAGTCTGCTAGTTTTTGCAATTTTTGCTGCAAAAACATTTTTAACAAATTTTTGTTGTTTTTTTTTTCTTTTTTTTGCAGGTTTGTTTTTATGAGTGTAGTATATAATTAATGTTTAAAGGCCAGGTTTTTGAAATACAGCGGTTTAAACCACGGATTTTTAAAAATGAGAATTATTTTTGTGTGACATTAAAACCGCGATTTTAGTATCTTTAAACTAATGTACTAATGATTCCTGCAGCTTAAGCCGTTAAAAAGATATGGGCAATTATGTGCAACTACATTAGTAAAACTTTTACTTTTATTTTTTTCAATAAATTATTTTTTTTTTAAGTAAATCAAAAAAGAAAGTCTGTTTTTGACGTTTGTGACGTTTCAAATCGCAATGTTGAAACCAAAAAAAGAGACGAAAACGACAAATCTTACGTTTTCACTCAATTCAAAGTGACATTTGCGATATAGAACCCCAAATTGAATTTCTTCACTCATTTACACGAATTTTTGAGAGACACGTCTTACAAAAGGCAAAAAAGCTACTATAATTATTAAGCATCTTTTTTCAGATTTTTATCCATAACTTTTGATACCCTAAAAGCTCCATATAGCAATTTGGCAACGGCACAGTGGAAAAAATTATAATTCGTTTCTGAAAATTAAAAAAAAAAAAACGGTTTTTTTAAATACAGCTGTTATTTTATTTACGGCCTGTTTTTGTAAGACGTATCTCTCAAAAATTCGTGTAAATGAGTGAAGAAATTCATTTTGGGGTTCTGTATCGCAAATGTCAGTTTGAATTGAGTGAAAACTTAAGATTTGTCATTTTCGTCTCTTTTTTTGGTTTCCACATTGCGGTTTGAAACGTCACAAACGTCAAAAACAGACGTTCACCAAAAAGTATTCCTCAAAAAATAGCAAAACAATTTAATATGAAAAAAGAAAATACTTTTTAACAAAAAATTGTAATAAAAAAAGAATAATGAGCTATGATAACAATAAAAAAACGTAAATATGCAAGTAGACATATTTACGTTTTTTTATTTTATCTAACCACGTGCTTGATTACTAAGAAGACAAGAATGGAACAAAATTGATTATTAATAGGTTTTTTGTTAAAGTTCTGCCTATTATGGAGGCTCTAACTTTTCTAAAACTTCGGGTTCTGATGAGATCTTTAGCCAGATCGAAATACTAGTATCAACCTAGCTAATATGTTTGATTTGCTTTATTTTTGTAAATATACGGAGGTTGAAAGCTCGTTATAAATTGAAAATAACATAAAAATAATCTCGATGTATATAAAAACAAAAAACTAATATAACATTTTTTTTTGTTTAACAGTTTTATAACAACCCGATCATTTTTATTTGTAAATGTTTTTGTTTTTGTTTTTTTATACAAATTATATTTTTATCACCACTTTTATTGTTTTCTAAAAAAAATAAATAAATTTTTTTTTCAAGCAAAAATCAGCAGTTTTTGTTTATATTTCATTTACAGTGTTGGGTTGCCAACTACCAACGAAAAATGAGTTATTTGCATATGAAAAAAAGTAAACAAAATGCAAAAAGCATTATGTTGGCAATCTTACTGTTTGACAAAACATAAAGCTTTACGTAATCAAACGTAAGTCAGACGAACGAATTATAAATACTCATTTCAATACATATTCGTTCGGGTGCCACACTCTCGTGTGGTTAGTATATACGTCTTGTAAAAACCGGCCGTTAAAGCATGACAGTAGCTTTAAAATGATAATGTAAATGTTGGAATGATATGGACGATTATGTACGACTACACTCACAATATTTTTTCCGTAAAGACTACTGAATATACACATTAAATTAACTGAAAATCAGTTAAAAGAGGACTACTTACTTTTCGTTTAAAACAATTGTATTTTTTAAGTTTATTTTTAACTGTTGAAACATTAATTGACAAAATCAAGAAAAACAATAGATTGTTTGAGTTAATTTCAATACTCAATATAATATAGCAACTTTTTGTTTTAAATAGAAAATTTTAACTGAATATTTTAACTTATACCGAAAGTCCGTTTATTTTTTTTTTTGTTTATTATGTTTATTGAATAACAGACAGAAAGTTAAAAAAAAAATATTTTTCCTTGGTAATTTAACTGTATATTCCATTAAAATTAACTTTAGCGATTAAATTTTTAAATAACTGATGAACTTTTGTTAAATTATTTGTTTTCATATTTTAAAATACGATATTTCCACTACCTTTAGAGCTAACAACACAAAACTTGCACAAGTTTTTTAACCCAACCAAGGTTGGTAAAAATTTAAATAGTGGAGGTCGAAACATGAATATTTTTTGATGGTTTTATATGGAATGAGTCTGTTATTTTATAAAACATAAAAAATACTATAAAGATATTATAAAAATGTTTATAGACTTAAATTATAGAAATTATTTTCTTTCCAGCAAACTTTCTGTATAAATTTTTACCTTAAGCAAAACTAAGAAAACTTATTTAAATACACTGAAAAAAATCCATGCGTAATATAAATCTTTCGTACATTGTACGAAATATTTCGTTATTTCGCACCACGACAATCTTTTGTACAATACACGAAATCTACGAAATTTTTGTATGCATTTTACGAATTTCTTTTAGTATTTATCAAAGAATTTCGTTGTTTCACCCCACGAATATCTTTAGCAAAATATAGGAAATAACGAAGTTTTTGTGTGCATTTTATGAAGTATTTTTTTATATTTTACAAAAAAAGTTTTGTTGTTTCACACGTAAAGCTTTTGTAATAAATACGAGATTTCGTAATTTTTGTGTGCATTTTAAGTAGTATTTTTTATATTGTACGTTGTTTTGCACCACGAACTTCATTTCCAAATACGAAATTTTGTATAAATTTTCAGAAGTTTTTTTTTGTATATTTTTACAATGGATCAATTTTCTAATATTAAAAAAAAAAGTTTTTTATATTTCTCAATATATTCTTAGTTTTTCAAATAAACGGTTATCACCCATTTATTGAAAATTTAAAATAAATTGTTTATTAGATTTTTTGATAAATTTACATATTAATGTAATTTATTTAAACCCCACGTCGGTTAATACTTCATTTATATCTATTAATTTTATCAATTCATTTGTTAAAAGTTAAAAAGAACTTAGAACTAAAATTTAATGAAATCAGTTTTAAAAATAAATTTCAAATAACAGTTTTGAGTGTTACAGATTGGAGCAACAAATTGGTTTTTGTTCTGTTCTCTTATGAATTTAAATATTTTTTTTTTGTTAATTCTACTACTTTTTTGTTTAAATGTAAATATTAATAAAATTTAAGTAAAATACTGTATAAAAAATTAATTAATTATTTGTTTACAAAGTTAAACAACAATTTTTGCTTCATGTTAGCAGAGCTTTCAACTATAAAATTTTTAAATTTTTTTTTTTATTTTATTAATTAATAACTGAGCACTATCTACTATGGCCTTCGGCGCGTTGTAGCGAAAACAGACCAGTGCCTCTGGTAGGAATCGAACCCACGACCCCCGCACTGATAAGCCAGCACGCTACCAACTAGCCTACCGGGGCGCACATTTTTTAAATGTATTTCGTGAAAACTCTTAAAATTGCTGTGAGCAGAAGATATTCACCCGTAGATCTAAAAACTACCAAAAAAATTTGCAAATTAAATAGAAATTTTTTATCAAATTATAAATAAATATAAATTTTTGTAATAAAAATGTATACATTTTTGAAAAACAAAAAAAAAAAACTTTCTTTTTACATGTCATTTTCATTTATAAGGTTTTCTTTTTTTTGTTAAAGCTACATTTTGTTAAAAAAATAAATACAGAGAAATATAAAACAATATTTAAGGAAGAAACATTTTTAATCCAGTTTTTTATAATATGTAGTTATTTTTTATTACGGGATTTTGTTTATTAAAAATACTTGATAAAAGTTCTTTAAAAGCTATCTTTTTATTAAAACTATAACTTTTTTAAAATAAAATTCTTTGAAAGTAATATCGTTGCTTTGTATTCAAACGGAGCAATGTAAATACACTGCAGATTAGCGCGTCCCGAAAATTTTTTTTTAGCTTGCCCCCCCAAGTGATGGGGATTTAGGAGCCTTTTACGGGAAAAATAGCAAAAAAAATTTTGAACAAAAAACCAGATAGCTACCGGATCCTAAAGATTGCAATCCTAGTGCATTTTGAAAAAAATAATTGTTTTTGATTTTCAAAAAATTGACGCCAAAAGTTGCGCAATACAGAGTACATTCCGGGAAAAATATTAATAAAATTTCCGTAGAGCAATTTTGGTGCAGCGTTGCATCTTTAAGATTGAAATGTGAAAAAAAAGAAAATTTTACTAAAAAGTACATCTCGCTCCACTGTGCGCTGGACCAGAAAAGCTCTATCACATTTATTGAAATAGTTTTAACTAATATCCTCTAGTTTGCGCAGCTTTTGTAATTAATTTAGCTTGAAAGAAAGAAAAAAAAAACATATACTCACTTTCCATTTTTAAGATGCAACGCTGCACCAAAATTGCTCTACGGAATTTTTTTTAATATTTTTCCCCGAATATACTCTGTATTGCGCAACTTTTGACGTCAATTTTTTTTTTGAAATCAAATATATTTTTTTTTTTTCAAAATGCACTAGGATTGCAATCTTTAGGATCCGGTAGCCATCTGGTTTTTTGTCCAAAATTTTTTTTGTTATTTTGCTCTAAAAGGGTCTTAAATCCCCATCATTTAGGGGAGCAAGCATTTTCAAAATCGAAAAAAAAGCCAAATTCGGGACGCGCTACTGTAGATAGCTCCGTTTGAATAAGAATTAGAGGAAAATGAGTTTAAGATTTAAGAGATTATTATGCTAAATACTGCATTTACACTAAATCGAAATTGTCACTAAAATCACTTTGTATTTACTTATCAAATTCTATAGAAATTTTGAATAAAAAAACAGAAGTTTAAAAAAACTACAAGATTTGGTTGTAGTGCAAATTGTGCTCTAGTTTTTGAAAAAAAAAAAAACAATTAAAAAACAAAATTCAAATATTGTTCAATGAAGAAAATAGTAAATTATACTTAAAAAAAAATAGGAAAGATTTTCGTTATTTTCGTAAAATTAGTTAATTTTTGCCTAAACGGAACTTCGAAGAAAATATACAAAATATTCGTATATATTATGAAAAAAAAAAAAACTACGAAAGTTCTTTTCGTAAAATGTTGCATGGATTTTGTTTTTTTTTTTTTTTTTTTTTTTTCAGTGTAGATTTATTTTAAATATGCATACATTAAAGGAAATATTTTGTTTTGATATAACTTTTATTATGGTTAATAAATCCATTTTTCAGACATAATTCATAGAATATTAAAACATGAAAGCACAAACACATTTATTTCCATATATCCAAAATACTATAAGTATGTACGAATGTGCTTTAAAACACTCACAAATATACTTATAAAATATACATAGACTAAATATAATACATACTAGTGATAGTCATTAAGAATGTCCTTGCCAGTTATGTGTACATAACAAAATATAATACAAACAAACATATGAAAAACACTAACCATATACAACAAATATGTATAGAAATCGTTATATGAATTGGAAAAGGACAGTAGACAAAAAAAATTAAAAGAAAAATTAAGTGAGTGGATGATTTAGGAAAAAAAAAATGATTTAAAAGTTATTATATGATTAACGATAGAAAAATGCAAAATATAACTTCATGGGTTATAAATATGAAACGGACCATATTTTTGTGTGTAGTGAGCTTTTTTTATTTTGGAATTTGTTGCTTGTGGAAAATAAGTAAAAATTTTAAGTTATTTTCTAAATATTTTATGATCGTTTCAATGGATTTTCAATTTGAATACAAAAATTTGTTCATGGTTGTTTGGCACAGTGGTACAGAGTATACAACTTCCTTGAAGTGTTAGTACAATATCCTGATATAAACTTCGATATGATAATACTCAAACTAAAAAAAATTGTGTTTAATTAAAAAAAGTTCATGATGTTGCAGTTAAATTTCGAAAAATTAAGGAAAATATGAGAAAAGTAAATAAAAAAACTACGACAGTTTTGGACAACAAATGTTTGACAGTTTTGGATTCAGCATCAGTCACGGATCCGGAAAAAGTTTTTGTGCAGGGAACTTAGAGTGTTCTTGATTAACATTTCTTATCTTTTAGCATTTTTGCATTGAGAAATTGTTTTTTGGAACCGTGCCTTTTTAACATACATATGTCTATTAAAAGTTATGTATTTCAAAGCTATGGTTGTGTAATTTGGCCGTTTAGTACTGTCATTTTTAAAGAAGTTATTTTTTAAACACCCTCTAAAGATTTTTTGATTTTCTTCCAATAGCATTTTAGCATGCTATATATTTTTTATTTTGCACAAAAAAAAATAAAAGAAAACCAAACTAAAAGCTTGCATGTTTAGCAGACACTTTAGCACGCATACATAATTGCCACACGTATATAGTATTCAAAATAGAAAAAAAAGGATCCCACAATGTTTATTATAAAAACAAAACAAAAATGTTACAAACTATATATGAATATAGGAAAAAATATCATAAAAAAACTTTCCTTTTTTAATAGCATATAGTTTTTTTCTCTTTTAACTATAGAAACAATAATAACACTACTCGGCGGCCAAAAAAAAAATCTCTTTCAAACATATCTGTTTTAATAGATCTATGTACGCGTATTCCAAATCCGACATAAAAAATATTTTTCACATTTGCGGTTTTTTGAATACCGAACGCCATTCAAGCCATTTTTTTTTTGCATATTCTGCTTAATTTTTTGAAATTTTGCTTCAAAATCATGAAATTTATTTTAAGAATATAAATCCTCATAAATTATCTTTTATTAAAATTAGACAGGGTTGCATCTTATCACCCTTATTATTTAAGGTTTATTCAGAGCAAATATTTGGCGAAGCTATTGATGACCTAGAACTGGGCATCAAAGTAAATGGCCAATATATAAACAATATTAGATATGCTGATGACACGACTTTAATTGCTGATGATTTACAAGATCTACAACATCTTCTCGATCAAGTCTGTCATTACAGTAAACAATATCGTCTCGATAATTCAAAGACTAAATTTATGATCGTTAGTAGAGGAAATAATACCCAACTGAAGAATTTGCAACCTTTTGCAACATTTTGCAACTCTTATACATATTTTCTAATAGTTTTAGTTACGCTGTGTCTAAAACTGACAAAAACAAAACTCTCATTTGTAGTTTTTAAAATATCGCTATGTTTATATTTACATTATTCAAAAGTTGAAATTTGTTGAGTAGTGTAATCATGAAAATGTTTATGAATAAGGTGCAAAGAAGCAGACAAATATTATAATACGGGTACTTACAGAGATAATATGAAATAACAACACATGCAAAACTAAACATGTTAGCATGTTTGTTGTTAAAAATGAAAAAATCTATTGCGTGACTTTTGTCTATATTTTTTGTCATTTCTGTTATGCTTCCGTTTATTTATTTTTTTTATGAGTTTCTTTCAAAAGCGTTAAAGAAAAAAAAAAATACAATTATGAAATTTAAATAAAAGCATTTATTGTTTAATTCTTTTTGTTTTTTTTTTTGCGATAATTAAAGAATATAAAATGATTATCAAGGATATAAAATATAGGAACGTTTATGGCATATTTTAAAAGATTATTGTACACTGGAAGAAAGATATAAAAAAATACATTTTTTAATTGGCTTTGAATATGGTTTTTGAGAAATTTGTATAGATTTTATTAAAGAACTGTTTTAGTTTTAGAGACTTTTTATAAAAAAGGGTTGATATTAATGGTTAAAATAAATAAGAATTTATGGTGGCGTATACTTAATATCATGTATACTAATTGTTATAGACTGAAAACATCTAAAATCAACCACTCGATTTCCTCTACCCCTTCTGACTTCAACCTAACTTAGTGTAAAAGATGTACATCATATAAATAAAGGGTGTCCCAAGAAGAACGCAATTTTTAAATCTGGCAACATTCGAAGTGTCATTGTTTGACATTTGAACAATTGTTATTGTTTGCTAGTAGAAGGTACGAGGTTAGTAAAAATGGAGCGCTACACGAATGAACAACGCATTGTCATTGTGAAATTGTTTTACCAACATGACAACATGAAAATGCTGATTTTGCCGATAAAATCATCTTCAGTGACGAGGCCCATTTTCATCTTGATGGCTTCGTCAATATTGGGGTGAGGAAAATCCTCGAGTGATTCACGAGAAGCAAATGCATGGTTTTTGGGCTGGAGGAATCATTGAACCTTTTTTTATGAAAATGAGCAGGTCAAGCGCAAACAGTCAATGGTGTTCGGTATCGTGAAATGATAACCAGTTTTTTCTTGCCTAGAATTGAAGAAATGAATGTGGAGGGCATGTGGTTCCAACAAGACGGCGCCACATGTCATACAGCCAGAGAAAAAATTTAATTGCTGCATCAGTCATTTTCCGGTCGTGTTATTTCGCGTTTTGGAAATCAGAATTGGCCGCCTAGATCGTGCGATTTAACACCATTCGATTTTTTTCTTTGGGGTTTTTTGAAGTCGATGGTTTACGCGAATAAGCCGACGACGACTCAAGCCTTAAAAGAGGAAATTGGACGCTGCATTAATGAAATATCGCAGCATTCATGCAAAATGGTCATTGAAAATTTCATTAAAAGATCGCGTGCATGCCAGCAAAGCCGCGGCGGCCATCTGCACGATATATTGTTCCATACATAACCTCATTCTGTCTACTTTACGATATAATAAAGTTTCACGATTTTTTTTTAAATATCTGTGTTTTATTTAAAATTTAAAAATTGCGCTCTTCTTGGGACACCCTTTATAACCTCGTCCAAATGTAGGACAGATAATCCTATCAGATCTTGAAATATCGCGTTTCAAATTATGAAAAATAGTCGTCTAGAATATTAAATTTCTTTAACGGCTTAAACTACGACAGTCATTGGTACCTTATTTTAAAGCTACCTAAATTGTGGTTTTACTAGAACACACAAATTGTTCACATCTCCACTAAAAAATGCAATGTTTCCAAAAAACCGCGGTTCAGAAGGACATATTTAAATGTTATCCATAAATAGCTCAATAATACCAATCGTTTGAGTACGCGACGAAATTCGGCAATTTTTTTTTAATCCGGGACTGGCTAATATACGTACATCGTACATCCTTTAGACTTAAAATTCAGCAATATATATATATTTATCCAAAAGAAGATATACATTTTTCTGGTAAAGAACGCTAAATAACTATGAATAGGTCAAGATGTCGTTTTATAAAAAATGAAATGCATCTTTTTGAGCATTACACTATATGTTATTATACCTTATTATACCTAAAACACAAAAGCCTGCACTTTGATTATATTTGCAAAAGGATATTCCAAAAAATTTCTTTCTTCAGAAGACTTCTCAAAAGGGTTTCGGCAATCACAGCTATTAGAATATATAGTATTCTATGACAAAACATCATTTTGAGTACCGTTAAACGTTGTTGTTTCTTAGAAGTCAACGGATGAAGGAGAGGCTTCAAAAGCTACAGCGTCATTTGTACTACGATGTCATATATCATATTAGAGACATGTTGTATAAGTTGCAGTCACTCAAGGGCTGGTGATGAGCGTTTTAATATTTATATTTAACATTAACGCCCTGTTTCTAGAACACGTTTTGCTTCACGTTCGTCTAAAAACAATAACAGAATACATGCAATGCAAAAACAATATACATGTAGTCACCCGTTCGTGCAGAGGTGAACGTATTGTAGAAACCAGGGGTAAATGTTGCCGAATTATGTGCGAAAGCAAACGGTTTATGTAGCCGACGTACAACCGTACACACAGAGAAATAAAGTGCCAACCGAATTGAAAAGTGTTTATTAATGGTAGCAAACTTATAAATTCAGTTAGTACAACCATATTTACATTCGATTTCTGAATTTTTTGGGTCAAATAAAACAATATGCAAAACTATTTTTTTAATATAAGAAAATACTAAAATGTAAATTTATTAAATTAAATTTATTAACAAATATATATATAGTTTTGATTTGTGTTATATCTATTAATTATTAGATTAACCGTATAAAATTTAAAAAAAATTAGAGAAACAAATTTTTATACATAAACATATATAAACATATATATTCACATATAATAGCATATATATTTATATTAAATAATGCATGATTATATGTTAACGTTTTTACTCGTTTTTTTTTTAATTTGTTAAAAAATAAATGTCAAATATAGAAGGGCGGATCAATAAGTCCGTGACTTTTTGTATGAAACACAGTTTTTTGCAAAAAAAAAAAAAATTGTAAACATAATCTCCTTTTATCTCAATACACTTAGTCCACGTTTCTCCAACTTCTGTATTCCTTCCATTAAATAGGATTTTTCGAGGTCCATAAAATAGGCATTTCTTGGACATATGGTTGGCATAATATGCACCGTTTATTGTTTTCCCCTTTTAAATGTAATCGATGTGGATTATCCCGCGTGCATCCCAAAAAACTGCTGCCATCACCTTATTGACCACGATTACGTTTATGGTCAATTGAAAGCAAAAGCGGCACCCATCTTGCAGACAGCTTTCTTAGGCCCAACTAATCATTTAAAATTGAAACCACACTGCCATATGAAATGCCTATGGCATCAACAATCTAACACACTTTTACTCTTCGATCGGCCAACACCATATCATGGATTTTTTCGACATTTTCGGGTGTATTGACCTCAATTTGCCGTCCGGAACGCTCAGCGTCGTTGTGCGACCATAACGAAAGTCAGTAAACCACTTTTTACCATTGAAATCGATTATAAGGAGTCCCCATAGTATTTATCAAGCTTTTACTTGGTTTTTTTTCGCAAAAAATAATATTTAATGAGCAATCGAAATTAAATTTTTTACATTTAAAAAAAAATCCACAAGGTTGTATGTTTTGAACAGCTGTTAAACGCAAAGTAAATGACGGAATTTGCTGAAAATTTGACAGTAGTCTATTAACAGCTGGTACTTGATGGGAGCATTTACATATAACCCGGAGGAAGTTCGAAAAGTCACGGACGACTTACTGATCCGCCCTCGTATATTACTTCGCTATGCCGTGTCCAAATCCCTAAGTGGAGCTCCTGAGTTATGAATAAAAATGTGAAAAACTTAACTAAATTTGTATATATAAATGTTTATATATACAATTTTATATACTTAAATCAATTTTTTTGAATATATCATTGTATTAAGTTGTATACATTTCTTTTTTTTCTAATTTTATCAATTTAGATAACATGTGATACAATTATATGAGCCCAATTTTGGGATACAATTACACATGCGCGGCTCATCAATTAATATGCAGGGAAATTTTATACGCTATGATGTACATAATAATAATGTTTCCCCTTATATCAATTTCTGCAGCCGGGCATGAATTACATGAAAGAACATCTAATTTGATAGTATTAAGTTATGTTGTAGAAAATCAAATAGAATCTGATACAAACTGATATAATCTGACAGAACCATTTGGGGATGAAATTACATAAACAGAAATGTGATTTGTGTAATTTTTATATTCGTATATCTAGCATATAAAAACTACACAGAGAGAAATTCTGGTACAAGTTTTAATGAAATTTCATTTCATTCAACTGAGGGAGTTTTCTTGAGAATGTGAATGAAAAACTTCTTAAAACTTATGAAAAAGCTTAATATTTTAAATGAGTTTATTTGTAATGAAACATTTTCATTAATTGCATGAAATTTTTAATAAATAAAATGAAATTTTTATATAATTTTATGAAGAACTGTATTACATTAATGTAAAGTTTTAATGGACGAGTTCCAGTGACATTTCATAGATATAATGTAAAAACTCATTGACATCATACAAAGAATTCTCTCAGTGTACATTTTATTAGTGTTTTTATAAATAATTTCTTAAAATTCAAAAGAAATACAAAAAATTAAAATAATAAACACTCATATGTAATGGATGTCAACACAATATCACTTCTGGCGAATAATGAAATATTATTTTGTTCAACAATTTCCTGCAAATTAATACAAAATGGAAATTGAGAAATTGGTTATTTTTATTAATAATTCATAAAAATGTAAAGGAATTTTTTTCTATTTTTTTGTTGTTTATTTGTAACTAAAATTATATTTTTATAAATAAAATCTAATAATAATAATTTTCAGTGTATATTTATAGAACATTTCTTAACTAACAAAATTTTCTTTTGTTTTAATATTCATATTTAGCTATGCAAGTACAAATTATTTCAAATGTTCTTGATAATATTCTTAAAAAATTATGTATTAATAAAAAACATGGCAAAAAGTTAAAGAAAACAAAAAGTTTTTCTTCTACCCCTACCACCTCTACCTAATACTCAATAAAATTAAGTAGTTAATGTTCTTATCTTTCACATAAAAGAAAAACTACAACTCTAAAGAAAAATCATGTTTAACCTATTAAAAAAAAAAATGTCAAATGTAGGTGGCTATAAAGTCAGGAACAAAGAAAACTCGTTTTGTATTTCGAAGCAATTATTAAAATCATTATAATATAAAATGCATATTTTATTAATATTTATAGCAAAAGTTTTGCACATTTCCAGAGAAACATTAAGGTAAATCGAAATGAATCGATATGAACATGATTGTAAACGTTTACCAAATGCTGTAAGAAAATTTGCAAAATTTACTAACAAACCTAGAAATTAAGTTCTAAAAATTTATGTAGAGAAATCTTGGGAAAAGTAAGAAAAATAAACACGAAAAGTTATAGAGTAAAACGTGACTTTTGTAGTTGTTAACATCACAATAAGAAGAACAACTCTAAATGCTTTAGAAAATGTAATATGTAACAAGTTATAAAGTTAAAGAAATACTGTGAAAAATTTGGTTAAAGAAATTGGACCACACTAAAAAAAAGTTAGTAAATTCAGCAAACAATGTTGCAGAGTCAACAAAATTTAAGTTAGGAGGGTGCTTGTAAAAAAGTTGTTAATGTTAGCAAAATATATTGCTGAAAATCAGCGAGCTCATTTTTAGCAACCAAATTAGTGGATTCACTCAGTTGATTAAAAATTAAAAAATCCTTGTTAATAGTTAAAATTTTTTTTTTCTAAATATTAGTGGACTGAAAAAAAAAAACAAAAAAATTTGTATAAAAGTTATATTTTAGTTAATTTATTTGCTGAAAATACTAAATATATTTTTTTTTTTATTCTTTTAAAAATAATTTGCAACAAGTTACCAACGTATAAAAATGTTCATACTTCCACATTGTCGCTATGATTTCATATAATATCTGAAAATATATAGAAATATTTAAATATAGCATACACAAAATTAACTTCCAACTACTTACAACCATGGTTGTCTAAATTAATGCATCTATTACAGGAAGACAAATGCCTTAGATAATTCCAGAAACGAAACAAAGAAATAACAAAATATGACGCATAAAAACCTTTTTCTGCAATAAGAAAAAGGAAAAACAAAAAATTACCTAAAGTAGTCGATCTACCTGAAAGTATATTTGTTTGCAATTTCATATTGCCAATTTGAGCATACTACTTGCATAATGATTATAAACATTTAGTTTACAATACATATTTCATCTTTATTAAATTTAAACACTTTATTTTGTATTTAATTTAATTAATAGACAATTACTTTCACAAGCCGGAGACAATACAACCGATAAGTTTTAAGAATATATATATTTTTTTAGGATCTTTATTAAATTTATTTTTTATAACATACACTTATTGAAGACATATCTATTACGGCGGGTCGATTTGTAGGGAGGCAAAAAAATCGCTCAACGTACAAGGAAAATCGTATTCTAGGGATCAAAATAAGAAACTTTGCCGAAGGAACCATACCTCTAAAACGAATTCTAATGTCTCGACCTTTGACCCGTAGGGTCAAATTTTGAAAAAGCCCACTTTAATATTTTAGAAAGTAAGAGGAATCTCTCCAAGATTATATGACCGTTAAGGTGTTAAAATTTAAGTTGAAAGGGGGCCTTTTTAGCCGTGTTTTTATAGCCAAATGTACAAATCTCGGGATAGAGATATTTCAGAAAGTAGGAGAAGTCTTTCCAAGATTAGGGTCTCTATTTCTTCTCCGGAAGACGCTCTAGCAGATGAATGTAAAAATTATATTCGATTTGGTTTAATTCGACTGGGACACTCTAAATGGTTTAAAGTGGGATTTTTCAAAATTTCACCCTACGGGTCAAAAGTCAAGACTTCAGAATTCGTTTTAGAGGTATGGTTCTTATTATCTTAAGTTTCTTATTTTGATTCCTAGAATATGATTTTCCTTGTACGTTGAGCGATTTTTAAATCGACCGGCCCTAATGTCTATAGATCCACTGCACATTTTTCCACTAAACTTCGCAGATGTATAGAAAAATGTTTCATTAAGAAATTTGTGTAGTTTTTGTTTGCCTTAAAGCTGGAACTTTTAAAGGCATTAGTTTTTATTTCAATGTTTGCGAAAATAATCAATTTTAATAAAAATATCATGAAAAGGAGTCGCTCCATACATAAAATATGAATTATATTTATTTGTTTGGTTAAAGGCCAAATCCGATGAGTGACCTCCAAATAAAAAAAGGCATTTTAAAAAACTTTAAGCTCAAAAATTTTATGAGCTTTTTAAAAATTTTGCAAAATTCAATTATTTTATTTCGTATTTTTGATTATAAAAAACATGGCTTGAGAATATAATTAGTTTTCAAGATATCTAGAGTGAAACCATACTACGTACGGACTTATTTGATAAAGTGCAAAAAAGTTTAATGTTTTTCATTAGTTGCGTGTACAGCGGCAGTTTTTTTCACACACATTTCGCTTTGTGACAACTAAAGCGGTGTATTAATTCCTCCAAAACGTACATCTAATATAAGATTTTAATGAGAATAATACTGAAATCTAAAAGGCATCAAAAAAATTTAAGGACTTTAAATTAAAGGGAGCAAACAAAATTATCATAGCCTCTAAAAGCATTCGTATATAAAAATTTTAATTGAGCGAGTTTTAAATTATTTAATATGTTTTCCTGCAAATAAATAACCCTAACCCCAACTTAATTTCATGAAATCGGCAAAAAAAAATTTGTGTTTTCCAAAATAAAAGTTTTTTTTTAAGCTCTACTATGTGACAAAAAAAAATTTGTTGAATGCATTTTTATATTTTTTGGTGGTGTAATTTATGTATTGAAATCTGATAAATGTAATGAGATCTATAAACTAATGTAGATTGTACTTGATCTAATCAAAACCTGAAATTTTAATCTTTCTAATTTGCTTTCAACAGAAAATCGTTACAATTTTTGCCCTTTTAAACAGAAACTCGCTACAATTGTTGCCCCCTTAAAGATAAATTATTAACGCGAATAGATTTATCACATACAAAAAAATGGAAAATATTTAACCTTAGTGTCGAACATTTTTGCAGTTCCCCATATATTTATGGTATTTCTTTTCAACACTTCACTGCATGAAATGTTGAAAAGAAAAATTTAAACATAATTGACTATAAATTCGCAATATAAATATAAATCGATTTTCTTGATCCAACGAGGAATTTACATAGACAAGTTAATCTACTAAAAATGGGATTAGCTGCTTAATCAAGTACTAAACAAGGAGATTAAACCATTTTTAATCTTTTTGATTTTCCGTTGATCCAACTTTTTATCTGACTACTATTTCTAAATGACTCTGTGTTAATACTGCTAATTGTGTGTAACTTTGTTTTTTTTTTTTTGCATTATTTCGGTTGGCAAATCTTACAATTAAAGTCAGGTAAAAGTGAAAGTTGGCACTGTCGACAAAATTTTTGCTAATGCCGACATTTTCTTGTTCCTCTTATCAACTTTAACCCATTAACGTCCAAATTAAATCTGTTGAAGAGATATGTTTGTAAATTGAAAATAGTTCCATAAAAAGTGGCAAAAATCGAGGTGTGCGCATATGGGTCAGTGGGCGTTAATGGGTTAATCAAGTAAATTAAATTCGCAGCCCAAACCGCATTTACATATTAATAGCATAATTGTAAATTTTACAATTTTATTGAACTCAGCTTTATTCCTAGATGAGGCAGATATTATTAAAATGAATTAAGTTCAAATCTTAAAGTTATTATCATTAATTCTTTATTCAATTATTGTCGAGTATTAACAATATCTAAACATCTTTTGTTTTTGCATCATCTTAGTAAAGGAGACTTTATTTTAAAACTGTAAGCCTTGCGCAAAAACATTGAAACCAAATGAAAAAGAAAAAAAATCCTTTATTTCCTTTATATATCCCATATTTCTTAAAGAATAACGAGATGGAAAACTTTTGCTATTTGTTAGTGTCGTATGTTGTTGCCCCAACAATTCGCATACATCCATCGTATTAACATAGTGTTTTGGTAACAACACAAACAGTTTCCTTTATATCTTTTAGTCATGCTTTTTAGATGTCTAAATCTATATATTTGTATAAGAATTCAGTTGTACTTTCTTTTTTTTATCATTTTACTAAAAATCTCTTACAATATTTTCTAAAGTCTTGGTTGGGATTTTTTATTAAAAAATTTCTGTATTCTTCAGTTAGAGATTTTTACTTGATATTTAAAAAAGAAAATGAAAAAATGCCAAGCAACTCTTTGGTAAAATGTAGATTTTTTTTAAAATTTTTGTTGTTGGTGTTTATTTCATTTCCCACACATTCAAATGAAACCATTAAGGCTTAAAGTTTACCTTGAATAATAAACATGTAGTTATATGAAGTTTGTATAAGTGTTGGCGTGTATGTGTGTTGGCTTTCTTTCGTTAGCTTAAGTAAAATAAAAAATACGTTTTTGTTGTATGTGTGTGTGTGTGTGTAAATGTGTTTGAATATGTGTACGCCTGTGTTGTATAAAAAAGTACGTGCTTGTGTTAATATTTTCCTTACGGGAAATTGATGACATCGCACAAAATAAACCAAATAAAGCTAAAATTGGATATTCAACTGGGTTTAGCTTTTATAGATAGACACCCTACAGTAGGATTCAAATTTTAATATCTTAAAATTAGAAAATATTTGTTGAATAAACAGTTCAAAAACAAAATAATATTGAAATATTTTTTTTTTTTTTTAAAGAGAAGCAACACTCCGGAAATTTTTCCTATTAATTAATGTGTTGCTTTCTTTCGAAAGGGGATAGTGGAAAGGTGGTGAAAGATGAAGGCCTTCAAACATGGCAACACTGTAATGGCGCAATTCGCCACCTGATGTAGAGTTGGCGAATTTATTGAAGCTTTTTGTTTCATAGCCCTGATTCATTATTTTACTTCGGTGGGGTTAAGTGCTATGGGAACACCGAAGGTCGGCGCTGCTTTATATAAGTGATAGAAAACTCATACATATTATTTTTCTAAATTGATGTTGTCGTCACCGGGACCATCTGTGTAACAGTCCAACGCGCTAACCATTACACCACAACGTCCACAAATCTCAAACATAAAAATTTGGATGTGTTGAGACTTTTAGTGCTCATTGAAACTAACTTTAACCAAAAAATGCAAATACCATTAATGTTTTTTTTTTTTTTTTTTTTTTTTTTTTGTTTATGAATTGAAAATGGTTTAAAAAAAACTTAAGAATTACACAAAAAACAAAAACTGATCCCTAAAATCGAAGAGTACCAAGAAGAGACCATTTGTCGTACATATTTCGGCCACGCTCATTTTAATGGCGTATCTAAGTTTTCATCTTTGGGCCAGATTATTTTTTAACTTGAATTAAAGTTTTGTATATTTTATCGAAGTTTTTTATATATAAAATTTAATAAATTAGATATTATATTCTTTTACTATATTTTACTATTTATCATCCCATTTCGCAAAGGATATAAGGACTTTTGTGGATAAAAAACAGACAAATATAAACAATTATTTCGTGTAAAAAAACAGAAATTGCTATTCATGGTAAAAACGCGAAATGTACTTTAAATATATATGACAGCATAGAGAAAAAGACGACCTTTAAGTTCATCTTTAAGTATAATATTAAAACACCTTAAAAAATTACGTCTGCCAAAATTAAACCAAAAAAGTTGATCTTTGCGAAAGTTAGTTTAACAAAAACTTTCATTATAGTGAATGTCTACCAAATATTTTCAAATTTTATTTTAAGAATTTTCACATATTTGTGTGAATTTTAAAATAAAATTTTGATTTTTGATAATTTTTCTTAAAGTGCTTTAAAAAAATATGTCTTCGAATACATCATTTTTTATTGATTTTGGTATGCTTAACAGGAATATTTGGAAATATTTGAAGTCGGATTAAGATATTGAGATTTGATTTTCACTAAAATTTGCGTTTTTTTCCTCTATTCTAGAATATTTTTAAAAATTATCTCAGAATTTTTTTAATTTTACACTCAAATACCAGACAGAACATTTTTTCATGTATCACAATAGATATTTTTTTAAAATTAACTTTAATTATTTTTCCATATAGCAGAGTCTTAGTGCGCAGGTTGCCAAGGGTTAAGTAATCCGATTTATGTTAAATTTCGCACCAGAAAACTATTTTACCTAGTGCTAAAACAAGCAAATCATTAATTAATGAAAATCAAAAGTTAAAGTTTATACTCCTTAAATAATCAAATGAAAAGCATAACAATTTTACTATTTACATTTTCTGTTTTCCAAGATATTTGTAGGTAAATTTACAAGTTATCCTTCAAATAATGTTGACATAATTATGCTCATATGAATAGAAATTTTGTCTGTTTTGCTAGTGCAAAAATAAAAAAATGTTGGTTAATTTTTAAAAAAAAATTTTAAAATGAAGGAAAAAACTCCATTTTTAGAAATCTGTTAGGCCGATTTCAAAAATATTTAAATATTCGTGCTTAGCATGCCAAAATTAATTAAAAATTATGTGCCCCAAGACATATTTTTTAAAGCAGTTTAAGAAAAATTTTCAAAATCGAAATTTTATTTTAAAATTCATACAAATCTGTGAACATTTTTCAAATAAAATTATTTTTAGGCATTCAATGTAATGAAAGTTTTTGTTAAACTAACTTTCGCAAAGATTAACTTTTTTGGCTGTATTTTAGAAGAGGTAATTTTTTAAGGTGTTTACATGTTATTCTAAAAGCTGAACTAAATAATCTTTTAATAATCTTTTTTCACTATGCTGACATATTTTTATTCAAGCAGTTAAAGAAAAATTTTCAAAAATCGAAAATTTTGTACGCGTGCCGCCACTGGTTAATGCGGTCCAATTTTTCTCAAATTCGCAATATCTAACGTTTGGACATACTTCAGCAATAATCGCGGCAATAATTGATACAAATTTAAAGTTGAAAAAATTGCCGCTCTAGAGTACAGGTCAATAAATAATTTAATTTTAAATGCCCCTTTGAAACGATATAGGAAAGGATAACGTAAATCTGAGTACGCAGTTTAACTAAATTTGGTCTCCTGTCTAACATACATATTGTCTTTCTCTTGCGTGTCAAAACATATTAAAACACGTCGTAGGGTGTTGTATGAATATACAAAATTTTATATTAAATATCAAAAATACTTTCGGAAAAACTTCATTAATTATTAAACGTCTTAGTTTGCGAACTTGAAACTTTTATATTGTATGTTGTAAGTGATACTTTGAGTTAATTGCAAAATATATTTCAGAACTAGGAATGGTAGGTTTTTTGAGATATTCGCAAAGTAAGTACATTTTTTTGAATTTCGTTATCATTTTTGTGGAATACTGTTTAATAAAGAGGATTTGATCTTAAAAATTTCATAACATTTTCGTTTAACGCGTTCAAAAGTTATGATTATTCAAACAATGTTCAAAGTCTCCAACTTTAAGCAGCGACTAAACTAAACTTTATCGAATTTCGGGAAAAGGAAAAATATGTAAATTCCACTTTAACAAGGAGAATATATGAAGGGCTTATTGTAAAAATTTGATAAGCCACATTTTGGTTTTAATTTTTTTTCGCCTCTTACAGTTTGAAAAACGCCAAAAATATGACTTTTGCAGGACGTTTATACTCTTTGCATTTGTAATAAGTGTTTAAGTAAGACTTCTATCAGATAATAATCAATGGATATCGAGAAAATAGAGAAAATCCATAAATCAATAAATGGGGCTTATCAGATTTTTACAATAAGCCATTCATATATAAAAAATATTTAAAATCGAGGTTAATTTTTTTTTTTTTAATTTTATGGCACATTAATAGAATGTTATATGGTAAAAAACCGCTATTTATGCACCTAACATCAGTTTGCGTGAATCATTTCTGCAGTGGGCGCAAAAGTTATGTACGTGAAAAGATTTAAAAAATTCTTAAAATCATATTTTTTGATTAAATTAAAAGAAATTAAGATTGTTTAATAGTTTTTGGTAGTTGCATTTAAATTTACTTTTTGGCTTAAAATCGCGATTTACGAGATATTTGAGAACTTTTTTTTTTGAGATCATATTTGAATTTAAAGTAATCAATTGAATAGAAAATGTTTTTTCTACAACTTAATTCTAACTAACAAGGAAACTACACAGTGGTGAACCCGCAGATTTTAATAAGACTTGGATATCTTGTTGTCGACAAAAAAAATATTAGACACGTATTTTTTAGTTGCGCAATCTCAAGTTTAGGGGTTTAGAAATCAGGTCAAAAAGTGAGGTCAAAAATTACCCGTTTTTTTTCAATATATTTGTTATATCAGTTATTACACTGTCTGCAAATTGAAATTGAAATGAAATATATGTATTTTAAAGATGCATCAAATGGCAAATAAAATACGTCCGTGCATGTTCTAACATTTTTGTTATTAAAAAAAGTATTTTTTCGAATACAACATTTGTATGGGGAGTTGTTGTTGGTTTGAATTCAAATTACTGTTTAATTAACTTTTGCAATTTTCGTAACCATTCGGCTTTAACACGACTTTTTCCAAAGATCTTTTATAAGCGATATTTTAAATATTTCAAAAAAGTGGCAACCCTGGTCTGAAAGCATAGGCAATTTAGTCATGAAACATTTGTTCCCTGAAGAAGTCACCCAATGTGGAGACGAAATATTGGAAATAAATAATTAATAAATTAATAATCTTAAGCTCGTTTAAACTAAGAAGAATAAAATAAAAAAAATTTATGTTTTTTGTTTTAAACAATTTTTAATATTTTTCAACTATTCGACCTATGGCCATAACATTTTGCTACGAATTAAAGTGTTGTTAATCCAAAAGTATGACGCGCTTTTCTAAAATAAAAGACTGGCACGAGATATTGAAAAAGACATCAGTTTCAAAGGATTTGAAAAATGTTGCCATAAGTTCATATACGAAGTTCTTTATCTGAATTTTGTGTCGAGCGTTTTTAAAACCTCCATTTATACTTTTAATTTTTTTTTTTTTCTGAAAACTCTGTACAATAGTATATTTTTATTACGTTTGCATTGACAAACTTAGAATATCACACTTCATATCTTTGACTAGAAGTAACGAACAAAATACATTTAATACACAGGTTTTTCATTTCTCATTTCTAAAATTCTCATGTACATATTGTACTGTATGTGCTGGTATATATTTTAAGACGTGATCGCATTAATGTTACACAAAAAAAACATATTAATTTTGTTGTGGTTATAAATAAAGTGGTTACAATTTTTAAGAGTTGAAATTTTTAAGAAACGTATTTTTAAAATTTAATTTCACGTTTTAAAGATTAATAAAAAGTTTTGATTTTAGGGCGCATTACTTCACGAAAAAATAATTAGAAGTTTTAGTAAAGAAATAAAAGTTCTCCGCACAAAGAGAACGAGGAGGTTTGAAAAATTAAAGAAAAGCTTCATGTTTTTGAAGAAACTAGTTTTTTTTAATGAAAATTCTTCATTTAGTGAACGAAATAAATGAAATTATAATTTTCATTAACTTGAGTTTAATTAATGAAATGTTTCAATGAATGAGTTCAAGTGCAACTTCATTGATTTTAAACTAAAATTCTTTAATATCATGCAGATGATTCTCTCCGTGTTTATTGGCAATAATGTGAAACAAATAATGTCTCATATGGCTTATAAAATTTATTCAAACTAATAAGAAAACAATGGTTAAATGGGGGAAAACTTTCTACACTGACAGAATTATCTGGATTATAATAATGAATTTTTGCATTTCAGCAATAAAGTTGCACTAGAAGTTGTCCATTGAAAATCTTGAGTAATTAAATGCTAGTTTTCATAAAATTTTAGGAAAATATAATATTATTTATTACAGTTTGATATAATTTTTATTAACAATAAAAATTATGTTTTTTTGACCTTTAATTGTACAATGAAAATGAAAATTATGGCATAGGATTGTTACCCTCTTTCAAAACGTGTTCTGCTGATGGGAACCTAGAAAATTCCCGAAATAGATCTATTAACACATTCCTGAAAGGGGCAAATAACAAATTTTAAAACAAAAAAAAAACTCTCTAGATTATTTGTGAGGACAATCTCCTAATAAAGAAAAAGTATGGCCTCAAACTTGAATAATTTTCTTTAGAAATGTTGAGGTTAAGAAGAAGAATAAACGTTTTTCTCTAAAAATTATAAGCACTATTAATTTTCAAATCAGACTACACTAGTTTCTACCTTTTTATGGACAGGCTCATCAGTGATTTTCCATTTAAATTGTATTATTATTTGTGTCCTATAATTGTCAGATTGTCTCTATATGATAAATTTTTCAACAACCTGCGGCTGTAAAAATCAAACCTGAGCTCATCTTACATTACAAACGTAACAATACCAAGTCATGACCGTTTAGCGATCACACCCAAGTATGGCCTCGAATATAATTTTTATTTCATTATTTATTAAAAGTAGCATTCCCAAAATGAAAAAGTTTAATTAAAAAACTAGTTTCATAAAAACCATTGACTTTGTGAAAAAAGTTTCATTAGTTTAATGAAAATTCTCATTATCTGCCTTCCGCTTAAATTCTCTTTGTGGTATAATGCACTCTAAAATCAAAATTTTTTATTAATCTTTATATAGTGAAAGCATCTTGTTAATTATGTCTTACTATTGGTGAGTTACTAAAATCTTTTAAATTTTTTTTTATTACTCTTGATAAATTTTGATATGCATCTTTAAAATTATACTTACGAATTTTTCAAATTTGTATGCTGGTAAAAATAATGATTTTATCTGATTTTTGTTGGTTTGAATTAGAAAGATAAACTTACCGTCACCTGCAAAAGAAAGAGAAATTATATCAATTATTAAAGATACACAAAAATCGATTGTTTAATTTGTTTAATTTTTTTATCAATGTTTTATTTAAATTTAAGGTATTAACTTAATGTTAGTCCTTTGACGACCCAACTTAACCGCTGAACATTTTTTAAAGAAACTCCTTGGAGACTTGGGCCTAAGGCTAAAAATAAATTTAACGCTTTGTAACTGCCCTTATACACTCAAAAAAAAAAAAGTTTGTAAAGTCAGCAAAAAATTTTGCTGAGTCAGCAAAATTTTAGTCAGGAGGATGCTTGCAAAAAAGTTGCTAATGTCAGCAAAATCTTTTGCTGAAAATCAGCAAGCTGATTTTTAGCAACAAAATTTGTAGATTCAGCAAAAGTTTTGCTAACACTTAGTAGATTAGAAATACAAAAGCCTTGCTAAAAATTAAAAACGCAAAAAATTTGTAGAAAAATTGTAATTTAGTTAATTTATTTGCTGAAAATCATAAAACATATTTTTGTGATTCTTTCAAAAATAATTTACTATAATAACGAAATATAAAAATTTTCATTTTCCCCATTGACGACATGAATTAATTTAATATCTGAAAATATATAGAAATAAATATATATAACATAACAAAAATTGTCTTTCAATTACTTACATCAATGGTTGTCTAAATGATGCTATCGTTTAAATGATGCTATCGCAACTGCCGAAGATAATTATAGAAACGAAATGAAAAAATAAACAAAAACAAACGAAACGAAAAACAACCCTTTTTGCAATAAGAAAAAGGAACCATAAAAAATCTACCTAAGATGTGTGTGTGTCTTTCACTTTACTCTGTCTACATTTCTGTATATGTTTGTTTGCAATTTGACCACACATATAAACATTTAGTTTAAATAAATAAATATTTTATTTTGTCTTTTATTTAATGAATAGACAATTATTTTCACAAGCCGGTGACAACGCAAAATTTAAGTTATTTTAATCTTCAATTTTGTTTTATGTATGAAAAACATATACAAAAGTCTTCCATGGTTGATTTTTTTATATGTCTTATTAGAGTTGTACTTTCTAGTATCATTTTCCTCTTCTCTACTACATCTTGACATGCCGCGACATCTACTTCATTCTGCGTATATCTTTCAATCTGGTTGTCGTCCACACTATTAATGTGCTTATCAGCACAATTTTTTTTTAGCAAAATTAATTAGTAAAACATTAGTATATTAGTAAAGCATTAGTATAAAACAGTTAAGTGCTGAATAAGTATAACAAAAATTTTAGCTGAAAACACGATTTTAACAAAAAAATTTGCTAAAAAATAGTATACCTGATTTCCAAGACGTTTTACTAACTTTTCTACTAACTTATTTTTTTGAGTGTAGGATAAATATATTACTAAAGTCAAAAGATTAATGGAATAAAGCACCTGAATGGGTTAAGAGATTGTAAAATTTTTAATTTTGTATTTTGTGTTAAATTATGCCTAACCAACAAAGCAATAACCCACCTTAATATACATTAAAACCTTTTTTTTTAAATTAAGAACAAAAAAAAAACGAAAAACATTAAAAAAAATAAAATAAAAATTTTCGTTTATTTAACCTATTTCTTATTTTTAAATTTTCTAATTATTTGAGTTAAGGTTTGTTTTTTATATAAAAGTTTTTTTTTTTATTTTCAATATTTCGCTACTCCTTTGTGTACCATCTTTAGTTTATTTATTTTCCTGAAGATGGTACACAAAGGAGTAGCAAAATATTGGAAATAAAAAAAAAAAGACTTTTATATAAAAAACAAACCTTAACTCAAATAATTTGAAAATTTAAAATAAAAAATTTTAAAATTTGACTTTAGGTTGAACTTGTCAGTCTCTGGGGTATCAGGATCAATTTATATATAAGGTAGCGCAAAAGTAATCCTCCTATCAGAAAATGCTATACATATAAATACACAATAAAAAAAAAACATCGGAAGGTTATTTTTGCGCCACCTTATATAACCCTAAAAAGCTACATCTCTCAAGTGTCGATCACAATAAGTTCTGTTTTCTATAATAGCAAAACATTTAAATGTGACATATATCAATCAATGGATGTCAAAGTGTTAAAAATTATATATTAAAAATGCTAATAAAGATTTTTCTCTTTTTGGGGTTTGTTGATTACACCAATTTGTTGATTACACCAATTTTTATTTTTAAGCAAATATCGACTGCTTAAAAATAAAACTAGTTGTAATAAGATAACAAACAAGTAAGGACGCTTTCAACTCCACGCTTTATTAAAAGATATTTAAATGTATGTAATCATTAATTTTACATTTTTGTTAAATTATTAAATTAAAGATTTTAAATTATTTAATTGTATTATTGTTTTTAGTTTTTCCTGAAGATGAACAGCGAAGCTGTTCGAAATATCGAAAAGATAATAAATATTTAAAAATAAAACTTTAAAAATTTGAATTTTATTTTTAATTTATGACCTTGAGCCAAACCAAAAAACCTCATCACATATTAAAACAACAGGTCAACTATAAATTTCTAACAAAATTTTTATTTTCAAATCTGAGCATTTCCATAGTCACACCCGTTACAGTCGTACGTTTCAATGTGGTGAAAACAAGGAAATTCATATTTTGTCTAAACTTTTTTATATTTTTGTGTAAGACGGTAAAAGCTTTATTCTTAGTAAAAAAATAAGAAATCAATCGAACTACAAGGCCCTAAAATATAAGTATTTTTTTTGCCTAATATACAGACTCAAATGTTAATAAAACGGCTAACAAATATAGCCAAATTTCGCTAATATCATTAAATCCAACTGTATATTCTTGATCAGATTTCAAGCAGTAAACTAAGTTAAGGGCAAGTAAGTTTCATGTTATTTGGAGAATAAAAATTGTGGTTCTAACTATGATTTTCTTTTTTTTTCGCAGTTTCCTGTAGAGATGCAAAAAAATGTTTAAAGACGGTCAATTTAAAAAAGTAATAACATTGAAGAATTTCATTCAGTCCTTAACACGTTCAAGAAGAATAATTTTAAATAATGTGGCAAATATTTAAATATATGGCAGTTGGTGGGTGGTTTTTATTTTGTCAAATTATAAATCAATTATAAATTATGAAATTTCCAACAAATTTCGTGATGTCTTTTTTATAAAAACTCGGTTTTTACCCAAATCCTAAATCAGGGGTGCCCAAGGCCTATGCGCTTGGTGCTCGTTTGTTTTTGTAAAAACACTTAGCTATAGGGTGTGTGTTTTAATACACATATAGAGCGCTCAGCACTAGCAATACGAAATACACAAACAACTTTGTCTTATTAGTTTTTTTGTCGTTCTTCACTGTATACACGCAAGTGCAAAGCAACAACACTTTCGTATGCTTTGCTGGTAAACATTGAAATATTTTTTTCTTTTTTCTTTGTATGTATTGGTTTTTACAACAAAAAATATTGAATAAAAATTAGTTTTTCTTTAAATGTATTGGTGTTTGCTCTTCCATAAGGAACTTTTGGGCACTCCTAAATAAAAACATTATTAAACTAATTCTCGGCACATAAATGGAATTATTCTCATTTATTTGTCTTTTGCTAAGCACATACCCAGTAAAAAAATTTCGTGGATTTAGAAGCAGGATAGAACAAATACGCTGATCTAAGTGCTTACTATTGCAATAATACTGAGAAGCAACAAAAGAAACGAATAATTTTTGTATAAAAATAAACAAACAAAAATTTTGAGCTTACTGTTTTCCCTAACCAGGATGCAGGTTGTAAGCAGCTTACCCTAATCCCTTATAAGGATGCAGGTTGTAATGCAGAAAGTTGCATATCGTGGATTATAAACGATCTGCACCAGTTTTCCCGAGTGATTTCCGATTGTGTTTGATGTTTTCGAATAAGTAATAAAACATAATTAGTCATTTAACTGTTTCTGAAGAGCTAGCACGTGGAGCCCTTAAAAATAAATAAAATTGTTATATTATATGTCTAAAATTTTAACAACAACAAAAAATTAATATCTGTAGAATTTTATATAAAATAAAATATATAATATTCATATGTAAAGTTTTGGCAATGTAGACATAAAATATGAATTTACTGAATGCCATTAAAGTAAAAGTAATGCTTCCAAGTGGGAATTCGCCATATAAAAATCTTGGCATATGACAGCAGGTTTGTAAGGGATTATTTTGGGCTTACAACCTTACAAACCTGCTTGCATGTAAGCAGCGTTTTTTATTGTGTGTATATATAATTGAAACACCTGTAATATGTTAATCACAAAATTTCCAAATATTTAAATTTACACACTTTGAGTAATTTTATGTGTTTAGAGGTATGCACTAAGTTACTTACCATTATGGTAGTAAATTTAAATAAAAATTTCTTAGAGTGCAGCCATTCCCTATGGGGAATGGGACCGGTTCTGCGTGTGTCCTAGAGACCGGTCCTCTGCTAAACCCTACCCTATGTAAACAACTGGCAACTTTAACATTGGCTTGTCATAGTAGGGGGTCATTTGTCCTGCTTTAAACCACATAGTGACATGCCACAGGACTAACCAAAGATGGGCATACCACAAGACTGTCGCAAGAGGGCCATGTCGTATTAAATAAACGAAAACTAAACAGCTTTTTCTTGTTAATAAGCATTCTGGTTAAGTGATATGTCCTCCCTTACCAGTCACAGGATTGGTAATTTTAGGACAATTGACACTGCTTTATCCACTTCAGAATTAAATTATACCAGTCCTGTGATAAGGCCTTCTTTACCCAGTCACTTTTAGGTCAACTGACTCCTCATTCACCATAGGGTTGGTATAGACACAAAATCAATAGTAATTATTATTGAAATAAATAAAAAATGCACTTAAAAATTACTTAGTTAAACATATTATCGACAGTTCAATAACATTTAGACATACAGCTGAACCTCGATTATTCGATTTGCGCCGGATTAAACTCAGCACGGATAATCGAAAAAACGATTAATAGGGGTTATTTTTGTGTATGTTCTGCAGTATAGAGGCAAAACACGGTTAATAGAGGAAAAAATAATAGGTAAAGCACGTTTAACAGAGGTATAAATCAAATATCCAGCCCGGATAATCGAGGTTCAATAGTATTTACATTTAAAAGAGCTTACTTTTATAAATAAATGCATGAAATTCATACATAAGTGGATTTCATGGTTAAAATTATTTTATAAAATTAAACTGTTACATTTTTAATTTAATGATAATAATTACTAATTCAATATGTCAAAAACAAAAGCAGAACATGTAAAAGCAAAAACTGAACTAAATGGTTTTATAGAAAATAAAACTAATTAATTTAAATAATGAATAAAACTATAACAATATCTCTTATATGAAATGTACGGTGAAACCTCTCAACAGCTGGCTGATAAAATCGCAATAATTTGCACATTGATTTAAAAGTGCGCATTTAACCCAAATTTAAAAAAAAAAAGTTAGTAGAAAAGTTAGCAAAACGTTTTGTAAATCAAGTATACTATTTGTCAGTAAATTTGTTGCTGAAATTATGTTGTCAGCTAAAATTTTAGTTATACTTATTCAGCAGTTAACTATTTTGAACTAATGTTTTACTAATAGTTTACTAATGTTTTACTAATTTATTTAGCTAAAAAAAAAAATTGTGCTGATAAGCACATTAATAGTGTGGATAACAACCAGATTGAAATATATACCCAGAATGACTAGGAAAATTATACAAAAAAGTACAACTCTTGTAAGACATATTAAAAATCAACAATAGAAGATTTTTGTATCTAATTTTCATACATAATAAAACCAAAGGACGCTCACAATGTGTATCGTGTATATATAAATTGCAGTTTAATTAAATTTTAATTTTGTGTTGTCATCGGCTTGTCAAAGTAATTGTCTATTAATTAAATTAAAGGCAAAATATAATATTTAAAATTAATAAAGATTACATGTGCATTTCTAGACTAAATGTTTATAGTGATTATTTATATTGCAAACAAATATACGTTCAGGTAGACAGACTAAAGCGAAAGACAAGGACACACATCTTATGTAACTTTGCAATTATTTTTTGCAATCACCCTCCTGACTAAAATTTTGTTGACTCAACAACATTTTTTTACTGACTTTAGTATTTTTTTTTTGGAGTGCACCAACGAAGTAAAGTTAAGACCGGTTATATATTTTTTTTAATTTTGAACAATGGTTGAGGCATTAAATTATTATTTTTCTGTTATTTCACAATCTGAAATACTTCAGTCTAAAGTTTAATCATTTGAGACTATTAAAGATTATGTAGAATCACAATTTATAATTTTTGAACGTTTTCTGCTTTGAAGAGTCCATTATGAGAAAGTTTCACTGTATAACACTTAAAAAAGCTTAAAATGTCAGCACTTCAAAATTACAATAATTACTTAAAATTTTACGCAATAAATTATGCATTAATTTTCCCATTAGTAGTTTTCATTATTATATTTAATAAAAGGTATTTAAATAATATAATATGGACTTATAACGCACAATTTACTTAAAACTTTAACACATCGAAAGTGTAACTAAAAAGAAGAAATCTCTGATTTTGCAAATGTGTTCATATGCTGCAGAGAAGACAGATTGGTATTTTTCATATTGGATTATTTTTAAATTCAGGAAGTAAATTGCTAGGGTATTGGTTGGTTGGTTGGTTTAAGTGGCAGCTCACGCTACTCGTGAGCATCAAGTAGAGTCAAAAAGCGACTCCGTTTTGAAGAGACCACACTACCCGTAAGGAACTAGTATCCGGAGTACTAGACCCACCCCGTTCGGTTAAGATAACGTATGAGATCACCGAATCCCACACGTGATATTACCGAGAGGTCGTCCAGTATATGGTCACCCAAGATCCGGAGTCGAATATTCTGCAGCGCCGGACAATCGCAGAGAAGATGCTCCACAGTCTCCTCCTCACCCGGTATGCCGCAGCTGCGACAATGCGAACCGCGTACAATCCCAAGTCTAATGCCATGCCTACCAATCAGCCAGTGACCGGTCAGAACAGCCGTCAGCCTCGAGACATCCCTCCTGCTCCTGCTCAGGAGAGAGTTTGTACGCCCTAGGTCGTAGTTGGGCCACGTAAGTCTCGCGGTCCTACAGGTATCCAAATTATGCCACCTGTTCCCCGCCCTGCGAAAATAGTGCCGGAAAATTTCCCCCTTAACAGTCCCCAGCGGTGCAGCGACTGACACCGATGTGGAGACGTTTAAGGCAGATCCTGCCCTTGCCAATTCATCTGCCCTTTCATTACCGTAGAGGTCTCTGTGGCCGGGGACCCAAACTAGAGTAACTTGGGATAGACAGCTTAGCCTGGACAGTTCCTCCCTGCACTGACCAACGAGAGCAGAGGATGTGACGTACGAGCTCAGGGACATTAGAGCCGCTTGGCTATCGGCGAAAATGCCCACTGTCCCTCGAGCCCCCCTTTCAGACAGGAGTCTGCAGGCTTCCCTGATAGCCAGAATTTCCGCCTGAAAAACAGTAGCGTGATCAGGTAGCCTGAAAGAACACCGCAAGTTACACTCACCCGAGAAGACCCCGGAGCCTACACCACAACTCATCTTTGAGCCGTCGGTATATACCCTGATGTCAAAACCAAAAGTTGGATCCCCCATATCCCACTCCCGCCTGGAGGGAAAGCTAACCCGAAAAGGTCGGCAGAAATCCAATCTAGGAGTAACATAGTCGGACTCAAATCCCACACGTGGGTGAAGTCCATCAAGAAGCCTAGCATGTCCATAGGTCCTGGACTTCCAGGAACCCGTTGCAGCAAGCCGCGCTGCGCTGCTAGAAGAAACCGCCATTATATGCAAATCAATAGGGATAATGTGAAGCATTACATTGAGAGCCTCCGAGGGGCAAGTTCTTATCGCGCCCGTGACCCCAATGCAAGCAGAGCGCTGCACCCTATACAGACGATCCGTAACCACCCTCTTAGTGGTCGCAGTCCACCACACGATAGAGCCATATGTCAGTATTGGACGCACAATAGCCATGTACATCCACAGCACCATTTTCGGACTCAAACCCCACCTTGAACCAAACATCCTCCTACAGGAGTAGAAGGCTACCGTTGCCTTCCTGACCCTGTGCTCGGTGTTAAGTCGCCATGATAGTTTAGAGTCCAAGATGATACCCAGATATTTCGCATGATCAGAGAGGGTGAGCTCACAGCCTTGCAGCCGCGGAGGTCTGAAGCCCGAATTGGACCGAGTGGTGAAAAGTACCAGTTCTGTTTTACTCGGATTCACTCCTAAGCCACAACTGGTGGCCCAGCTACTGAGAGTATCCAGAGCGCTGGTCATAATATCGCTAATCACGTCCAAGAACATCCCTGATACCAATATCACCACATCGTCCGCATAAGCGACAACCTTAACACCCTTATTATCCAGCGTGACGAGAACTGAGTTAATAACAAGGAGCCATAACAGGGGCGAGATCACACCACCCTGAGGTGTACCTCTCCTGACCTGCTTTGACAACTCGCTATTTCCCAGACTAGCACTGACAACACGGGAGTCCAACATGTTCACTATCCAGTCGCTGATGAAAGTCTCAGCGCCCAGATCCACGAGGGCTCCCTGTATTGCATCGGTCGTGACATTGTTGAAAGCCCCCTCTATGTCCAGAAAGGCGGCCAGTGTAGCTAAATTGAGAGCATAGAAAAATCTTTATGTTCTTTTTAGCTATTATACAGGATCTTGGCTTACCCTTATTATTGATGTATAGTATTGAGTACGGGGCACCCTGAAACCCTTTAACCTGTGAGTCATTGACCCAGGGCTCCTGGATGATGCCTATGTCAAGGTCCTCCTCGGCTAGAAGAACCCGTAGGTTGTCTGTAGCAATCCGGGAATGCTGCAGATTAATCTGCACGACCTTTAGCTTCCCCATCTTGTTTCGATATATTGGGGGTTCTTCGAGCTGCATCTTATCGAGCAGCTGGTTGGCGTCATCGATCTCATCTTTCCCGTCGACACCACCCGACCCAGAAGGACGGAAAACCTTTACCTTGGCCTCCCTTATACCAAAGAAGAGCTTGTTGCCCACCTTCTCGAGTGCTGACACACCCTGTTCGGAGATGACAAGCACGTAGCTCATGCTGTTGTTCTGAGGTTCCTCTGCCCGGATGACAGACCAGTCATTCATAGGAATCTCAGGATTTTGAGCCTTGAGGCATTCTAGCAGCCTGTGATTGTCCATTGCCATTTTTGGTAACCAAATTCTGGCACGAGGTCTAGCTGGAATTTCTGCAGCGGGGATTAGCTTTAAGATAAGGCCATCCCATGCATCACTTATCGTAGTGACGCATTTGCTGAGGAATTCCAGGGAGAACAAGTCCATACATTTGATTAACCTGTATCCCCTGTGAATTTCACTGGAGTCAAAACGAGGTACCGGACTATCCTTGTTGGAGATCACGTGAGCCATCACGAGTTCTGACAACTTGGATTCGATAGCACTCCATTCTGTTACTACAGGCGAAGGCAACCCACCACTGACATTTGCTAGAGCCACAAGCAAATGATCCCTTACAACCTCATTAAAGGGTCTACGAGAGGTAGAAATAGGCTGCGAAACGGTTCTCTGCTCGTGGACCTTTTTCCGCTTCGGCGACTTGTCACCCTCATTCTGTGAGCGATTTCGCTTTGCCCCTTCTACCTTCTTTGACGTGCCTGATGTGCTGGGTGCGGTCTCCTTTCGCTTAAGGTACTCATCCACCACAGCTTGGTATTTTACGCGGTCCTCTTCATCGCGTTCATGAACGGTCCCATTCAAAGCGTTCTTGGCAATTTTGTCAAGAATAAACTTCGCTCTTGAATACCTAGACTTCCATACGTCGCCTGAGGATTTTTTCTTCCGCTTACGCTTGGGCAAGTCACCTGCCGAGGTGACCTGTCCAGGCTGGGATATTGCCTGAGATGTTGTCTGGTGAGACGCTGGAGTACTATGGAGTGTACCCTCAGTGCCTGGGAAGTTAACCACCGTCTCCTGACTGGAAGCCAGTAGGTCATCTTCAGACGAGTTGCAAGGCAACCCGCTAACATTGTTTTTGTTGTTGTCGTTGTTTTTGTTGTTGTTTTTTATAAAATTCATATTTTGGTCCCACGAGTAGGCACGTAAGGGGATGGACCGTACCATGCAGTGACGGCGTACATGGACTAGGCAAAAAGTGTTACAACCAACCCGTGCCCTGGCGTTGGAGGGGAGCTGTTAACGACTAGTCATCTTTTACCACTAACTAGCCATTCAGGACATCGGCACTGCTACCAACCACCTTGACCTTACAAGTGGGGGATAAAGGAAGAGGATACAGAGGACTGAAGAAGGATTAGTAAGGTAATAGTGGGAGAGAGGAATTAGAGAGGGGGTAATAGGGTATTAGTTTTGTAAGTAAAAAAAGGCCCCACAATGTACAAAATCACAATTTGTGTATACCTTGACCACGTTTTAAAAACAAATTTAATTAAATTATTTGTAAGTAAAACTACACTCATAGAAATAAAACAGCAGAAAAAGCTAATAAAAATTATTCAAAAATTACATTACAAAAAAAAAATGCTAAAAATTTCAGATTTTCTATGCTAAATATTAGTAAGATAAGAAGCAAAAATAAAACTGTTATATTAACAAAATTCAAATTATTCTCGAGTTGAATTTTAGTTACCGCTATATTCAGCTTAAAACAGCAAAGAAATATTTGTAGACATACAATAGCAAACAAAAGATGTTAGCTGAATCCAGATAAGACTATATCGTGCCTAAATCGAAAAAAAATAATTGTGGACTGCTGATTTCAAAACTGCACAATTTTGTTGCATAAAAAAAAATTTAAAAACAACTTTGAAATTTTCACTTTTTTTTACTAATACATAGCAAATTTGTTTTAAATTCTAGCAGAATAATGTAATATTTTCAATTAACTAACATTTAGCTCACATATAACTACAGTTTTGTAGCTTTAACGGATTTTTGATAATCTTTTTTTTACTAAAATATAGCAAAAAAAAAAAACTGCTTACTTTAGCAGTTTTTGCTGCATTCATTTTAAATAAGTTTTTAATGTATTTAGCAAACATTTTAATAATTTTTGCTATTAGTGTAGTTAAAATACGATAAGTACAAGGTAAGCTTATTAAGGTGATACACTAATATAAAAAAATTAGTAATAAATTTTGCTTAATTACTGAAAATTAGTTATAAATAACATTGCAGAAAAAACTGCTAAATTTAGCTGATTTTTTTTTTTTTTTTGCTAAATACTAATAAGACAAGAATAGCAAAAATAAATCTTTTGAATCAAAAAATTTTTGGTTATATTTTACTTAATTAAAAGTATCAAACTAATCTGCTAAAATCACCAAAAAAAAGTTGCTAAATAAAAAAATATATTATATTTTTTTAAGCAATTTTTTAGATTTTTTTTAATGCGAATAAAAATGTGCCCTTCTGAAATCAGCAATCTACAATTTTTTAGCAAACATTTCTGTTTTTTCTTGCATAATTTGGTGTTATTTGTTTTCTACTAAATTTAAGGTAAAAATAGCAATGTTTTTTTTATATTACAGATTTTGTTTACTGGTTTCAGTCTTCGAATATTTAGTAGAAGTTTTTGTTAATTTTAGCAGAAAAAATGGTAATGGGGGTAAACTCATCAGTAGATCTAGATGTTGTTGTCCAAAAGAAATGGGTGCATCTTTCATCATTCAAGCCAACAGTAACAACTGATCAAATTAAAAGCTATGTTGAAAAAAACGCTGGTATCAATAAAGAACTTATTGATTGCTATTTACTGGTCAAAAAAGATATTGATCTAAATGTTTTAAAACGAGTCAACTTTAAGCTTGGTGTATCTCCCAGATTGTATAATGAACTATTAAAGCCTGATCTTTGGCCAGCAAATATTAAGGTTCGTCCTTTTGTAAATTTTCGAAGAAAACCAGCCCCAGCAGTGGAATCATAGACTCTGTTAAGTCTGGCTTTCAAGTTTATTATCTGAATTTATCTGGTATGCGTTCAAAATCTAAAATTATATATGATTTTTCTTCTCAATGTCAATATGATGTCATAGTCTTGGTTGAAACTTGGTTGAATGCTGATTTCTGTGATGGTGAATATTTCGATACTAAGCTGTATAATATATATCGTAAGGATAGAATTGCTGAACGTACTGGACTTTTAAAGGGTGGTGGTGTTTTAGTTGCTGTAAGAAGTCATTATAAGTCTTCTTTAATTGCTATTGATGACGATAAAGGTTTGCTTGATCAACTTATTGTATCAATATCTGGATTTAATATTACATTATATTTATGTGTCTCTTACATTCCGCCGCGTAGTCCGGATTCACTATATTCTAAACATGTTTCTAATATTTTAACAGTAAATGAGAACTTGACAGTAAACTCTCGTTTTTGTGTAATGGGTGATTTTAACCTCCCCGATGTTTTTTGGTCTCAACTATATGATAATGCTTTTTTACTACCTTCAAATGTTAATAAATTTCATGAAATTGAGGTTATTGATAGCTTGTTTAGTTTAAATTTAATTCAAATTAATCATATTTCTAATCAATTAAACCGATTTTTAGATCTAATTTTTGTTCCTCATGATTGTAAATTTAATTTATACGAGTGTTTACTGCCAATATCACGTTCTGATGTTCATCATATGCCTTTAGTTGTTGAAATTGATTCATATAACTTTTTTAAATTCCATGAATCTTTACATTGTTTAAATTTTAATTTTAATTATTATAATTTTGATGCACTAAACTCAATTTTTAATCAAATTAATTGGCTTGAGATTTTTTCCGGGCATATAGCATCAAATTGTTATTCTGAGTTTTTGGATAAAACCTTGAATATTTGCAGGGAAAATATTCCGCTTAAAAGGCCAAAGCCTTATAAGTTGCCGTGGTACACTAGTGGTCTCAAAAAACTTAAAAATCTTCGTAATAGATTTGATAAACGGTTTAGGGAGTCTGCATCAGCTGATTCTCAAACTAAATTTATTCATTATCAACGTGAGTTTAATTGTTTAAATAAGTTTCTGTATAGAATATATCTTCTTCAAAAGGAGGATGAGATTAAAAGTAATCCTAAATCTTTTTGGACTTTTATAAAGTCTAAGAAACAAGTGTCTGATATACCCTCTACTGTTAAATATGCTGATAGAGTTTCTCGATCGTGTAATGAGTCTGTAAATATGTTTGCAGACTACTTTAAATCCAATTTTGAGCCTTCAAATGGTAGTCATTTTAACTTATCTAGTTATTTGTCTGTGCTAGATATTGGTTATATGGTTATCTCGGAGGATGAGGTTTTAAACGCAATTTTTCAGAGCAATAATAGTTATAAATCAGACGCTGATGGTTTGTGTGCGTACTTACTTAAAAAGTGTGCATCCTATGTAACTTTTGCCTTGACATATAATTTTAATTTGTCTTTAAAGGAAGGTGTTTTTATTGATCAATGGAAGTTGGCGACAATCACACCGGTGTTTAAAGATGGAAGGAGGGATGACGTAACTTGTTACCGACCGATATCCAAGTTGACCTGTGTGTCGAAAATATTTGAGCGCGTTGTCTATAATAGGCTTTTTTTTATAACTAATTCATGGATTTGCCCTAATCAACATGGATTTTTTTCAGGTAGATCTACAACGACTAATTTATCAGTTTTTAGTGAATACTGTATATCAGCCTTAGAACAGGGTAGTCAAGTTGAAACGGTATATACCGAAATTTCTAAAGCCTTTGATAAAGTGGATCACTTTATTCTTCTTGCTAAGCTCCGTCAAATGGGCTTTCATTCTAATTTTTTAAATTGGATAAAATCATATTTATCCAATAGAATTTGTAAGGTTAACATTGAAAACTATTTTTCAGAACCTTATATTCAGACTTCAGGAGTACCACAAGGTAGTATCTTGGGGCCACTTCTTTTTAATTTATTTATTAATGACATTTCGTCGTGTTTTAATAAAACCAAATTTCTTTTATATGCTGATGATTTAAAAGTATTTTATAAAATTTCCACATTTCTTGATGTTTTTGATTTACAAGCGGATTTAAATAATCTTCTTGTATGGTGCAATTTAAATAGGCTTTATTTAAATCTTAGTAAATGCCTCCATATGTCGTTTTTTAGGTCATTAAATCCAATTCATGCTACTTTTTATATTGGTGATTATAATTTGGAATCTGTGGATTCAACTCTTGATCTGGGTGTTGTTTTTGACTCAAAGTTGTCGTTTGGGCTTCATGTGGACTATATTGTTCCAAAAGCTTACTCTATGTTAGCTTTCCTGAAAAGAAATTGTGCTGACTTTTCCGATCCAACTACATTAAAGCTAATTTATTCTGCCTTTGTCAGATCAAAACTGGAGTATGCTGCCATAATATGGGCTCCTCATTGTGGTACTCACATCGCTCGTATTGAAAGGGTGCAAAGGAAATTTGTCAAATTTGCAACCTCGTCGTTTAGGTTTACTGATCCTATACCCTCTTATAGATCTAGAGGTCTACTAATAGGTTTAGAAACCCTTGAATTTCGTAGGTTACTGCAATCTGCTTTATTCGTTTTTGATATTATAAGTGGTGCTATTGATTGTTCTGAGTTGCTTTCCCGTATTAATTTTCATGTTCCACCAAGAAGATTAAGGTTTAATTCTATTTTTGATGTACCACTACATCGTACCAATTATGGGCTTAATAGCATTTTAACCCGTACTTTTATTCAAATGAATGAGATTAATAATAAACAGCTAATTACTTTAAAGCAACAAATTGAGTTTTGGACATCATAAACTAGCTTTAAACAACAATTATATTCCATTATGATGGATTTAGGTATTTAAATAAATAATGTATTAAGATTATTATAAAATTGTTATATCATAGTCTGTAAGGATTTATGTATCCATAGACTGAATAAATTGAAAATTGAAATTGAAAATTGCTATTTTCAGTTAACTAAAATTTAACTCGAATATAACTAAAAATTTTTAAAGTTAACAGTTAGAGAGATAGGGTTAAGAAGAAGAAGCCTTCTAGTTGAGAACTGAATTGTGCATTGGTTTTAGTTAATTCTGTCTCATCTGATCGAAACAATACTTGTGTGTACGTAGTTACTACGTACGTCGTTGTGTGATAAAACTCCACTTAGCCACAGTCATCGCTGTGTCGACCGTTTCTCAACTCGTTAAGAGGTGAGATTACGATGCATAGCTTGATGCTAATTCAGTGAGTTCAAATACCATTACGACACCAAAAAAAAAAAAAAAAAAAAAAAAAAGTTTTTCATATTGAGCAAATTAACAATATAAAATACTTTCTTCAATTGACATAGTCTGGTGTATCCCTTGTGTCCGTAAAATTTTTCCATAAAAATGTTTTCTTCTTCTTCTTCATGTAAAGAGACTAACTAAAGTTAACAGTTTTATTTTTGCTGTTCTTATTTTATAAAAATTTAGAAAATAAAGTTGCGTTCGTGCGCCCCGGTAGGCTAGTTGGTAGCGTGCTGGCTTATCAGTGCGGGGGTCGTGGGTTCGATTCCTACCAGAGGCACTGGTCTGTTTTCGCTACAACGCGCCGAAAGCCATAGTAGCTAGTGCTCGGTTAGGGTAATAGTATATAATTTGTAATTATATGATTATTATTTAAAAAAAAAAAAAAAAAAAAAAAAAAAAAAAGTTGCGTAATTTTAGCTGTTTTTTTCTACAACAAATTTTTAACAGTTTTTTCTTTTTTTTCAAGTTTGTTTCTATGATTGTACCGAGGATATAAAATACATATGCTAATATTTCGACAATTAAAGCATTATATCATTGTAGTTTTGCAACCTTTTATTTAAATAATTTTAAATTTCTTATAAAAGAAAATTAAGTATTTAATCGAATTTAGAGAAAATTTATAATACTTGTGTCCCTTAAACAAGATTTTTAGCAGAGTAATAAATCTAGATTTTTATTCAAACTATCGTAGAATGCATACTTTAAATTTGCCATTTTGTAATTATACATTTTTAAAATAACCACGGTTATTATTTTAATTAAGCGAGAGACAACATAAGCAAGACCTAATTGTACGCAAAATGAAAAAAAAACTTAATCTTAATATATATCTCGCAAATTCATAATTTAAGGGGCACCTTAATATATGTATATGAACTATGAATAATGAACGTGTATTGGAGGTATATCTATATTTTGCAAATATCAAATGTTACACTAAAAAAAAGCCAGCAACATTTTTGCTGGGAGAACAATTTGTAATAAAATATTAGTGTACCTATCGTAGCCGTATGGTCTATAAAAAATATAAAGAAACATAATAATACATTTTCGCGGTTTTCAGGAAAAGTTTTCGCATAAACGCTTTTGAAGTTGGATTTTTTTTTTTTTGTATTTACCTGAACTAACATTTTTGGCTAAAATGGTAAAGTAATTCGACTCTAACGATTGTATCATCATAAAGTACAAAAAAGCTTTTGAATTAGGCGGTTTTTCAGTATTTTTAATAGCGTTATTTATGGGTATCAAAAATTGCAGAACAAAGAATACATTTCGTAAAATGTATTTTAAAAAATGTTGTGCAGTAGTTTTGCTCGTCTGTGTAATTATTTGTAATTTATTGCTAAAAACATGAATAATTGCATTTTTAGAAATTTCACTTCGAGTGGGAGGTTTTTGATCCAAAATAAGCCGTAAAAGCAAGTTTTGTTACAAATAAAGTAGTGTTTTGCAACTCCAAAGTTATAACCCTGATGAGGTTGCTCTTGAATTTATATACATTTTCAAACAAGAAAAGATTTATGTTTAAGATTTTCATTTGATATTTATTTATAAAAACTATAAAATATTTATTATTTGATAAGCGAATATTGCAAAATGTTAGAACTTTTTAAAATTTGTTGTTTTAAAGAAAAATAATAATCCTTAGAAGTAGTACACAAATTTTGTAAATAAGGATTTAGACATTGTACTACACTGAGAGAATTATTTGCATAATATTAATGAATTTTTGCATTAGATCTACGAATTGTCAATGGGAATCGTTCACTGAAACTTTTCATAAAATAAATGAAGTTTTTCTTAAATTTTATGAATTAGAAAGTATCATTAACAATAGTTGCAGAAATTTTGTATTCAGTTTGTGAAGAAAACTTTATTAGTTTTGTGAAAAACTTCAAAACTACTCGACGAAAGTTCTCTGTTTGTATGCTAAAAATTCTATTATATCAATAAAGTTTTATATGGGCACTTAAAAATATAAAATAAAAGAAAACTAATAAATGGAAAAAATTTATAATAAATAACTCACTTTGAATAAAAACACTACTCAACAATTTCAACTTTTTGCTGAACCTGTCTTTAAAACACATATTTATTAAGAGAAAAATGTTTTACAAGATTTGGATTCAGCGTATATAGTTAGGTCTATTAAATGAGTTGTTTTTCAAAGCTACGTTTTTTTTCGTTGAGTAGTGAAATCGGACAAACTTAAGGTTTTTATTTCTTAAAATGTTTTTTTTATCAATGTGCATAAAGAGAATTTCTTGGACAAATTTAAATGAACATTTTTCAATCTAATAATGAAGTTTTCTTCACAATGTAAATGAAACATTTCTTAAACTTTAATGAAACTATTTTTAATGAAACATTTTCATAAGTCGTCTGAAGTTTTTAGTAAATAATATGAAGTTTTTCATTAAACTTTATGAACAACTTCTATGGAATGATTCTAGTGACAATACATGTAGTCCAACGTTTCTCCAATTTTTGTATACCTTCCAAAAATTTGGATTTTTCGAGGTCCATAAAATAGCCAAGAAATGGCCATATGGGGTCGTTTCTTTTCTTTTAACCCACGTTAAATCGGTCCAATAAGTTGGCATAATATTCGCCGTTTATTGTGTATCCCTTTTGAAGGTAATCGATGTGGATTATCCCGCGTACATCCCAAAAAACTCTTGTCATCATCTTATTGGCCGACAAACTTACCTTGTCCTTTTTCGGAGCCGGTTCACCCGGAGAAACAAATTGTTTAGACTGCTGCTTAGTCTCCGGAGTGTTGTAATGGATCCATCTTTCATCCACAGTTACAACACGCCACAAAAACTCATTCGAATTAAGGTTAAACAACTCCATACATTGCTTTCAAGTTGTCACACGATTACGTTTATGGTCAATTGAAAGCAAACGCGAGACAGCTTTCTTAAAAGCAACTGATCATTTAAAACCGAAACCACACTGCCATATGAAATGCCAATGGCAACAACAGTCTCACGCAGTTTTACTCTTCGATCGGCCAACACCATATCGTGAATTTTTTCGACATTTTCGGGTGTATTGACCTCAATTGGCCGTCCAGAACATTCAGCGCCATTTGTACTTGTGCGACCACAACGAAATTCAGTAAACCAATTTTTTGATTGTGCTGAGTCCCCATAGTATTTATCAAGCTTTTCCTTGGTTTGATTGAAGCTTTTTTTTTCCAAAAAATTATGTTTAGTGAGCACTCAAAATTCACTTATTCCCATTTTTAAAAAAATCCACAAGGTTGTATGTTTTTAACAGCTGTTAAACGCAAAGTAAATGACGGAACTTGCTCAAAATTTGACAGTAGTCTATTAACAGGTGGTACTTGATGGGAGCAGTGTTGCATTTCATATAACTAAGACGGAAGTTCAAAAAGTCACGGACTTATTGATCCGCCCTCGTATCTTGTTTTGAAAAAAAACTTTTAATGTTAACATTGAGCATGTAAAATATATTGAATGAAGTTTAGTAACCAAGCTGTAACTTTTTTATATCTGCGATTTTTAAGGAAAATTTTCAAACTATCAAAATGTGAAATAAAATAAAATCACAAAATAAAAAAAAATTGAAGACAGTAAACAAGTTAAATGCATTAATTTTAACTGTTCCAAATGACCTTTAAACAATGGCTAAAAATCAAGTTCCATTTCATTTTATAAATTTTTAATATTAAAATTTCTTTTCTTTTAAGTATTTTATTTCTTGTTTATCGTTTTACAAGTATTTATAATTTATTGTTTTTCAACTAACACCACTTGATGAATTGTTTTATTTCACTTGTTTTCAAGTTCGTTTTTATTTGAACAGTTTTCTATTCTTTTCATTTATTTTGCACAATTTTTTTTATTTTTCACTTTACAGCTTTTTTATATTTTTCCTTTTTTTTTTGCTTTTGTGTATGTGTATTATTTTGCAGCTACTTATAGGTATTTGTTAAAAGATTTTTCTCCTTGTAAAAAAAAAAATAAAATATATATATTATTAAAAAGAGCTGTAAATTATATAGCATTTCTTTGCTTTACAATACTTTTAAATTTAAGTCTCAATTTCTTTATGTGAAAGATTTGTTACAGAAAAACAAAGTACATAAATAAATTTCAATATAAGATATATTGATGGTTTGTCTATTCAGCATTTGACTTTTTGATAATTTATAGCAAGGAATTGATTTGTTTTTTCGATACTATAATTACACGGTGCTACAAAAGACAAAACATTGCAATCACTTTTCAAGTGACCTAGTATAGGTTGTAAGTCTTGCTGATTGTATAACAAACCGGGTTTGAGAAGTTTCAATATACCCTCAAATTTTTGAGAAAAAGAGTATTGCTTGCGACTGGAGCATTTAAACATTTTTCAACCGATTTTGAATTTTTTAACGGTATTTAACCCTTGTGTATGTGGACAGGTACCTGAGTACCTATTGCGTTTTCAAATCGAAATTGTTTATATAAGATTTTAGTCTACAATTCTACAATTTCATGAGAACTCCTAACTTTTTGTTATAATTATATTTTCATAGCTGTTTATATACAATATCAGTTTGGGGATATTTGCTTTTTGTACCCTTAATAGGGTGAATAGGTACCTGGGTACCTGTGTACGTTTTACATGGAGGCACATGAAAAAAATAATTTGTTGTTCTATTAAAGTGTAATCATCTATGTTATTTGACTTGGTCTTTAGAAAAAACATAAAACAAAGTTTTATTTGATAAAAGAAAGATTGTTTTACAATAAAAAAATTTATTCAATGTTTGATTTTGATAAAAAAAAATTATTTTACATAAAAAAAAACTATTTCAAGGTTTAAGACAAAAAAAAATTAATTTAAATATAAATAAAAGGCAAGAAAAATGAATCCAAACAGTTGTTGCATATCGGACGATTGATTGAATGCTCGTTACAAATCGGCTAGAAGCAATTTTTGCAAGCCTTTCGAGTTTTTCTCTACTTCTTTGTAAGCTTAGATCATAGATAACAACTTTCCCAAACTACAATACGGCCATTATTATCTCGATTTTCTACGTTAGCAACAGCTGTTGTTGAAATATCTCGCCCCGATACAACCTGTGTTGCTTATCGAGTGGAATCGATGTTTGTTACATTTGAAATTTTGGAACGTCATTCAATGTTGTCCTTACAAAGTTCAAAACTTAAATCTTTCAAAAATAATCTGCAACGGTCAGTTAAAATAAATTGTGCATTGTACTCCATGTAAACAATGTATGCTGCTAATGCTGCTACATCGATAATATTGAAAAATAATGCTAACGGCCATCCGCATGTCCTACGTTTAGAAGTATATTCTCCCAATAGCTTATCCATATTGTCGACACCGCCATTTATCAAACACCAAAAAAAAAAAAGTTTGTAATGTCAGAAACTTGTTTGCTGGGAGAATTTTAGCAGAAAAAGTTCCTAATATTAGCAAAAAAGTTGCTTAATTCAGAAAACAACTTGAGGTAGTTTTGGGTTTAGTATTTTAAAAAATATGTGAAAAGGAAAAACTAGAGTAGAGTTATAATTTTATATCATTAACCGTCGACACTTTGTACAATAGAATAAAAAAAATACATTTCTCATTACATAGGTACCCAGGTACCTATCCACCCTATAGAAGTTGTTTTTTTTTTCCACACACATAAGGGTTAAAAGAAAATTGCCTGGTCTTTTATACTACTATTATATACTTTTTATATATTATTAATATAATTGGTGATTTTTTGGCAACACTGTTTTTGGCAGCTCAGCTGTTTTCGTGCAACATGTTAAAAATGTTCAGTTTGGTATATAATTTAACAATGAAACGACGTACAAACTAACAACGCTTACAGATTATTGAATTTGATTATCAAAATTTATGCTCGGTTAAGAAAGTGCATCGTGCACTTCTTCAAATTTATGGTCAGTTTGGGCGACCTTCTGAGGCGGCTATTCGGAATCTTGTGACTAAATTTTGCCCAAAATATATATTATTAGACATTTAACTACCGACACACATACATAGAGTGCAGACTGATAAAAATATCGCAGCTATATCCGCCAGTGTTGTTGGTGACAGTGAATTATCGATTCGGCGCCGTTCGCAGAAATTGGGCCGCTTTTCCTCCACTACGTGGAAAATTTTGCAGAAGGATTTGGGTGTAAAAATTTGTAAATACAGCTGGTGCAAGAATTGAAGCCACACGACTTACCACAACGGCTAACTTTTGGTGAATGTGCGCTGGCAAAATTGGATGAAGATCCACTTTTTTGTCGGAAAATTGTGTTCAGCGAAGAAGCTCATTTCTGGTTAAATGAATATGTCAACAAGCAAAATTGCCGTATTTGGTGTGAAGAGCATTGCAACAACTGCGAAGGCATTGCGAAAAATGTACCGTTTGGTATGTATTATGGGCCGGTAGCATCTTTGGACCGTACTTTTTCAAAAACGACGAAGGCAGGAACGATACTGTGAATGGCGAGCGCTACCGTGCTATGGTTAGACATTTTACATGAAATCATCTTTAAACATTGAATTATGTAGATAGTTCTATCGACTCAAATAAAAATTTCATACATATCTCTAAATTGTATGTGTTTTTTTTTTTAACCGAATCCAAAAGCTCTTAAAAAATCACTCTTTATATACATATGTAGAGATAACAGAAATTTTCAATTTTATTTTTTAACTTTTTGAACTTAGCCTTCACTTGTTTAAATCGGTTCCAAATTGTAAAAGTTATGGTACTTTCTTTTTATATAAATTAATATTTATGTTAAAACTATATAATTAAAATTTATAGTTTTTTTTTAACTTTTTACACTTCTACAAGGGTTTTTTCGAATCTTATTTTAAGGCAACAGTATTCTGTTTCTTTTGATTAAAACAATATATTGTGAATTCTGAGATTGACAAAACTCCACTTAGCCACACGTATCGCTGTTTCGACCGTGGCTCAACTCTCTAAGAGGTGATGCTATTAGTCCATAGCCTGTTGTATGGCTGTGGGTTTGAAACTCACTACAACGCAAAGTAAAAAAGTGTTTCTTATAGAGCAATTTAACAATTGATAATAATTCGTTCAATTTACACATAAATTAACCACCGACGAGTCCTTGGAGGGGACAAAACTGCGGCAGTCTGGCATATCCATTTTGTCCGTTAAATTTTTCAATTAAAATGTTTTTTTCTTCTTGCTCCAGTAAAAATCTCACTAAAAAAATCTTCAGTAATTGATTGTAATAAAATGAATTAATATTGTCATTATATGATTGTTGTAAAAATATTGTTGTTTTAAAATAATATCCGAAAAAACTCTCGTAGAAGTTGAAAAAGTTGTAAAAAAACTAATAATTATAATTACTATATATAAAGAAAAAGTATCATAACATTGTCAACTATCCAGCAATTTTAACAAGGGACGGCTCAATTTACTCAGAAAAGTTACTTAAGACTATTGTTGTTTTCAAAGCATATTCGAAAAAAGCCCACATAGAAGTTGAAAAATTTTGAAAGAAATTTAAAACTTTAATTGTTATTTAAAAAAAGGTTTAACTATTGGTATTAGTAATATAAAAATATATTTAAAATTTAAAATTGGATAAAAAAAAATATTAAGAAGCAAATGTTTAAATGCACCAGTAGCAAAAAAAATATATTACCTGTGTAGCACAGTGTAATTTATTGTTATATGCAAAAAAATAAAATTTGCATATTGTAAAGTTAAAATCTTTTTCGGTTATATACTGATACTGATTTTAAAAAAAAAAATTTGCTTGTAGAATATTTTAACTGTGGATGATAAACATTAAAAAAAAAATCGACAAAATTAAAAAAAAAAAAAACGTTAAAATTTAATAAGTCAACAAAATTTTACAAAATCACTGAAATTATACAAAATTGCAAAAATTTCAAAAACTCGCCAAAATTAAAAAAAAAATCGGAAAAATTTAAAAAACTACCAAAATTTTAAAAAAAGGGCAAACATTAAAAAAAAAATACAATATTGGAGAAAAAAACTGTTAAAATAACAAAAAAAAAAAAAAACGCTTGAATTAGAAAAAACTGCCAAAAATTAAAAATTTGATAAAAATTTTTTTTTTTAATTTTGGCGATTGTTTGGAATGTATGCGTTTCTGTTCAATGTGACCATTTTTTTATTTTATCGATGCCTTTCAATTTTGGTAACTTTAAATTTTTATCGTTTTTTATTTAGGAGTGTTTTTTACATGTTGATGATTTTTTTCTGTTTAAGCGATTTTTTTTTAATCAAAAATGGTTTATTTATTATGAAAAATACAAAAATAGGTTTTTCTTCCTTTATATATTTTCATATATTAAGTTAGAATACTGTTCTACCTCAAGTAGAAAATCTAATATGATATAGTCATATAATATTTTTATGTGTTGCTTTTTTAAAATTTTGGTAATTTTTATGATACACAACACAATTGTTTCATATGCATCACCCTAATCTTCAGTTGTAAGCAATATTAAAATTATGATTGGCTTAACTCAAACCGAGACATTACTTACAGCCGACAAAATCTGATATATGAGCATATTTGTCCGTTTTAGTGTATAAAAGGTTGAATTTCTTTAATTCTAGATATATTTTTTTCAGTTTTAGAATTTTTTTTTTAGTTTTAACGTTTATTTATTGTTTCTTTTACTCTTGGCGATTTTATTTTTGGATTTAATCGCTTTATTTATTATATATTCTTTTAAATTTGATGATTTTTTAAGTTTTGACAAATGAAAAATAGTTAATACATTACCTCAATTAATAGATTTTATTTATTACGGAATTTAAAAATATACATGAGCAAGGAATGGGAGTAGTTTTGAGTACTAGTCGTACGTACTTTCAAAACCATCCACATGTAAGCAATTTACAAAAATATGTTCATACTCATTATTGCAGCCTTATAATAATTTATGCTTCAGACAATTTAAATGGCTTATATTAATTATATTTATGATAATCGATTTTGTGTGCAAAACTCATTATACAAAATATAACGCAGGCATGCATGGAAACTTGTAATATTAAAAACTAAAAATATTTATATTTTTATGCATAAAAATCTCGATGTATTGAAAACTTTTAGTTCTCATTTTCACAATATCCCGTTTGATACTATTTGGGACTTTAACTGACACATTTGTAGTTGTTTCCCATATAAATTTTAAAATTAAATTTTCATTGAACATTTAGTAATCGGGCCTATAATTAATGTATTGACGTTTATTTTGAAAGTGTCACAGGTCCATTTGATCTATCGGACGTAAAATCAGTTTAAGGTCCGATCTGGCAAGAAAAATTAGTTTGTCTCATTTGTATTTTTGAAATATCGCGTTTGTTATATTTCCATTATCTACACCTTAATTTTTTTATATAAAAATATTATTATTTTCTGTATATGTTTTGTATTATATTTTAAATGGATTTTCAATTCCAATACAAAAATGAGTTCAGTGGTATGTTTAATTTACGCATAGTAATAAAATTTTAAATTTTTTTAGCATACATAAAGTTAAAACTAAACATGAAAAATTTTTAACTTTCTTTCAATGCCGATAATATATCCAGAAACAAACACCAACATGATAATACTATAATGAAAACTAAGTTTGTGTAGATTTTTAAACAAAATGTCAGGATTTTCTTAAACAAAATTTCAGGATTTTGCGTTTACATTTAAAAAATTTTGACAGATTTGTACTCAGCGTGCCTAAGTCTATTAAAAAATGTGTACTTCATAGACTCGTTCCGGACTTCAACAAGTTGATATTTGTTGAGTAGTGTAATATCAAATTTCGGACACTTTTAAGTGATAATAGTAAAAATTGATAACATTAAAAATTAATCAAAAATTCTTGACAGTTTGAGGTAAAATATTTTGAAATTTTTGTTTTGTATGAAATGAATAAAGTTTTGTGCCAATGTTTAAGCCTCCTAAATGCATTCGCGTTAATCATTCAACTTTAACGGCGCAAAAATTATGATGGTTTTAAGTTTCAAGCAAATTAAAAACATTAAAATTACAGTTTTTGCTGGGAATTAGTTAAAGCAACAACAATTTATAGATCTCAATGTATTTATAATATATAAAAACAAATATTACGCAACCAAAAAATATTAAATACACTCAAAAAAAATTTTTTTTTCATATATTAGGACTTAAAAATTTTTTTTAAAAAAATCTTTTTTTGCCGGTTTTAGGATATTTTATTAGGTTTAGGATTACTTATTTGCAGGAAATCATATTAAATACTTTGAATTTCGCAAAATTGAAAATTTTTATAAAAATGATTTTTGAGGGTATGAAAATTTTGCTTGCTTCATAAAATTTAAAGCCCTTAGAATTTTTTGATGCCTCTTCGTTTTTAGCATTAAGCTCAATAAAATATTTAATTTGATGTACGTTTTGGCGGAATTGATGAAGCGCTTTAGTTGTCACAAAGCGAAACGTGTTTGAAAAAAACTGCCAAATTTTTTAACACATTTTTGTATTTTGAAAATAGCACCAAAATGCATGTATGCGTCGAAGAGTTATAAAATGCACACTACAATAATTAAAGGCCTCTAATATAAGATATGACCTAATTTAAAAGTTTTTGAAACCTGTTAGAACCGACATTAGATATCTCTTATTTCTTAAAGTTTTATGCATTGAAATAAACGATGGAACGGGCTAGGTTGACCATACTTAAAAGCTATGTCGTGAAAAGTTTCACATTGAAGCGTCTTCACCAAAAGAATTGATGGATACTTAAACGTTGAAAATTTTAAAAAATTTCGTGAAACTAACAAGTGCAATTGTAAAAATTTTATTTTTTATTTGCTCATAATTTTTTACTTTCAGGTTTAAATCAATACAAAATGGACTCACTGGAATTGGGAGATATATTCACTGAAAAATATATTTATATATCGCCGCTTGCTGAAAGGTTGTATGATGGTTTACAAGTGAAATCAAAATTTTCCGATTTTTAAACGTTCGCAGTTTTTACCATTGGGTTTTTGCTCCGTTCAATGGAATTTTATTTATTTTTAATAGAAGCAACACTTAAAAAATTCTTCGTATTTATTAATGTGTGGCTTTCTTTGGAGAGGTTATAGTGGAGCGATGAAAGGTGTGGAAATATGAAGCTCTTCAAACATGGCAACACTGTAATTGCGCGAGATGACAAGTCTTAGAACAGTTGTTGCTCGCCCTCTGATGGAGAGTTGTCGAACTTATTGACGCTTTTTGGCGCATAGCCCTAATTCAATATTTTACTTTGTTGGGGCTAAGTGCTATGAGAACACTAATGGTTGGCGCTGCGATACATATGATTTATAAAAAACTCATACATATTATTTTTCAAAATTGATATTGTCGTCACCGGGAATCGAACCCGTAAACATCTGTGTAATAGTCCAAAACATCACGCCACAATGCCCACAAAGAAAACGTGAATAGATTTAACATGCCTACACATCGGCAAACATACACACAAAAAAATATTCATGTCATACGAAAAAAAAATTTCAAAATATTTTACCTCAATGTGTCGTAAATTTTGGAAGTCCTCATATAGCAAAAAAAAAAATCTTTTATTGCCAACGATTTATGATAAATTACTTTTGGTATAAAAATACTTTTTCGGCAAATAGGGGTGGGTATTTTTGAGGTTAAATAAGATTGCAACGGTAAGAGATATAGGCCCATGTTGGTATGATGTTTCCTTATACGCTATGCGAGATTGCAAATAGCAAACAAAAAAATGACAGATGCATCAACGAAAACAAAAATGACATGCCTTCAAACATGTTATTTTGCAAAAAGGGCGGTATTTGGACGCTATGCGGTTCATTCTGTGTTTTTTCCACCATGACCTTGATGACATTTTCGTGGAAGCCGTTATCCTACTAAGTAATCTTCCACAACTTTTATTAAGATCGAACAAGTCGTTCAGATGTAATAAATTTTTGTCGCATTTTCCCACTGTGCGCTCTAGAATAATAGTTCGATTTTAAACATCCACAAATTATCAGAGCATTTTTTTTTTTGTTTGCATTTTTTATTAAATATTCTTCGCTTTTATTTTATATTTTTTAGTGGTTGAAAGTCATTTCCCTGGTTATAACAAATTATTTATACGTTTTTTATTAACTCAGTAAAATGTTCGAAATATTTGACTAAATGTAAAAATATAAAATTTGAAAATATTTTATTTTCCAAAATTTTAAGGAAATTTTTAACATCAATACTACAGCTAACATGGAGATTTTGCCTTTGAGTTCTCTCCGCTCTAAATGAATTCCAGATATGTGATAGAGCGGACAAAAATAAGGGACACGTACATTAAATTATCGACCCAATCTCATATTGAAAAGTTAAAATTAACACATTTTTCGTTTTTTTTTTTCAGATTGTTTCGGGGTTTTCCAAGGAAATTTCAGACCAATGGGGTACCAATGAAACAGTTTTTGAAGATGCATCTGCTGGTATATTGAACATTTCCGATAACTTCCAAATATTTTTGTTATTTAAGCAAAAGTGCTTTAAGTGACATTAAAATTTAGGTTTTGTTAACGAATTATAGTTGATTTAAGCTAAAAATTATGTTTTGAAGATACCACATTTTTTTGAGAAATTTCTTCAACGCACCACTCTATGGGCAATGCTGCACTGATAATATAAATAATATTTTTTTTAAGTCATTTTGATGGAAAAAATTTTGTTTATTTGTTCACTGTCTCATCCCAGCTATCCGTTGAAACTAAAATTTAACTCATTTAAATAATCCGCGAAATAGTGTCATAATATAGCGATTTTTTTTGCCCCATCCGTCCAAATGGTGAATTTTTTTATATTAATGAAATTATAAGAAAACATAAAAATAAATACTTCGTAATAAAATGTTATTTTTTATACATAAAAGTAAAACTTAAATTCAGAACTTCATCGCACTTTTAACCCATAAACATGAGATTGTACAGCAAAAAAAAACTGTGCTTTATTTTTTTCTACTTTATCGCATAACCGAATTTCTTTATGATTGGAGAAAACCCATCGAAAAATATTCCATTAACCAACAATAATTTACTTTTTATTCAAAATAAAAAATTCTTTTAAAACCCTTTCTATGGAAAAAGTAAATGCTTTATATATATGTAATATGAAAAAAAAGGAATATATTAAAAAAAGGCTTAATTTATAAGCCAGATTGCTTAGTTAAAACGTATTTAGTAAAAACAGAAAACATGTTCTCTAGGTCTAAATAAACGAGTTTATTATAAAAGTCAGCAGATTTGACGTTCTTTTCTAAAAAGTTTTTTTTTTTTTTTTTTTTTTTTTTTTTTTTTTGCAAAACTCATTGAATAAATAACAAACAGAAGAAAATGAAAGGTATTTTCGAAGGAAAAATATAAAAATTACTTTAAATTATAGACATTTTCCTAACTGACCATAAAACTGTAATTTATGGTATATTTTTTTTTTCCAATAGAGTTTTCGACAATTACCGGAGTAATTTAATATTAAAAAAAAAAAAAAAAAAAAAAAATGTACGTACATTAGGGTGGGGCGATTTGAACATCTTAATGGGCACTTCGCGTTTCTGATTCTTGGGATTGTACTGAGCAAAAAAGTCCACTAGACCATACGTCTACGGTGAAAATCGAGCTTCCAGATTTTGACTTGCAAACAGATTTTGACTTGCTTGTAACAATGTGTGGGATGGACATATCTCAGGAAGTAGGAGGAGCTTATCCAAGACGCATCAATCATATTTGTGGGTGGGGTTAAGGGTTTAATTTTTAATTTCAAAATAGGCCTTTTTAGCCGTATTTTGTGAAAGTAACCCTGTCCCTTTGCACTTTCACAAGGCCAAAACTGCCTGAAGGAGCGTTCCAATTCTTTTGCGTGTACTAGAGAGTTCTTAACTATTGTCTTGGCTAAAATTTTTGTCTTAGAAAAAACTGCAAGTCAAAATCTGGAAGCTCGATTTTCACCGTAGACGTATGGTCTAGTGGACTTTTTCGCCCCACCCTAACGTACATACATATGTATTTTCTATTTGTTTTTTTTTTTCTAAATTTAATGCAAATGTATTCTGGACTAGAAAGAATATTTTTAGTAGACTTCTATTGTTTAAGTTTAAGTTTATTTTTTTATTTTGATTTTTTTTTTTTTTGGTCTTGTTTTATTTTTACCTTTACAAAATATTCAAATACTCGACCCACATTTTGTATGTGTTGTTTTTGGTGTTTTTATTCTACTATTTGCTTGACCAAGTAGTTTAGTTGAAAACCAATGCTATTAAAATAGGTACTATGTGATATAAAAGCCAGAAAAACAAAAAAAAATTGGAGAAAATCCTTCAAAAACCTGAATAACAGTTTAACAACAACAGCAAAAAAAACATGTAAAAACTTTAAGTCGGTCAAAAGTGTCTATTTAATACCCTACAGCTTTTAAAGTTATAACAATTTGTTGTTTTTTTTTCCTTTCATATAAAATTAACACAATTTATTTGTTTAAATATTCTACATTGTCTGACATCTTAATAAAAGAAACACGCACAATTGTAAAATGTAGCCAAAACTAAAAAAAATAAAAAAAATTTTGAATTTTTTTTAGAAATTTTGATGTGAGACGAAAATTTATAATCCAATTTAAAAGAATCAGCCAAATTATATTATTGTAAGTGGGCTATATTTAATTTTGAAACATACCAAACTTGCAACTTTTCATACATCGATTTCCTAGAAAAAAAATTAATTTTCAAACTATGAAAACACAGTAGGAACATTTTAAATTTGGTTTTTTATAAAATTATTTTTTCAAAATTAATTTTGTTTGAAATACATTACATTATTTGATAATAATATATATCATCACACTCAGGGAACTTCTGCTTTAAAAATATGTAGTTGTTTGGGTTGGAATACAGTTTCTTTATTTTTAATGTAAATGTCAGTCATTTGTAGAACAAATTAAATTTTTTACTAATCTTGTAGCTCATTAAAAAAAAAACAACCCACATCAACTGACTGTTTTGTGATTTTACATTCATTTTTTACAGTTGTTTGTTGTTATTTAAAAAAATTAAAAAAAAAAAAAAAAATGTTTGTTTAGTTTTTAATACCATGTGGTTCATTTTTACTACATTTGCTAGTCATTTTTTGAAAATTAAAAACGAAATGACAATATTAGTTGAATTTACTGTAATGTAAGTCGTCCTTTCTTTAAATGAATTTTTCATTTGTTTTCAACTACATTTGCTGTGAGTTTACCTACATAGTATTCTAAGTGCAGTAATCAATATAAATTTGAGCTGCATCTTGTGCTATTTTTTTTTTTTTTTTTAACTCTAAGCATTTTTTATGACTGAAAACAACCACTCGATTTCCTAAACCCTTTCTGATATCAACCAAACATCGTCCAAATGTAAGACAGCTAATCCCAGCGGATCTTGAAATATCGAGTTTCAAAATAATAAAAAACATTCGAAAATTTTAAAAAAGTAGTCGTACTTACGCTAAGAGAGTCACTGATACTTACTGTTAAACCTACTAAAACTGTGGTTTGTGGGTTGTGGGATGTAATAGAAAGAATCGAGTTTTTTGTGTCAAACGATAATTTCGGGCGAAAATGTCCCATTTGTGAAAAAAGTGTATTTTTATTAAAAAAATTCCCAAAATTCGAAATATTGACATATATTTAATTTTTCATTTCAATTTAATACTCTTAAGTGTCAAAATGTTGGCTTAAAAATCGCCCCAAAAAACAAACATAAATCTTTAAAATATCTTTAAGTTGCTACCAATTTTTGAATAGTTTCTTGGTTATAAATATGTATGAACAAAAGAAACCGATGCAATTTTTAACCCAACCTTTGTAACAGTTAGAAGTGAGATTGGCACGATAAAGAATTTCGCTTGTTCGTTAGTTTACTACTCTTTATCATATATCAAAACTTAATCAAAATCTGAAAGAAGTCACTCTGTGAATTTCCTAGTGGGTTTTTTTTGGGGTCAAAAGAGTAACCTTTAACCCTTTATGAATCAATTTGCATAAAATAATTTTTTGTATCAAGTGAAATTTTTTTTATCAGTTTAAAGTTTTACAATCTTAAAGTCAAAATAAAAATTACCTTTGTTTCCAGGCTACTAACTGTTAAGGACTTTTTAAATAAAAGTAAAAAAGTGACATTTTTCCAAAAATTATGTCAACATTGTTGACAAAATAATCAATTTTTATAAAATGTTCTCTAAAGGAGTCGATCCACACACACACACACACACACACACGAATTATGTTGTCTTCAATTTTTGTTTTTATAACAACTATTACTATTGCAAAATAATCGACATCTCGAAATTGGGCGTTTTAAAAAATCTTAGTATTAGTACTGTTAAACGGCATAATTTTTTTACAGGATAAAAATCGTAAAATTATTCAATTTGTTGGCTACAATTGGAAACAAATTAATTTTGGGGTTCCAAATAATTGAACTTCTTTATCAAAAATTATTTAAAATAAAAAGAAACCTAATCTTTTATATTTTTGATTGTTAAGTTGAAGAGAAAATGTTTTTTTTTTAGGTACACTTTCACTGATTGCATGCAATTATTGAAAATCGGACAATGAAATTTTGTACTACACAAAGTCTAAAATACTCCAAAATGTATTGCACACAAAAAGATAACTAATGGCTTGTTTTAATTAAACTACTACCATACTTCTAAAAATTATAATTTCAGAGTTGTCATATAGCAATTTTACAAAATGTTCAAAAACCACAACATTTTCCAAAAATATTTTTAAAGTCTGTTCGCCCCGGTAGGCTAGTTGGTATCAGTGCGGGGGTCGTGGGTTCGATTCCCACCAGAGGCACTGGTCTGTTTTCGCTACAACGCGCCAAAAGTCATAGTAGCTAGTACTCGGTTAGGGTAATTAATTTTTAAAATCGTTTAACTTTAGCAAATAATCTTTTTTGGATTATTTTAGAATTAAGATTTGTTCGCAGAACTAAAAAAAAAACACTAAATTTTGTAGAACATGTTCAGGCATGTATAATTAATATCATGTCAACGTTTGCACTCTATATTTTCAAACAAATTTGCAAAAATTTATTTATGATACATACACTTAGAATACTATGAAGGTAAAGACCACTGCAAATGTAGTTAAAAAAATTAAATTTCACTTGAAAAAAGTGTGACTTACATTTCAGTAAATTCAACTAACATTGTCATTTGTTTTTTTACTGTTCAAAAAATGACTAAGAATTGTAGTAAAAATGAACCACATATGCAGTAAAAAATAAACAAACATTTGTTGGTTTTTTTTTGTAATTAAAAACAACTACTATATAAAATAAATGTAAAATAATAATACAGTAATTTTATGTGGTTTGTTTTTTAAATGAACTACATATGCAGTCAGAGAAAAATTTTCTACAAATGACTGTTTTTTTACTTAAAAATAAAGATACAGCATTACAACTCAAACCACTACAAATATTTACAACAGAAGTTCCCTTAGTGTACTCTTATATCTGCAAAGATATCCACCGTGCTACTATTGAGTTAATACAATTACACTTTTTTTTTAAAATGGTCCATTTTCTGCGGAACTTTGACAAGCGTTAACGTTTTCCAAAAAAACAAAATAAATGGACTTCTTACATTTGGAACCATTTACAGTAAAATTGGGGGTGTAATGAATGAAAATCGAGAAATTACTTTTAAATAGGCATTCTATATTTCCCAATTAAAAAATTAACATATCAATCATAAGCAACCAATATCTTAACAAGTTGCAAAAACTGTATTTGAAAACTTCATAATAATGTCTAAACTATAATTTTGTTTTAATTACTATAACGAACGCTACAATAATCTCACATTTTTATGTTACCTTATGTGGTGGGTGGTAGGGTATAAATTTAAACTTAACAAAAAAAAACTATATTCAAACTGCTAGAAACTGATGCTTCAGTTAGTAAGTAGTTCAGTACTGTTTTAAGCCTGACCTGGCTTTTGGTTTTTCTATATTATTTCTTTTTTATAGTTTTAATATTTATTTTTCACTTCTGAATTGCTAGGTAAGCACAAAAAAAATCTTTTTTGAACAAAAACAAAATAATAATAAAACATCAGAAATAACTTTGTCGTAGAAATATTTAATAAAATTAAATAGTTCAGCAGTGTTGCCACGTATTTTTCGACACAACCCTCTAAATTGTAAAAAAAAAATCTGGATTTACTGTACTACCAAAAAAAAAATACGCCTAAAAATAATTTTTTATAAAATCTGCTAAATTTGTTAACTCTTATTTCAAATTCTTTGAATAAAAATTTTAAAATACACTAATTTCATTAGAGTTTTACTGTTTTTATAGTCCAAATCTTTATTTTTATTTTAGCAGCGCATTAAAGTGTTATAAATTTTAACAACAATCTAAACAAAAGTTAAAATTATGTAAAAAAAATATGACACAAATAATAATCGAACCGAAAATTTTATTTTTAAAAAGGCAAAATAACCTCTTTCAATCGCATACCTACCCTCCTACAATTCGCCTAACAACTTGTTACTCCCTAAAATCCCCATAAATGACGAAAAATTCCCTATCTCTAGAGGGAAATCACATAACTTGGCAACACTGTAGTTCAGTTACGTTGCATGAAAAGTTCGTTCATATTCCCTTTACATTTCATGAATTAAAAGCCTTTCGCGAATAAGGGTATAAGCGACATTTTTTTTGAAAACGCGTTTTTTACATAATATGGTTTATCAAGCCTTAATACCTACAGTGGGGCGAACTTGTGAGTACATGTAAGTACTTTTACACCTAAAGATTCAGGTCGAAAAATGTTTGACACTAGAACTAAATTATACTTTTCTGAAGGTAGAAGGTACGCTGAATCCAAATCTAGCCTTATAGATTTGAATTTAGAAATGAGGTTGTCTAAATTTATAAATTCCAGTGCCAACAGTTTCTTCTGTGTATATTATTGATATTTTAATTTCCAAAAAAAAAACTTTTAGTTGTGAAATATTAACGTATAAAGTGTAAACACTGAAAAAGGGTGAACGATTCGGGTTTTCAAAACCGGCTTCAACCGGGTTTTTGCGTGTTGTCGGTTTCGGCTTTTCTAAAAATAAAATTTTCGAATATCGTATAAACCGGTTTTTCTTGCTTAATAACCGATTTATTTTTTCTTAACTATTATTCTTTAGCTTTAATATATTCGAAACCATAAATTTACAAAATTCATTATTAAAAACCAAATATTCCGAAAAACTTTCTTGAAAACCAGTGGTAAATGACAGATAATTAAAATTTACTCTTATGAAAGACTTTAAAAACGTTCACAACCTCCTCAAACATTATTATTTTTCTGTGTCATTTTTGGGTTTTTGAAATTTTATTCTTCCTTCATTTTATATTTGGCTGTATTAACAAATTCAAACAAAGTTTATACAATTTAAAATTTTGTTTACTAAACTTTTATCTTTAAAATCTTTCTCATTAAAGTCGTTTTAAATTGAACTGGTTTTAATATATTGTTTTTTAATGCAAAAACAAAATTTTAAATGATTTGTAAAAACTATTATTTCTACCTATTTTCAATTTATAACGAGCTTTCAACCTCCGTATATTTACATAAAATAAAGCAAATCAAACATATTAGCTAGGTTGATAATATTATTTCGATCTGACTAAAGCTCTCATCAGAACCCAAAGGTTTTAGAAAGCTAGAGCCTTCATAATAGGCAGAGCTTTACCAAAAAACCTATTAAACATCAATTATTTTCTTCTTAGTAATCAAACACATGGTTAGGTTATTTTTCTAACAAGCAGCATCACGTTACTAAACTTTGAAGACCAAAAATTGTTCTATTTATATAAAAAAAAAAAATTTTTATTTTTTACTCTGGCTCAAGTAATATTTTTACAGTTTTATTAGTTTTTTGTTTTTATATACATCGAGATTTTTTTATGTTATTTTCAATTTATAACAAGCATTCAACCTCCGTATATTTACAGAAAAAAAGCAAATCAAAAATATTAGCTAGGTTGATACTAGTATTTCGATCTGACTAAAGATCTCATCAGAACCCAAAGTTTTTTTTACCGTCGAAATAATTTCCTCATTTCAAGTAAAAACTAAAATTATTAAAATTTTTAAAAAAAAATCTAGTTTTGGGTATAATTGTATAACATTTAAAAATCGGTTAACCGGTGTTTTTTGTTTTCAATTCCAAAAACCGCAACCGCTTTTTTTTAAATTTCAACTATTCGGAAAAACCGAATACCTGTATTCGTAAAATGTTGAATAATCGATCACCCTTGTATATATCCACATATAAATGAAACATTATTTAACTACTATTTTGAAAATATTTTTAATTTTGACCATGGCAAACTAAAGAATTAAATGTAACATGGTTAGTCACTTACTTTCTGAAAAAAAAACAGCGAGTTTTTGTTTGAGACGGAAATAATAGTGTCCCAAAGTTCCGATCAAATTTTAATGATATTATTTAGTGATTTAAATTGTGAAAAACTAAAGGATACATGTTTTAATTTTTATAAGCAACTTAACGTTTATAAATTTTCACATAGTGGTTCGAAAATCCAAAAAAAAATACTTAGAAAATCTTATGAAAATACAAGTAAAATTGTAACATATACACTTATTCCACAAACGAACAATTTCAACTGCAATTTTTTGCTACTTCTACTTAATGAAATTTTGTACACATGTGTACGTGGCCTACATTTGTGGAATTGAAAAAAAAAACTATCAAAGCTCAATTTTATTACCATTTCATACGTTTTATACATTTCCTGAACACTTTGGTTTTTGGATTTTATGCCCTTATTCGAGCGAGACATTCAATTGTTGAAAAGGTAATCTTTTATATTTCGTCTAAATAATGAAAAAATAGTTTTGTAAGAGAATTAAAAATGTAAAAATTTATACAAAAACATTTAAAGAGGAATTTTTCAAATTTAATTTACAAGAATACTTTAAAGTGAGTTTAAGCTGGCAGTGAGTTTTTTTTAAACTTAGATAATGTTTTTTCAATATAACTTCTGCGTATAGCGGTTGCTTAATCAAAAATGTATTTAATACTTATTTGAGTCAATCTTAACACATTAATCTTTAGGACATTTTTAAACGTAATTTTGTATACCCGATTAAAACAAATTTTCATTATATATAATCAAACGTAATTTAATATGAGTCTAATAGAGTTTTATCCGAGAAATGTGATAATATAATTATCTAAGTTTGCAATAGTTTGGTTCTAATTTGATACTATCAGATTAAATTACATCCGAATAATGGCGCGACATAATTTAATCAGATTTTATTTTATGGTATAAAATTTTATCTGAATCAATTCAAACATATTCAAAATAAGTTATAGCTCTATCCGGTTTTTGCTTTAAAAACTCCATTGAAATACGAAGTATTCGCAGAAAAATTTAACTGCAAATACGGGGTTTGTTTCAACGTTAATAATACACAGCAAAATAAAAACTCATTTCAATCGCGAAAATCAGCGACTCAATAATTTTAATTACCGAAATTCCGCCAAACAACGAAAATTTATAATTCAATTAGATATTGATAGCTCTTTAATTGAATTATTTTTCAATTAAATAATAACTTTTTTGATTAGAAAGTGATCAATATTGTTTACCTTCTCAAAAAGCAAAAAACAATTGCATAAAATGTTGCTGCCATACCAAATATTTTTTATAGCTTGATATTTATAACATGGAATTTAAATAAGCATGTAGTTCTCAGTTAGTTAGCAGATTTCTTCATGGCTAATGTGATCAAATTCACACAGAAATTAGTTTTTTTCTTTCTATTGAAGCAAAAAAAAAATAAAAATTTTAACGGAAATTAGCTTTTTTGAAATCAGAGTTTTTTTTTAATAATTTTTAATTATATGGAACTTGTCTAAAAGACAAGCACAGTCTTGTTTACTACTCCCCCTGTACATTTTGTTATTAGACAAAACAAGTGTACTAATAAAAATGGGAAAGACCAAATAAGGAGTACTGAATATCTACCAAAGGTAGAGCTTGCACACAACAAACAAGTTTTCAATTTATTTTTTGATCAATGGTGAAAATCTTTAACTTGGAGCTCATATATTAGTTCTCATTTAGTGAGAAAACTAGTTTATATGAATGCTTGATGTTTTTCGTGGGATTGTCACTTCTTTTAAAACTAGTTCTGATGATGGGAACCTAGAAAATTCCAGAAATAGATCTATCAACACATTCCTGAAAGTGGTCAATTTATAAATTAGAAAACAAAAACTCTATAGATTATTTTTTAGGACAATATCCTAATAAAGAAATATAGAGTATGACCTTGAACTTAAATAATTTTAATTTTCATTGCACAATTAAAGGTCGGAAAAAAAACATAATTTTTATTTTCAATAAAAATTATATCAAACTTTAATTTTTAATTTATTTTTAGCATTTTTTTTTTTTGGTTTAAAGATATGGTTATATTGTTTGAAAATATGGCTACAAAATTTAAATTTAAAAATTACATTTATTTAATGATAAAGTTCTTAAATAAATATTCAGATTTAAACTACTGAAATTAAATTATTAAAGTTAATAAAGTAATAAACCAAATAAGAATTTATAAAAACCTTATCTAAATTAATTCTAAATACTTATTACTAATACATTAACATTTATAAAAAAAAAAACAACTACATCCACATATACATAATGCAAAAAACAACAACAATATGTTGATGTTATCTTGTTTTTTTAAATGCTTTTAAGTGATAGTATAAAAGAATGTGAAGCAAGTTGTAAATTTGAGCAATTATTTACTTGATTCAATTAATTTTTAATTGGCAGCTTTTAAAATTTTCAACAAATCGATTCAATTGAAAAAAGTTGGGTATATTTTTTCTGTGTAACATATGCAGCCCTTAGTCACTAGCAAAAATATTACTTTATAATTTGTAGAAAATTCCTTTAAATTTGTCTCATACAACTTATTTTTTTGGTAATTTTATGAATAAAATAAAATTATCAAAAAGAATAAGTTGTATGAGACAAGAACTTTGAAAAAAAAAGATCTTATGGAATTAAATAACTTACAACATTAAAAAAGTTGCAACTTAAAACTTTAAATTTAACAAAAGAAACAAGTTCTTTTTTCTAGCAGAAATTAATAATTTTTCGAGATATAATGTGTATAAGGTGTGGAAATTTAAAAACCAGAAAGGAATCAGCATGCATATTAAAATTTGGGGGAAATTTTCTAAGTCGACAAGAGTAGTTTTGTTAAAAACCCACATATAAAATTATACACAAAATGTGATAGGAAATTGTTCAAGTCTTTTGATATAATTTATAATTATATCCAAATGAATATGGGCGAGTTTTCTAGCGTGAATCTGTATATGGTAAAATACAAATTTTATCCAAAATTAAATTTTGTGTCTTTAATTATAATGTAATATGATTATTATGCCAGGGCAGATCAATAAGTCAGTGACTTTTCCAACTTCGCTCGTAGTTATATGAAATGCAACACTGCACACATCAAGTACGACTTCTTGATAGACTACTTTCAAATTTTGAGCAAGTACCGTCATTTACTTTGCGTTTAACAGGTGCTCAAAATATACAACCTCGTTTATTTTTTTTTTTTAAATGGAAAAAATAGATTTCTGGGGCTCATTAAACATTATTTTTTGCAAAAAAACACGTAAATCAAGCCAAGAAAAAACTTGATAAATACTATTTGGACTCTGCATCATCGAATTCAATGGTAAAAAATTGGTTTACTGACTTTAGTTGTGGTCGAACAAGTACCACTGACGCTGAACGTTTTGGACGGCCAATTGAAAATGTCGAAAAAATCCGCGATTTGGTGTTGGCCCATCGAAGAGTAAAAGTAGCGTGAGATTGTTGGTGCCATAGGCATTTCATATGGCAGTGTGGTTTCGATTCTAAATGATCAGATGAGTTTAAGAAAGCTGTCTGCGAGATGGGTGATGGCAACAGTTTTTTGTAATGCACGGTGGATAATCCACATCGATTGCCTTCAAAAGTGAAAAACAATAAACGGCGAATATTATGCCAATAATAAGAAAATAATAAACGGCGAATATATACCGATTAAACGAGGATTTAAAAAAAATACGACCCCATATGGCCAAGAAATGCCTATTTCATGGACATCGAAAAATACTATTTTTTGGAAGGGATACAAAAATTGTAGAAACAGTTGGACTAAGTGTATTGAGCTAAAAGGAGAATATGTTGAAACATATTTTTTTTTTTTGCAAAAAAAGCTGTGTTTTATTCAAAAAGTCATCGGACTTATTGATTCACCGTCGTATATATTATTTTGCAATGTCTTTTACAACGTCATATTTAATTTTATCTAATTTTAAATGCAATATACAATTATATATTGATCGAGATGGGATATGACGCAGCTATATATTACATCATATTAAAGCATAAAAGTGTATATAAAATAAAGTATTATTAACGTTTTTACTCGTGTATTTATAAAACAAATTTTCTTTAAGAAATTTGTGTGTTGTTGTTTTATTTAAAGCATAAAACAACAATAAAAAAATTTCTTAAATTAACATGTTCTATATTGGGCCATGCAAAAACATAAGAGAATATATAAATTTTTCGATTTTCATAATCGTTCGGATTTAACACTACTTTTCCAGAAGAGCTTTTACCACCAATATTTTAAATATTTTAAATAAATGGCAGCCTTGGTCCCGCAGCGTAGGCAATACGGTGTAAACATTTTTGTTTTCATGAGTTCTTTAATACACCAAAACTAGCCCACGGGGCCGAAAATTTGCGCTGATCCTCACAAGATTTGTTTCATCTTTCTCTTACAATTAGTATTTTCTGTTTATAATACGAGGGCGGATCAATAAGTCCGTGACTTTTCGAACTTCCCTCGGAGTTATGTGAAATGCAACACTGCTCCTATCAAGTACCACCTGTTAATAGACTACTATCAAATTTTGAGCAAGTTCCGTCATTTACTTTGCGTTTAACAGCTGTTCAAAACATACAACCTCGTCGTTTTTTTAAAAAATGTTTTTTATTTTTATTCTTTTCATGAGTACTTCAATACTGCGTGCCAAAAAAAACAGTAATTTCTTAAATTTCAAACTTGTATATATACAAAAATGTTCTAATTTTAAACACCGCTTTTTTGCCTTGAACGTGTTCTTACGCAGCTAAAAAAATATTTTTTTTATTATTTATTAATAATCATATAATTACTAATTATATCCTATTACACTTACCGAGCACTAGCTACTATGGCTTTCAGTTCGTTGTAGCGAAAAGAGAGCAATGCTTCTGGTGGAAATCGAAACCACGGCCCCCGCACTGATAAGCTAGCACTCCACCAACTAGCCTACGGGGCCGAAACTTTGCGCTGATACTCACAAGATTTATTTAATCTTTCTCTTACAATTAGTATTTTCTGTTTATAATAGTTACATTTTAATTATCATGTCGAACCTGATAATTCAAAATGTAATGGAACTTTAGAAGACTAACCTGAATACAAATTATTGTCTTGTATTTTTTTTTTTTTTTGTCCTCAACAATATATCAAACTTTTAATAAATCTGAGGACTCACCACTGTGTGGGTTTCCTTATGAGTTTTAAATGTTTAAGTGCTTAAAGTCAATCGAAAAAGAGTTCGAAAACTTTAAAACTAAATGTAGTTCTTGAATAAATTACAAGAAAAAGTTAGAATCAAAAAAAAAAAATATAGATGCCAAAGCAAAACAAAATAAAAGGTCAATTTCAAAAATGTAAATATTACTGTAAATTCCTCCCAAAACTTAAGTTAAACCTATCAGAATGAATACTGAAATTATGTTGAAATTCCTCATGATTTTGGCCTATATAAAAAGTAACAAATCAGCGTTTTAAGTCGTTTTTTATAAGGAATATAATTCAAACAAGAAAAATGGTGACAAAAAATCTATATCCATACAGTTTTAAAAGACGCCTTAAAATACAATAAAAAACACATTTGTAAAACTAACTTTAATAAACAAAACTAATTTATTTAAAAAAAATGTTTGTTAAAGAAATTTTTTACTCGGTCTAAAATAGCATGATTAAGCCTTGTAATTGACAGTTAATAGTTTCACGTATCCCTGTTAATTAGAAAGTTTATTTTAATCCTTCGAAATTAAACATGCTAAAGATTGGATTCTCATCTTTAAACTAAATATTATTTAAATTTATTTCATATACCACAAAGTTCCTAATAAACTCAGGTGTATTTTAAGTCCAATAAACAGATTTTATCTTAAATACAAATTTTATTTTATTTACTTTTAACTCAACACTTAATGTTTTTGCTTTATTTTTAGACTTTTCTACACTAGTAGTCTAAATGGTTAAATAAACTACTCTTTAGATATTAAGTTTATAAATATACTCACTGGCTCCGGAACATAAAACTTATGTATAAGGAAAGAAACAAAAAAAAAAAAAAATAAATGAAAATAATATAAAAACTTTAACCATCAAAATCCACTTTTAAACAAGGTTAACAACTAAAATGTAATGGTCCCAAAGGAACACTTTAAATGAGAGTAAAATTCTGCAAACATATTTACAACCACACACATACACACACACACACACACACACAAACTTTCTTAAATAACACTCACTACAGATGAAAAACAATGGGGAAAACTTTAAGATATTTATTTTAAATATGAAAACATAACGATGAAACGGAAAATTTTATACATACAATTTTGTTTTGTATAAAACATCTTAAACTCATTTGTTGGGGTTAAATTCTACATTTTTTCCCACGCACTTGGGTTTTACAATATTTATTTTTTCTTTTCATTAAAATAACAACAAACCATAAATCAATAAAGCCTGAACTCAGTTCAAGAAAGAGAAAAATTTTCAGTATAAATAAAATACAGTGAATGGCCTTTAAGATATTTTTCGTTCACGCTATAAACTATAGTAAAGATTGTGCTGGAAATAGTTTTTATTAAAATAATAAAAAAAAAAAACAGAATAAACTAAATCTTTTGCATACGAGTTTCTCTTATGCTAGAAGTTAATGCCGCAGTGAGCAAAACTTGACATTTGTTTAACAAATTTGCCTACACTGGTTCCGATTAGGAATTTTTTTTGGGGGCCAAAAGTTAAATTCTGGTAAAGGGAAAATCTGTTTATATAATTAATCTGTAAATTTTGAATATACAGTAAGTAAAATATTTTTGCCGAGATGTCAAAGTATTGTAAAAATTTAATAGTTTTGTGTAATTTTTTAAGTTTCTTTGAAATCCAAAAAAAATAAATTATTTATTAAATAAAAGTAGTTCAAAAAACTATCTCCAATAAAAAAAAAAAACTGAAACTAGATCTCAAAAATATATAAAAACCAGATTAATATTTATGACAAAAGCTATTTATTTTTACATTAAAAAAATTGGTATGTTTGAAAATCCTACATTAAAAAAATAAGCTACATAAATTTTTTCAAAATATTTTTATATTATTTAGATGACAATGTTTTTCCAAATTGTGTTATTTACCTAGATTTTTGCGACCTTTCTTAAGCCTACGAAATTTTGTGTTTTAACTGAAAAATTATCCAGATGTTACTTCTACACCGATTTCAATTTCCTAATTTTCAGTTGAAAACTCTAGTATAGATACAAGGGTATTGAAATTACTCAGGTTAAGTTTTGTTTAAGTGAACGAGTAACTCGATTTTGAGATTATTAACTTACTCACTTAATCGAGTAAGTTTTTAAAATTACTCGAGTAACTCGAATAATTTCAATAGCTTTTTTAATTAATTTTTTGTTTCATAATAAAACTCAAAATAAATACAAAATCAGGAGTTCCAAAATCTATTTTAGCAAAATTTAAAAGAAAAGGTTGGGCAATTGATTTAAATTTAAAACAAAATATTCTAAAATAAATTATAATTGTGGGGTTTTATATTATTTTCTTTTGTTTTTATAAAGTTCGATTGTAGGAAGAAGTTAGAGATGTAACCCTATTGGGAATGAGGAGTCAATTGACCTAAAAGTGACTGCTTAAAGAAGAACTTATCACAGGACTGGTATAATTTAATACTGAAGTGGGTTAAGCGGTGTCAATTGTCCTAAAATTACCAATCCTGTGATTGGTAAAGGAAGGACATATCACTTAACCAGAATGCTTATTAACAAGAAAAAGCCAGTTGGCCAGAATGTTACCCATTTGAAGCTGTTTAGTTTTCGTTTATTTTATAAAGTCTTGTGGTCCTTTGGTTAGTCTTGTGGCATGCCCCTATGTGGTTTAAAGCAGGACAAATGCCCCCTCCTATGACAAGCCAATGTTTAAGTTGCCAGTTGTTTACATAGGGTAGGGTTTAGCATAGGGCCGGTGTCTGGCACGAAGGGACCGATCCTGTGGCATACGCAGAACCCATTCCCCATAGGGAACTTTTAGAATTTTTTGGAAATACCAAAAATACTATGACATAGCAATCTATGCCTCGGAAAAATATAAACAAAAGTCATATAAATAGATGCGAATTGAAGTAAAGACTGAACAGCCCAATCTGAGCTGTAACACCAAAACATGATGATGAGTAAATGTACAATACGAATTTGGCAAAAAAAAAAAAAATATTAACACAATCTAATGGTTTTGCGATTGTTGCGATTTTTATTTTTTGTTGAATATTTAAATACTTAAAAATTTCGTTTAAATTATGGAAATCGTACCTTTGGTCTTGAATTTTCTTTACAGATTCGACTATTTATTTGAGTATAATAATGTCTGTAATTGTTCAAGAATATTTTAAAAATATCTTTAGAAAGTGTTAAAATGTGTATTAGGAAAATTACCAAAGAAAATTATTTTTTATCAGAACAGTATTCCCCATATGTTGGTGCCACATAGAAAAGTTACAGCCGTACTTCTCACATATAATACGGTAACTAAAGACATTGCTATACGTTCATATTGAACCCCAAAATACGTTTTCGATTTAAAATTTGTAGGGAATTTAAAAGTCGAAAACTAAAAAAAAAAATAAACAAAAACAAATAATTTTTAAACAATTTAAAATATGAACTGAAATAGAATATATTTTGATTTACTCTATTAACTTGATTAATCTAGTTAATTGCTCGAAATTGGCCATTTTAATTTACTCGAATAGTTATTTGATTAAAATCACCGATTAATCGAGTAACGGTTAGCAGATTGAATACCCTAATAGATAGGTTAATTAATGTGGAGGTTTATTTTCATAAATCTAAAATTAGTACTCAAAAAATCAAAATGCCAAAACCCATATGGGGTCATAGATATTTTCTTTAAAATTAAAAAGCGTGTATTGTATATCTACCAATGGTAGAGCTTGCACATAACGAACAAGTTTTCAATTTATTTTTGATCAATGGTGATAATATTTAACTTCGAGCTCATATATTAATTCTCATTTAGGTTATATGAATGTCAACTAGGTTATATGAATGCTTGATATTTTCAAGGGATTGTCACTTCATTCAAAACGTGTTCTGATGCTGGGAACCTAAAGAATCCCGAAATAGATCTATCAACACATTCCTTAAAGTGGTCAATTAATAAATTTGAAGAAAAAAAACTTTATAGCTTATTTGTTAGCACAATATCCTAATAAAGAATTATAGAGCATGGCCTCGAACTTGAATAATTTTCATTTTCATTGCACAATTAAAGGTTGAAAAAACATAGTTTTTATTTTTAATAAAAATTCTATCAAACTTGCATAGGATTTTATATTATTGTACGTCGTACTGATTTGAGATGTACATGTTTTGATTTTTGACATGCCTACTGATAAAAAATCGTGTGTTCAGTACCAAGTTCTAATAACTTGGTACTGATTTTTTAAATTTAGGAAAATTATATTACTTCCATGAAAAAACTCAAGTTTTAATCCAATTTAGAACTAACGAATTTCAAATAAATTAACCTGGGAAAACAGTTTCTTAAAATCTGAAAGTGTTTATATGAGAAATCTGTTTAGAATCAAAGATTACTTTGAAAGGAAGTGCTTAGGAAATGAGAGCTTTAATATTTAAATATCTTGGATGTTTTTACGACAAAAAATATTCAGGACGAAAAAATTTGTCGGTCTAAATATTTTTCCAATGATAAAATATTTCAAAATCTAAAGTTATTTTCTTTATAGTTATGATTATTGATTTTGGTTATATATTGGTTATAATTGTGGTTATGATTAATATTTTTTTCCCATAAAATATTACTCATACGCATACAATATAAACCGAGGTATTTGCTAAAAGAAAGTTTTTTGTGCCTAATGTAACTAAAATTATCTGATTATATAATATTTTATATTTCTGAAATTGTTCCTATAAAGATATTTCAATTCTTCTAAAACGTATTTCGTGCATTAATGCTTTTTTCACTTACATTTCTAAGAAAAAATATTTTTTATACGACTATTATAGTATTTACTTGTTTACAGTTATGGGCCATTTTGTAGAAAACATTTAAAAAGACCTTGGTTGTTATACAATGTTAGACTCTTTGTGTATAGTTTAAGATAAAAAGTATTTTTAAGGCAGCCAGTGAACAAAAAAAAATATATAAATGCAAGCATCGTATAAACTTGGCCGTAAAAATAAGAAAAATACTACTTACAGTAATTCATTTTTTTTTTTACTTTTGAAGGAAATGTACATTCATTACTACAAACGGAAATGTATTCTTTTTTTTCGTGCCAGAAGTATTGTTAACGTATGTTGTATTACAAAAAAAAAAAGTAACAACCCAGTAAAAAGTTGTTAACGAGGAATGTGTGTTTTTACAGAATGATTTAAATTTAAATGGCAGTTGTGAAAATTAAAGAGTTAAAAAATATATTCAAAGGCGTACAACAGACCCAATTGTAAGCAAGGTTAAATTAAAAATGGGGTTAATTATTTCAAAATGATGTTTCCACTTCCCTTGTGTAACGAACGCATGTTCATTTTACACGACGTTAGGCAAAGAGTATATACAAATAGAGAGACTACACTTCTCACGCCTCTCAGCAACAAATTACCGAACTTGGGTAAGTAAATAAAATTTTTTATTTTTACACTAAATAATAATTGCAACATATTGATAAAAAATTGTTGCTTAAAACACTCACTTTTATTTTGCTTATATTTTCTTATTTTCTATTAAAATTTAATGTATTTTAACTGTATCTTGCATATTTTATCGTTAAAATTTTAAATAAATAAACAGTTTATTAACTTATTATTCAAAAACATGACAAAATTTATTTAAAACTTTTTAATTTCTGCAACATGTTTTCATATCGATCGTTGCGAGTTTGCGAATAAGAGAAAAGGACAGATTGAGAGAGACTGAGATGGATAGAAACCCATTGCTTTAGACTGCAAGTTCTAGGCTGCAAGTGCGGCTAAGCATTAATTCCATTTTTTTTTGTGGGGACTTTATATGGGAACTAGATCTAAACATTGACAGACATATTCAATAGGTTTTGTCCTTGAGGATTTAACTTAGTGCTCAAAATTTCATCAAAATATCTTAATATTTACGACATGTGGAGTCAGAATAGCAAATACATCGCACAAAAAAGAGAAAATAATAATTTTGGATACATTTACATAAACGATCATAACTTTTATATTTATCAATTTGCTTCTAAAATTACGTTTTTCTTTGTTAAAATGCTGCGTTAAAAACCAAAATATTTCATATGTTTCATTGAAACACAAATATCTTATATGGGCTATTCTCGAAAATATTTAAAATTTAAGCAAACAATTTTTGTTTGTATTTTGGAACATTAATAGACTTTTACACGGTAATAAGCCGCACGTAAAATCAGTTTACGTGAATCAATTTCATCAAGGGGAGCACTTTTTTTTGTGTTTTCATGGCAAAATACTCCCTTATGTTGTGCCCTCCATAAAATGTTAGTAAGATTCTATGGTGTTTCAAAACAAAATAATTTTTGACTTAAAATCGCGGTTTATGCAATATTTAAAAATTATTATTTGCTTTTGAGAGTTTATTTGAATTTAATGCAATCAGTTGAAGGGTAGATGCATTTTCTACACGTTAATTCCAAATAAGTGCAGTTATTTTACATGATACTTTTTAAACTAATTAAGCTTTATTCGGTCCTTAAAACCTTTATTTTTAAAATTTTTTTAATTCGCTCAAGTTTTTGTGTTAAAGCATGAAAAATTCGTACAAATAATGTTAATTTTGATGAATTACGTTCAACATTATTGAAGTTCTGGAGTAAAATATATATGGCTTGTGAAACAAATTTGTGATAGCGATCAGTTATGTGCATTGTTATCAATATCAATTTTTTATTATTTTCTTGGTGATAGGAGGGGGAGGAGGCCTGCATGTAAACCTTTCTCTTTCTTATTTTAGGACTGCTAACAAGAATCTGAAATCAAAACAGAAATATATCTACAAACAAAAAGTCGGTAGTGCCAGCGTTTACGAGATAAATTAAATAGAAAAAAAGTAACAGAAAGAAACAGAAAGAAATAACAGAACCATCAAAAATGAATTATGATAAACATAATGAAACGTTCTTAGTCTTCGTCTGAATATTTTGAATTGTACTGAATGCAGTTATAAAAGCTGATCGCTATTTTAGCACAGCCTTTACTGAATTGTTAGAATTTAATTTAAGGGATATTTCAAAAAAGGGACATTTCAAAATGATGCACAAATTATATTCAAAATTATTGGGAAAGATGATAAGATCCGTGGTTTATAAAAATGTGGTTTAGGAGAATGTTATTTCTTAGCAGAAACCATTGAAACGGCTTCCATTATTTAAGTTTGGTATCCTGTATGGATTTTACTAAATCATACTCCAGGATACGATATATTGCTTTATTGTAATGTTCAAATAAATTAATAATTTCCAATATATGACATACGAACATCAAAAAGAAGCTTTAATATTTCTTAAATCACACGTCCAAATTTAACCCACTAACACTTCCTAAATAACCCCATTATGACCAAAGTCACATAAACCTGGCATAATTTTAGTAATGTTTAAATATTTGTGAAAACCAATATGTCATTTGTAATACACAACAATATATTTTTATATTTACTTGAAAAGAAAATATTTTTTTTTACAAAAAACACGAACACCATTAGATGATTTTTTTTTTTTTTATTTGCTACACAAAAATAATAAAAAATACGCCTCCTAAACTATGGATTGCTCAAAGTGATAATTATTTATTAAGGAAGAAGACACAATAGTTACACTCAAAATATTTAATGTATAGAAATACGAAAGTTTATTTCGTTAAATTAATTTTGTGCATTGCACGAACATTTTGTAAATATTAATACATTTTCGTAATTGTGATTGTAACTTTAAATTCGCTTATTAAGAAAATTCATAAATATTACGAACACAATTTTGTAAAAGAAGCACATACGATTTTTTGCAAATAATAGAACATGTTCGCAAATTAATGTTTGGTCTCTCAATTTTTGTACGCTTTTTGCATTAATCTCTCACACTATCAACGTTTGTAAAACAAAAAAAAAAAAAAACAAACAAAAAACGCAAAGTCCCAAAATTACCACACGTCCTAAATTGCCCCACCTCCCTTTATACTCAAAAAAATAAGTTAGTAGAAATGTTAGTAAAACGTCTTGTAAATCAAGTATGCTATTTTTTTGGCAAATTTTTTGCTAAAATCGTTTTTTCAGATAAAATTTTTTTATACTTATTCAGCACTTAACTGTTTTATACTAACGCTTTACTAATATTATACTAATATTTTACCAATTAATTTTGCTAAAAAAAATTGTGCTGATAAACACATTAATAGTGTGGACGACAACCAGATTGAAAGATATACGCATAATGAAGTAGATGTCGCGGCATGTTAAGATGTAGTAGAGAAGAGGAAAATTATACTAAAAAGTACAACTCTAATAAGACATATAAAAAAATCAACCATGGAAGATTTTTGTATCTGTTTTTCATACATAAAACAAAATTGAGGATTAAAACAACTTAAATTTTGCGTTGTCACCGGCTTGTGAAAATAATTGTCTATTAATTAAATAAAAGACAAAATAAAATATTTAAATTTAATATGTATTTCTAAGCTAAATGTTTATGGATTAATAATATAGTGTGGTCAAATTGCAAACAAACATAAACATACCTGTAGACAGAGTAAAGCGAAAAACAAAGACACACATCTTAGGTAGATTTTTATGGTTCCTTTTTCTTATCGCAAAAAAAAGGTTTGTTTTTTCGTTTCGTTTGTTTTTGTTTATTTTTTCGTTTCGTTTCTATAATTATCTTCGGCAGTTGCGTCCTTTAAAAGATAGCATCATTTAGACAACCATTGACGTAAGTAGTTGAAAAAAAATTGTTGTTATGTTATATATATTTATTTCTATATATTTTCAGATATTAAATTAATTCATGTCGTCAATGTGGGAAAATGAAAATTTTTGTATTTCGTAATTATTGTAAATTATTTTTAAAAGAATCACAAAAATATGTTTTATGATTTTCAGCAAATAAATTATTAATTTCTAGCAAGGCATTTTTATTTCTAATCCACTAAGTGTTAGCAAAACTTTTGCTGAATCTACTAATTTTGTTGCTAAAAACCAGCTCGCTGATTTCCAGCAAAGATTTTGCTGACATTAGCAATTTTTTTGCAAGCACCCTCCTGACAAAAATTTTGCTGACTCACCAAAATTTTTTGCTGACTTTACAAACTTTTTTTTGAGTGTACATATAAATGTCACAATATGATTTTCAAAGGTAATCACATATCATTCTAAAAGTTGGACTCTGGTTTCATCACGCAAGGATATGCTGCCATATTAAATTGTTTACAAATCGCGCATTTTGCATATCATAGTAAAATAATTATTTTCTTGCTAAAAAAAAACGCTTCAGCTCTTTCTAGTGCATGACCACTTGTTAATGTGAATTAATAGTTTAGCGATCAAATTCGCTTCAATAGTACAAATATAAGAAAAACCGCTAAACAGAGGGTTTAACTTAAATTTCTGTGAAACAAATATGTACCTCAAATAGTAATACAGAGGGTGTGTTTATTATAGTTTGTCAGAAAAGTATGAGGCTTACTTGATTTTGGAATATAATCACGTTTTGGTATCAATAAAAACAATGGCGTTATTATTTTTTTTTTTTTAATTCCAACCCATTCCACTGGCGTGCGACGGCCAAAAACGTGGATTGAAGGGCCCCTTTCCTGCGGAGCAAAAAGAGCTGTGTTTATATGAAATTTGAAAACACCAAAAATTATTTTAAAATCCGGACACAATATTTTTTTTTAATAATTTTTGGCATAGAAACGAATGACAGGTTCAAATTTCATATAAATTATACCCTTTTTGATCTGCAGTAAAAAGGACCATAAATTAGCATTTTTGGCTACCGCGCGCCAGCGGAAGGAGTTTTTTTAATGATGCAAAAACCGTAAATAAAGTGATGATATACTAAAATTAAATTTTTGTGACACTAAAGTGTTTATATTTCAAAAGAAAGGAGTCAGATTGATTGCATTTTAAATATGTTACATGTAAGAAGCTACGGCTCTATGCAATAAGTACCAGGTGCAAAAAGTCCCAGTGAAAAAGCTCCCAATGAAATAAATTCTAAAAATATGAAATAAGTCCCGTCTCGGAAAAGTGAAATAAATTCTAAAAAAGTTAAATAATTTCCAAAACAAAAATGAAACAAATCCTAGGTTTTTGCGGTTATTTCATCGTGAAATAATACCAAAGAATAAAAATGAAATAACTCCAAAAATAGTCCATGCAACACAAAAGAAATAAGACCCAAATTAATTTTGCCAAATAAGAAATGTATGAAGTGTAAAAAAAATTATAATCACGCAGAAAAAACTTTATTTCGCGAAGCCGCCTGCCGCGTTCTACGGAGGAAAAAAATCCCTAAGAGCGGCCGAAGGCCGCCACCCAGAAGAACTTGTTTTTCAAATCAGATGTCGAATCCCTTAAAATCTTATATTTTTAAGACATCAAGTCCCATTTATTTGACCTGTCATAACTTTGTATGTCGCAAAATACCAATATACACCAAGATTTATTGTTTTTTAATAATTATTTTTTTAAAAGTCTATTTTATTAAAAATTTTACGTATATATTAGTGTCTAAACGTTAAATAAACAGAAGGCCAATGCTCTAATCCGTTAGCTAATATAAACAACAATCAATTAGCTGTTTAAATGACAAAGCTATGACTGGTCAAATTATATTACTTATTGACTTAAAAATAAGATTTAAACGGATTCGACATTGGATTTGTAAAAACAAGTTTTTCTGTGTGGCGGCCTTCGGCCGCTCTTAGGGGTTTTTTCCTCCGTAGAACGCGGTAGGCGGCTACGCGAAATAAGTTTTTTTCTGAGTGCGACACAAAAAAATAAAGTTAAAGCAAATTTCCTTAAAACTCTTTTGTTTGATTTCATGAATCAGCCTTGACATTTAAAAAAAAATTAATTATGATTTTGGGCAATAATAATAATATTTTGGGCAAACAAAAAACTGTCATAGCGCCCAACAAAAAATATTAATAATGTTAAAAAAATAATGAATTTTTGAAAATGAATAACTCCCACTAAAAATGAAATAACTCCCACAGCAAATGCAATAACACCGAACAAGAATATAAAATGAAATATGTCCCACGCTAAGTTCTGTTGGGACTTATTTTATTTCGGAATTACTGCATTATTAAATAACACCTAATAACAAAATACCTTCTAAAAAAATGAAATAACTGCAAAAGAACTGGCTATTATTTCATTTGAAATTACTCCCAAATTTGTATGAAAAATTTTTGGGTCTTATTTCATTTTTTTTTTTTTTGGGACTTTTTGCACCTGGGACTTATTGCATAGAGCCAGCAGCTACATCTATGTTAGCCAAACTTTTAAGTAATTTTGTGGAAACACTGTATCATTGATAGAAAAAAAACGCAATTAAAATCAGAGTGCCTGATATATATATATATACACACAGCGAAAAATTGCGATTTGCAATTGCGATTTGCCAACTGAAGTTCGGTTACTGTAACTCAAATCCGGTTGTTACGCTGGCACAACTTTACAAAAGTTTTTATAATAAAATTCGATTAATTCAACTGAATTTTAATTGCATCACCCAAAAATATTTAGAAATCTAATGTGAATATCGTTGTATTAACTGAATTTATCAGTTGTTACTATTAAGTGTATACTTTTCAATTTGGTTGGCGCATAATTTTTCTGTGTGTCGAATTGGTGGTCATAATCCAATTAATTTTTAAAATTTATGATTTTGTCCTCCAGTGTAATTTAAGTTGTGTTTTGCACTAAACATTCAATATTAAAAAATTCTGAATTAAAAAACAGAAACAGTTTTTTAAAAAAAAATATATTTAAAATAAATGATAAATTGATCTAAAATAAACCGTACCAACTATGCTAACTTTTTGAAAGCATTGCGTACTTTTTAACTATCATATAAGACAAAAAATATTTCAAATTTGAGATTGTTGGTATATAATTTCTTTAGCTGGACAGTTGTTACGTAAAGCATAATACATACCACACAGCTAGTTTAAAAATGACTCAACTCAAAATTTTTAATTTTTCAGAAATCAAAAAAAAAATATTTGCAACTTTATACCCATTGAAACATAGAGAAAGATAGAACTGCCCAGGAAAAAATTACACATTCCAAAAAGAAGGTGATGCCCACATTTGCTTACATATCTCGTTGCCAAATTAAGTAACTGCAATACCAAACTCATTCCAACGATAGAGTCAAAAAAGCAAGTAGTATTGTAATCAATTCTTCAAATTTAAACCAGAAAGCATGAACTCAATAACCAAGTAATTATTTACTTAAAAGAAAATAACAATGTTATTAACTTATATGTAGAACTTTTTGTACTCAAGAAGTAATCATATACTTTTTCTTAATAAAAGGTCGTTATTGGAAGTAGTTCCTAATTTTGAAAAAAGAAGTTATGCAATTTTAAAGAATTTATCTCATATATTTTTTCAAACTAATTTTTATTTGCAGGAAAATAATACTAAAAACAGAAATTGCATGTTGCCTAAATTTTGTTTAACTGTGGTTAGGTATAAATTAGGAAAGCGCACATGAGCAGAAAATTGTGAGTGGAAGTTGAAATTACTGACGTTATCGTGAGTGAGTGTAAAAAAATTTTTCGAGGGTGATTTGCGTGAGTCATATTTTTGTTTTTCAATTTTGAATTGTTCTTATTTTTGAAAAATTTATATTTTCGTGGTTTAAAGCTCCAAAATTATGACAAACCCATGTCATCATAACAGTTCGATGTTTCACTTTTTAGGATTTTATTTCCGTATGAGTTTAGATCGTTATATTTGAGTGACGTAGGATAATTACGTGTGAGTAAAAGTTGGATTTACTTATGGAACTACTTCTTTTTTTTTCTTAAATGTAAGTACTTCTTATTTTTTCTAGGGAACTATTTATTTATTTTTTTTTGTGTAAGTACTTCGTAGTTTTACAATGGAACTATTTCTTTATTAAAAAATGTATGTATTTCTTAAAAATATAAAGTAAATGGTTCTTCGGTAAAAAAAAATAATCAATACTAAATAATCAATTACTTTAGTCTCACGCCCTGTTAAAAGCATCGAGTAGGTAATCTAGTAAGGAATGCGTTCTGCCCAAAATGCTTGATTACAAACCCGCCTACCTTTTTGGAAATTTTTTGCTGGGTGTTTTTTTAGCAACAGTTAACAACAAAAACATACATTAATATCTTTTTATTGCTCTATGAAATAAGGCCCCAATGAAATAAGTCCTCAAACCAAAAATGAAATAAGGCCCCAAAAATTTCTAATAAAAAAATTTGTGGTCTTATTTCATTTTTTTGGCTTTATTTAATTTTTTTTTTTTGGGACTTTATTTCATAATGAAATAAGGCCCCCATTTGAGAAATGAAATAAGTCCCCAAATAATATTTTTTGGGTGTTATTTCATTTTCTTAAAAATCAAAATTTTTAAGGAATGTAATCAACCAATCTCATTCAAAGCGCGCAGAAAAAAATTTATTTCACGAAGCCGCCTGCCGCGTTATACGGAGGAAAAAAACCTATAAGAGCGGCCGAAGTCCTGCACCCGGAAGAACTTGTTTTTCAAATCAGATGTCGAATCCGTTGAAATCTTATATTTTTAAGACATCAAGTAACATTTATTTGACCTGTCATAATTTATGTCCCAAAATACCAATCCAAACCAATATTTATTGTTTTTTAATGATTATTTTTTTAAAATTCTATTTATTAAAAATTTTACGTATATATTAGTGTCTAAACATTAAATAAACAGAAGATAAAAAACAATCAATTTGCTGTTTAAATGACAAAGCTTATGACTGGTCAAATTATATTACTTATTGTCTTAAAAATAAGATTTCCACGGATTCGACATTGGATTCGTAAAAGTTTTTCTGTGTGGCGGCCTTCGGCCGCTCTTAGGGGTTTTTTTCTCCGTAGAACACGGCAGGCAGCTACGCGAAATAAAGTTTTTTCTGCGTGCGACACAAAAAACAAACTATCAATTCGTTTGCTATATTTTTTTTAGGGTACAAGAATAATCTTCCAGTGAATATTGTTTAAAATAGTTTTTTAGTGAAATATTTTTAATGTTCATATTTACAGGTTTCATTTACTAATTTTTCTTATGTTGTATTAATTAAGAATAAAAAAATATTTTAATGTAATATATAATTTAGCTTTTTTTAATTGAGGCCTTATTTCATTTTCGAAATGAGGCTTTACTTCATTATCAAATAACGCAACAAAAATTGCGGCGTTATTTCATTTTATTTTGGGGTTTTGTTTCATTTTTATTTCATAATGAAATAAAGCCCCAAAAAATGGGGAGTTATTTCATTTTTGGTTTGGGGACTTATTTCATTGGGGCCTTATTTCATAGAGCCCTTTTTATAGATAAACAAGTGTATTGTGCATAGTTTAAGCATATAAACCAGAAAAATTAAAATTTTGAGTTAAGTCAATTTTGAACTAGTTGTGCGATATATTAATTTTTTTTAAATAAAATCACAGAATATTTTTTATACAAATTTTTAAACTTAATTATCTATGCAATATTTTACTGGGGAAAGAAAATTTTATTTATACAAATGAAATTCAAATTTTGTAATTTTTTTTTTTTTTGTATTATAGCTTACCTTTTTGGAAATATCTGCTATCATGGGAAATTTACTGATATTTATCCTTTTGTATAGGTGCTACTTAAAATCATTGTAATTTATCCAGGAATATTTTATAACTTTTCTGTTTTTTTTTTTCTTTTTTTTAAGTTTATTACTTTTACACTTTTTTTTATAGATTTTATTTACTTATTTTTTGCTCTTTTATGCGAGTATATTAAAAACATAAACATAAAATCTTGGCACAAGAGGTAAAAATAAAATTTAAATAACAAAAAAATAACGAGATGTTTTTTTTTTATTCCACACTTTGTTTTATTACAGCCAAAGTCAGCGAGACGACCAATCAATGAAAAAAAGGATCAATAACAATTGTACTGAAAAATATGTTTCAGTATCAGCGTGTAATATTTTGTTTTACTTAAATAAACATACAATGCTTAGTAGCCTAAAAGTATTACATACATTTTCAACATTTTTTTTTTATGATGATTTCAAGTGAAAAATGTTTTCCAACTTAAGTATTTTTATGCGAATATTTATTAGGCCTATAAAATCGAGGAGAACAAACAAACCAAAAAAAAAGAAGAAGCCAATGGCGCTTTAGGCCTAAACAAACATAAACCGTATGTTATAATGTTAGTTTAACCGTGGAAATCATTAATTTATGACTTTTTAAACGTCAAGTGAACGATGAAAAATATTTATTTTACTTATTAATGATTTTACAAATATTTCTTAAATATTTTACTTTTCAAAACACTTTAATTTTTCATTTTTGCTAATTTTGTTATCAGTTTTTATTTCTCCACAAATTTCATACTTCATTAGTTTAAACACTTTTTTTTTGTTTGAAGATTTAAGTTCTTTTTTATCTTTTTTAATCTTTTGCTAAGATTTTCTTTCACTTCTTGTTTTCGAACACTTTTATATTTTATTTTTAGCTTAATGTTTCTTTTTCGTTTTGCCGGAAATACTTAATTTTGCGTAAAAATAGCAAATTCAATGGCGCAAAGCCATATTAAAATGATTATCTTATGGAGCAAAAAAAAAAAAAAAAAACACCAAAACTACCCAAAAATATTAAGAATATTTTTCACACGAATTTGGGTTACACAAGATTTAATTTGGTTAGTGGAATTTGTATTATTTAAGCTTTTACAATAATTTATTTTAATTTCTTTTCATCGAAATAATTTCCATAATAAATATTTGCAAATTTACAAAATTTACAAATTTTAATTAGAATTTTTAAATTTTTTTAATAAATTTTTATTTTTTGTAAACTGAACAAAAAACACAAAACGATTCTTCGTTTAACCGTCGCTCGTTTTTTTATTTTTTTTTATATATAACCGCTTTAATGTAAGAACGACGAACCTTACAAAACCACGACCTTTTCAATACTAAAGGATTTTTCATTCATTTTCATCATTCGTTTTCTTACACGAAGTTCGAAAATTTTCAACAATGCGTATTTGTGAGTACAAATATAATGCAAAATACTCACATTTAATTCTGGCAAAGGCTGGTTAACGAAAATTTAACGAAACTTTTAAGTTGGCAAAAAGTAAAAAGAACACAACATGTGATAAGTGTTTAGCAAAACATTCAGAAGTATAAATTAAGAGCCTAAAATATAGATAAAAAGAGAGCGAGAGATAGACAAAGTCATAGTTTTATTAAGAGTTTTATTCTCTTGTAATATTTTACAATTTTATATGAAAACTTAATAAAGTTTTGCACTAAAAACCACTCCAGTGTGTAGTAATTTTTTTTCCGTTTCTCACATATAAAATAAAAATAACATGCACGAATTGTTGAATATTCAATCAAAGTAATATATACAATCACTGATGGTTCAGGTCAATGAATTAATGTGTCAAACTGAATATTTTTTCATATTATTATTATTATTGGAAGGTAGTAAAAATAAAAAATTTCAATAAATTGAATCAATCATAATGAAAGAACTACATAATCTTTTATGGTTTCCGAGAAATAAATTAAAAATAAGTGATATATTTATAGCAAGGAAATCAACTTATATAGATTTTTAGTTTATTTCACAGGAAAGCACAACAATTGAAGAGAACAAAGACTTTAATAAAGACTTTGATATCAAAGATGTAATGCCAAAAAGTTAGCCATAACTTAAGTTGAAATAAATTGTAATTTAATACCAAACTGCAGCAGAAGCGGTCAACAAAAGTTCAAAATGTACTGCCAGTATTGAGTGAAAATATGTCAACTCAATCACCATTCAGATTGACCATTTTCGATTTCAATGGATTTCACTATAACTCTCATACTCGGCATGAAATAGCTATAGTTCATGTAGTGACGGTACTTTAGTAAAATTTTAAAAATTTTGAAAGTTATGTCTCATCCAGCTCTTGTCGATTTTTTGATTGAGGTTATGTGTTTTCAATCTAGTACCTTATGGCCAATTGAGTTAAAAAAAACCCTCCGCGTTGTTAATGCAAGACTTATGCCGGGACTGGACAACTTCCACTGACTGTTCAGCCAAAACGTACTTCAAATAAAATATTTTAATAAGTTTAATACTAAAATCGAAAAGACATCAACAAATTTTAGGAACTTTATGGAGCAAACAACATTTTCATAACCTCAAAAAGTATTCTTATACAAAATTTTTAATTTTGCGATTTTTTAAGTGTTCAATGTGATATCCTGCAAATATGTAACCCTAAACTCAAATAAGTATCATACCTGTAAAAAATGCGGCCCTTTAAGTTCTAATACTACGCAAAAAAAAAACATGTATTTTTATATTTTTTGGAAATCCTTCATAAATATTACCTGTGTAGCAAAATTTAAGTTGCTTCGAATATTCTCTTTGAATATAGCTATTATTTAAATATTGTACCATTGAAAAAACTCAAATTTAATCCCAGCGTAGAAAAGTAGTACCATATAAGTGGTTTTGAATTTTGAATTTTTGACATTAAAACCGTGGGTTAGATTAACATTTACTCGTATGAAATAAAAATTCTCTAGTTTTTTTTTTCAATTTTTTGAAACAAATTTAGGGGTCGCTACCAGACTTGAAAATTGTTCCGATTTTCAAAAAGGACACATTTTCATAAAAATAATTTTTTTAAAAAACTTAAAAAAAACTAACACAACCTCATTTTTTAATTATATTTATATTTATTCATATTTTTATAAGATTGTTAATACTTCACCACACCAGACCAATATTAAGGCTAAACTTTTACATTATTTTCACAGCTCCAATTACGAATAAATAATTTTTAAAAATTTAAAAATTGCAAATATTAAAATAATTTTGGTCCCATTTCTTTACACACATCATGGGGAAGGGATCTCTCTCTCTATCTACTGGCAAGTTCTTACAATTGTCATTACAAATCTCATTACTTGTATATCGGGATTTCGAGCCAAATAATGATATATCACTACCAAATACCTCACAAAAAATAGTAAAATATGTGGTTACCTATATGCTTACAAATATGAACAAAAATAATGAGTCTAAAAATAAATTAAAAAAAAAATATGTTTTGTATTAAAACATAGTTGTAATAAGATAACAAACAAGTAAGGACGCTTTCAACTTCACGCTTTATTAAAATATATTTAAATTTTTTTCTGAAAACGAACAGCAAAGCTGTTCGAAATATCGAAAATATAATAAATATTTAGAAATAAAACTTTAAAAATTTAAATTTTATTTTTAATTTATGACCTTGAGCCAAACCAAAAAAACCTCATCACATATTTAAATTTATTTTCATCGGGATAAACAGTAATTGCATTTGTAGTAATTAAATGTGCTAAAGTGCCAAAACTTATTTAACAAATTGTGAAAAGCAATCTGATGTAGGCGTGTCCCTATCCGGATTTCATTCCTGCCTAAGGAAATCTTCAGGGGACTTTGTTATTAGACTTTCTAGAGATATTTGTTATGTTAAATCACAAACTCAATGAGAATTTCTTGTCCTCGTCTAGGAGCGAGATTCAAAATTTAAAATATCAAAGAAAAAACAAAAACAACAACAAAAAATTGTCACAATTGGCTTTGTCATCTTCCAAATACTACTCTGTTTTTTTTGACAGACCTAGCAATGTAGTGACATATTTTTTTTAATTAAATGTGCCCACATGGTATTCGAGCACGGGCCTGCTGGTTGTCAATCAACCACTCTACCATCTGAGCTACCTCGACGTGTTATATTTGATAGATAAAAACATAAATGAGTTGCTTGCCCACAATGACATTACTTTCCAGCTTTTAAATAATAAGTAGTTATGTATGTAAGAAGAGAAAAAATAGTAAGTCTAAAAATAGATTTTATAAAAATGTTTAGGTCATCACTTTTTATTTAAAATATTGGTAAAAAAATAAGGACTTATGGGTAACGCATTAGTTTTTGTATTGAAATAATCTGACAATTAAGTACTTATTAGTATGGCCTTATTATTTGCGAAAAAGTAATGCAGAGCGTAACCTGATTTCATTACTGGTAGTGATAAATGTACTGACATGTCATTAGCGTTTCTACACTGGGTAGAATTAAGTATATTTATGACTTAAATTACGTATATATTTTTCTTAAATCTAATACAAATATCTTAAAATCTAGTCGATTTTTCCTAAATTTTAAGACGCTTCAAAATCAACTTATTTTTAGTTCAAAAGTTATACTAGTCCCAGTGGTATTTGCAATTGTCATTACAAATTTCATTACTTTTATGTGGGAATGTCTCGCAAACTAATAACTCAACATTACAAAACAACTTACAAAAAATATAAAAATATGTGGTTACATATATGCTAACCAGTATGGACAGAAATAATGAGTTTAAAAATATATTTTAAAAGACAAAAAAAATTTTTTTTTAATAAAATGTGCCACTCGGGATTTAAACCCGGCCTCCAGGTTATCAGTCAACCGATCTAATATTTTAGCTATCTCGACTCGTTATATTTGATAGATAAATACATAAATGACTTGTTTGCACAAAATGTCATTACTTTCCAGTTTACGGAAAATCAAAAATAAGTAGTTATAGGTAGTTATATTCGTCCTAGTATTAAAAAAGTAATGAGTCTAATTTTGAGATCATTATTTTATATCGAAAATAATGGAAATAATAAGTACATATCGGTAAGGCATTAATTTCTGTATAAAATTAATTTTGAAATTAACTAGTTAATAGTATGTCCTTATTATTCGTGTCTAAGTAATGCAGAGAGTAAGCCATTACTGGAAGTAGGAAAAAATGGCAGTTGTTTTAAAATAATGCAGAGAGTAAACTGATGTCATTACTGGTAGTGAGAATAGAAACGACATGTCTTTACCATTACTACACTGGGATAGTAATCACCGGTTATTTTGAATGTCTGCTTAAGGGGGGACATTACATTCGCGGCAGAGAAAACAGACCTTTTTTAAAAATTCATAACTCAGTCAAAAACAAACATTTTTCCAGAATTTTTTTTATTATTGTAGAGAATTGAACAAATTAGAAGAAAACAAATTAAAAAAATACATTTTTCACTCCAACATGGTTTTATAGAGCTCCAAACTGCCGGCATAGAAAAAAACGGGGCTTCGTGGTTGCAGCGCTGGAAGTCGCAAAAATTTTCCGATCTGGAAAAAATGGCTTTTTTAAATCTTAACAAATTTTTTAATCGTATTACACAAGCTTTTTTAAATTTTTTTTTCAATTTTTGGTGATGTTCCAAATTTAAAAGTGTGTTTTTTCAAAAAAATATTGACTTTACAAATTCATAAAAAATCTAAAAAAAGCTCGTGTCATACGATAGCGAATCAAGTTTAAAAAAATACAAAAAAAAAATTTCGTCAAAAAATTAACCCGCTAGTGACGCAACCAGTACGGAAAACATGGTTTCGAGATAAACGCATTCAAAGTTTGTTACCTTCAATATGCCATGCCTGCTTCGTACTGAATGCCTTCGTTATTTTGTGTTGTGATGTTTCTTACAGTTTTTTTAAATCGTTTAGCAATTCGGGCTTCTTCTGAAGCTTCATTTGCATCATTTCCTTTGCCAAAAAGTATACAGCAGCTGCCGTACGTAGGTAGCGCGAAAATTAAAAATGCGCTCTCACTAATCCCGCTCTAACTTTTGAACCCGTAGAAATTTTTCCATGAAAGTTTTTTTCTTACAATCTTGAGAATATTTACTAAAATACAAAATTAAATTAAAAAAAGTCGATTTCAAACAACGGTCAATGTCATGTCCCCCCTTAAAAAAAAATAACTTATGTTATATATTTTGTTAAATATCAATTTTATCTTGTTTAAAGATTTTTCTATTAAATCTTGCTGATAGCATTATTATGTTATTGAATTATGATTGATTTTATAGCTTATTGTATGATTTACTCATCAATGCACAGATTCCTTTGAAAAACGAAATCGCTCTTATATTCAACAACAAACGCGAGTATAACAGTTTAAATCTCTTATTTCTAAACTTCATATCTCTCCTATTCTCTAGTGATTAATTTCGTACTCATGTTAAAATAAAATTTCGAAAGGTATTTTCTTTTTCCCTGTTTCCATATCTCTTTTAAAGCATCGGCATTTTTTTGTTGCAAATATTGTCTTGTTGTTTATTTTCGAAAATAATCCTTTATTTGTACTCTTTTTTTTTGTGGTATTACACATCTACACAATACATGCTCAATATTTAACGCGACCTTACCCAAATAGAAACGACCATGCTTGTATACATTTTATCAGAGTGATTACGACTGTTTGTCTGAGGAAAAAAATGTAAAAACACAAAAAGACAGAATGGAATGAAAAGAATCAACATTAACCAATATACACACATGCACAAAGAGTGTTTAATGTTTATTAACATAAGAAAATTAGGTTATTATAAAGTTAAATTTTAATGTATTGTCATGAAAAATGGAAAAGCTACAAAAACTCTATTGAAAAATTATAAAAAAATAAGGATTATTATAAATATATACAATTTTGTGTATGTTATATATAAAATGTATTAGGCCAAAGCTATTACCGACAAGAACAATATTTTTTTTTTTTTTTTTTGTGTTTTATTATAAATACACTATAAATTTATAATTTCTAAAATCCAAAATTATATTAATATTATTAATAATATATTTTTAAAAAATATGCCATTTTGATTTTTCTTGAAAATAGCAAAGACCTTCACTACAATAAGATTTTATGAACACAAAAAATATAAAAAATAATATAATAGAAATATTATTCGTTATTTCGAATACTATACGATTGTCATATACAATTTGACATATATTTTAAAAACATTTCTTTCGTCAGTATCTATTTAATTTCTCTTAATCACTCTCTTTCTCTTCCTTTCTCTTACTTTCATTTTCATATCATTCCTATAACTTTCCAATCGTACAGTTTTAATTTAATTGTAACTGTTATAATGTAATAAACTTAAAATGAGTGTTTTAAGAGCTTTATCTTTTCATAAAGCTTTTACTCTATATTTTAACATAATTTAATGTTAATTATTCTGTAAGCATTCATTGGTGAGACAATTCAGATTGTCAATGCTGGCAGGATTTTAACATAAACGCTTTGATTTGAATCCAAACATATTTATTGATAGTTACGCACACATTTCTATTGAAATAAATTGTGATCAAGAATAAAATACAACTGACACAGCAACACTGAAATATCTTTTGACGGTTAGATAAGTCAAAAATTATTATTTTAACCAATAATTTTTGTATTTAAAGGAAATTTTAATAATCCAAAATAACTTACAGTAAATAAAAGAAGACGGTAATCTTAAATAGAATCAAATTATGAGAATGAATTGAAAGTCATTTGGTCTTCAAAGCTTTTTAAATGATTTAAAAGTAAAAATGGTTTGATATAGTCATATATTACTTTGTACAGTTATTTATAATGATTTATTGCAAAATATACATTCATATAAAATCAGATAAAATTCTATCTCAAATATATAGATATATCTTTCTTTATATAGCGCAATATGTGAAAATATATTATTACATATTGGTCTGTGTCACATGAAGTTTCATATATTTGTATACCATTGTATCTAATTGGATATGAATGTATTACATTATATAATTTGGATGACTACACAATTCAGATGCAGTTGTTCCAAACTATATCCAATTTCATCAAATTGTATGTAATTGTATCATATAATGCATAATTTTATCAGATAAGATCTATTACGATACAATTAGATGTTCCTATTTTTCGGATACAATTACCCAGATACAACTTTCCGTACAACCGTACAAAAATAATAATACTGGCAAACCACTTATATTTTTGTAAAACCCATCGTGTTGAAAACTACCAAATATTATATTAAAAACCACTATTTTGTTGCGCCCACCGCCAAATGGTTTGCCAATATTGTTTTTACCAATATTATAACCAATTAGAAGCATTATCTCTTTTTAATATATTTTTAAACATGAAGTAAAAAACTAAGACCGAACTGTATTGCTGCATTTTGAATGTGTTTTCTTATACAAATTTCTCAAAATTAATTAAATTTAAGTTGTTTTGAACGCACCAAATTTGTTGAATTACCAATGTAATGATAACGGTGGCAAGTTCGTTCAAGTCAACGGTTGGACACTGTTATCAATCGGGTAACAGGACAATACTATCAAAATTGTTAATCCCACATTCTGCCAACGCATAAACACAGCTGCCGACGCTTTGCCAACACTGTGCCGATTGTATTTTACTTCATGGGCGGTTTTAAATTTCAAAAGTCTGGTTTTCAATGTCGAATGAAACCTAAATGACAAAAAGATGGGTCTTATTACACAGGAAAAAAAAAATCTTAACTTTTAAAAATTCATAAGGTTAGGACCACAAATTCTACATATTTCGGACACAATGACTTCAATGGCATACACTGATAAACAAAAACTGACGTGGCAGAAAAACTGCTAAACTGCTTAGTAGATTTTTATTTCTAAATATTCGTAAGATAAGAATAGCTATAATAAATCTGTTGAATCTACAAATATTAAGTTATATTTGAGCTAAATTTTAGTTAATTGAAAGTAACAAATTAACCTAAATATAAGTAGATAAAAAATCAATTAAAAATGAGAAATTTTTTAAGGTTTGTTGTTAGATTTTTTTATTAATGCGAAAAAAAATCAGCTCTTATTTGATCAGCGATTTACAATTTTTAAGGAAAACTTTCTGTTGGTTTTAGCAAAACATACTGTTATTTTTATTCTACTAAATTTAAGAAAGCTATAGTAAAAATTAAGTTGATATTACCATTTTTTTTATGTTTGTTTTATGTCTACAAATATTTAGTAAAACTTTTTGCTGATTCTAGCAGAGTAAATTGTTATTTTTATGTTAACTAATTACCTGTTAACGAAAAACTTGCAAAAATATAAGTGTTTATGTTTGCCACCTATCAAGTCAGGCAATCAATTTCATTCATCTCTGTAGTTAATATTAAGATAAACGTTTTGAATGTGAAATTTACTACTTAACTGTGACTTGACTAAACTACAACACTTATATAATATGAACTATAAAAAAAAATTCATTCATTTTATGGCTTTCAATTTTCAAATCTTCTTAAAGCCAATTTTAAAGAATTTATTATACTTAATTTTAGCAAGTTAAAATCCTTAAACTAAATTTAATAAATATGGGGTGTATGTGATTTTAGTTTTCCATACACTTTTAATTTTCTTAACTTTTAGTTTAATAACTTCTTAAAATTTAAGATTTTTTACTAAAACGAAATAAATTTTCTAATATTTTATAAGAATATTAACCTGATTTAAGAAATGAAAATTAAAGAAAATTACTCAATATTTTTGAGTTAAGGAACAATTAATACGAACTAATATCTCATAAATTTTCATTATTTGCAAAGCAATTTTATTTGTTTTAAGGAAAATTTAAAAAGGCATAAACTTAATTTTTGTTCACACTTGTTTTTTTTTTTTTAAGTGTTTAGTACATTCTATTTAATATTTACTAAATGCCCCATGACGTATGGTTTATATATAATAACAAAATTTTAAGATTGCTCATACGCCGCACACTGGGGATTTTTGTATGGAGGTGAGGAAAAAAATATATTTTTCAAAAAATATAATGATTTCATCACAAATTTAGTTTTATTTATATAGTAATACACAAAAGTAATCAAAATAAAGAAAGTTAGAGGAATATATATCGTTAAATACAATGTAAAAAGCCCTAACTAACAAAAAAAATTTAAATGATTTTTTTAATTCATTATTTATTTTAAATCTATTTTTAATTTCATCACAAACTTAGTTTTATTTATATAGTTATATACAAAAGTAATCAAAATAAAGAAAGCTAGACAAATGTATATCGTTACCTACAATGTAAAAAGCCCTAACTAACAAAAAATTTAAATGATTTTTTTAATTTTTAATTTATTATTCATTTTAAATCTACTTTTTAATTTATTATTCTAAAAGAGCCTTAACTTCGTCGCTTATATCACTATGCTTTTTCTGGCTTAATGAAGGAGTCAAGTGTGAGATCATGTGATCTGATGTTACTATCATTCGGTGCATAATATCTTCGTTCGTGGCAATTCGACTGCATTTTGTGGAGTGTCTAAGGCGATATTTTTATAGTCTTTGTTACGACTTTCCTGAGCCTCTTCGGATAATAAGCCTACAGGAAAAATACACTTTTCAATTATATATTTTCCAAGAATCAGAATTTTGTGGAGTGTTGGTGGCATATTGTACCACTCGTACAGTGCAATCATGCAGGTAGCCAACGAAAAAAACCCAAATAATTAAAAAAGTGCACTTTCCTTTTTTCCTTTCAATTTTCCACGCACATTTATTACCGCTTATTACTTTGCTACCGCAATCATAAAAATCAAATAACCTTTTGTTTATTGCTTTTTTTTTTTTTTAATTCTGAGAATCATAAAAAAAGTCATAAATGTTTTTGCAAAGAATTTTGTGCATATCTCGAGCAAATTTTTGAAATGCATACCTTCACTTAATTGTGAATAAAAGCGAAACGCGTTCATCGATTTTCATGATTTATGTCTCATTTTTTTCATAGGTTATGCGACTTTACGTGAAAGTAATTTATTTTTTTTATTTATTTATTTATTTATTAAGTCTATGGAAATATCCTTACAGACTAGCATATATAACAAATGTACATAAAAATTATTTACAAAAAAAAAAAAGTGTAATAAAAAAAAAAATAATAAAAAAAAATTTTTAAAGAGAATTTAATTCATTTAAGATAAGAATAAGATTTCTTTTAATAATATTGACATTTATAGATAAGTCTATATAAGAAAACATGATATTAAATTCGTTACAAATTCTGCGAAAAGGTTCAAAATATTCATAATTTGATTGACAAAAACTCAGTTTTATTGGAAGATAATGCCTTGTAGGTCTAATTGGAACGTTGAAATTTACTTTTGAAAGAAGAAAATCAGAATTCACAGCACCATTTAACAGATTGTGTAGAAAGGATATGTTTAATACCAATCTCCTACTTTTTAGAGTTGGTAGTTTTATAAGTGCAAGGCGTTTTTCATACGACGGCAAATTATCTCTAGTCCAAGCGTATTTCCGAAGACAAAAAAGTAAAAATTGTTTTTGCACAGACTCAATTTCTGAAATGTGCGATTCATAGTAGGGATCCCAAACTACAGATGCATATTCAAGAATCGGCCTAACTAAGGATGCGTATAGTTGCTTAGCGACGTATGGATCTTCAAATTCCTTACCCCATCTTTTTACAAAACCAAGAACGCCTTTTGCCTTGTTAATTGTTTGACTTATATGTGCATTGAAATTTAACGATTTATCCAGTAATACTCCAAGATCAAGGAATGTGTATACTTGTTCTAGTTCATATCCGTTAATAATATATTTTCTTATAATCGGAACAGTTCTACTAAAAATCATATGTTTGCATTTTTTTAAATTCAGCTCCATGTTGTTTAAATTGCACCAGTGAAAGAAATTGTCCAAGTCCATTTGGAGATACTGGCTATGATGAATTTGAATTTGAGAACTTGTGTAGTGTTTATTATAGCTAATAAACAATTTTACGTCATCTGCATACATTAAAATTTTGGAGTGATTGATGCATTTAGGAAGATCATTAATAAATAGAAGGAATAGCACAGGCCCAAGATGACTACCTTGAGGAACACCAGACAGAACAGGAAAAAATTTAGATTTTAGATTTTTAAAAAGAGTGCACTGAGATCTGTTTTTTAAATACGTTTCAATCCAGTTTAGAAAATACGGAGAAAATCCCATTTTATTTAATTTGAAGAGGGGTATGTCATGATTTACCTTATCAAATGCTTTACTGAAATCAGTATATATGGTATCAGTCTGCATTCCATTTACAAATGAATTATTTATTGATGATGATAGTTCTAACAAATTGGTAATTACTGAACGACCTTTACGAAAGCCATGTTGAGAAGAAGACAGTATAGAAGTTACTTGATGAGACACAACATCAGTAATAATCTTCTCGAATAGTTTGGGAATAACACTAAGTTTAGCAATACCTCTGTAATTGGATATGTTTGATTTATTGCCGGATTTAAACAGTGGGATAATAAATGATTGTTTCCAATGCGAGGGAAAGTATCCATTGGAAAGTGATAAATTAAATAAAAGCGTTAATGGCATGCAAAAAGAGTCAATACAGTTTTTTAAGACACAACTGGGAACACCATCAGGACCAACAGAATTCGAGTATTTAAGTTTCATAATAGCATTTTTTACAGTTGACGTGTTTAAAATAGGAAGACTAATTAGAGGCGCCTCTGGAATATCGAAAGGATAATTTGCTGTTGTTGTTGAAGATCTTGATGAGTATGTTGATGCAAAAAAGTCAGCAAACATATCGCAGATTTCATTATCATTTGAAGATTCAATGTCACCAAACTTCATTAAAGAAGGAAATAAAGATGTACGGCGTTTAGAATTTACAAATTGATAGAAAGATTTTGGGTCCCTCTTCAAATTGACTTTAACTTTATATAAGTATTTGTTGTAACACTCATTATTAAGTAAGGTATAATTAGACTTGGCAACGGAATATTTTGCATAGTCCAAGAGCAATCCGGTTTTTTTATAATTTTTATAAAATTTGTTTTTTAAATTCTTGAGTTTAGACAAGGGTTTTGAGTTCCATGGAGGACCATTAATGGTTGATACAATCATTTTTGGAATAGATTTCTCAAAACAATTAAACAATTCAGTATAGAATTGGTGTATATATGAATCAATGACATTACTGCAGCAAGGACTGACTGGAAATTTTAAAGTCCAATCAATTTCGGATATAAATTTATTTAGTTTGACGAAATCCGCATTTTTAAATTGAAAAACTTCTTCGTCGTTTGTAGGCGTTGTGATATTATTATGTTGTACAATTAAACTTATTTCCAATGTAGGGTGATACTTATCTTCTGGAGTCGAAAGTGGATCAATACGTTTAACAGACAATTCAGACACTTGATCCAAGAATATTAAATCGAGTAGGACTTGAAACTTTTTTGTACTGTTTTGGATTTTTTATGAATTAAAAATAAAAAATTAAAATTTTTTGGGCAAAAAATATTTTTTTTCTTCATACATTTATTTATAACTGCGAAACTGTTGCTTATGTAGCAAAATGTTATATAAACAGATGAAAGTAATTGTAATTCTTGATTTTTCTAAGTTTTTTTTCAGCAAAATCCGACTAGTGGTTCTCGAGTTATGTAAAACAAAAGAGCCTTATCAGAATTGAGTCCCGAATCAATCAGCTGAAAAATGTTGTACTGTGTAATGCAACAAATTGAGAGGTGGCACCTGGTGGCACTTGAAATTTATTAATAATGTTAAAACAGATATAAGACAATGTATTAGGTGTGATTTCAAACTGAGGAAAAGTAAAGATAAAATTGCAGGTCCAAATGTTTGGAGAAAAATGGGATTTTTGTTATATGTTCATAAAAATACACAAAAAAAAAAAAAATTTAAGTCTCTGCAGATTTTTTTTTTCAATTTTAGTATACTGAAATATACTACTTTAAATAGAAAAAAAAAAGAAAAACGTTAGCTCACATAGTAAAATAATATTCGTATTTAAATTCCTAGGTTTAAATTAAGTTGGTTCGGTAAAACACACAAGTTTTGAGTTTGAGACGGATATAAAAAAAACTGGCAGTCAGATCGGAGTAAATCTGTTTGATTAGATTGTACCATTTAGTCTAAAATTGCAACATATCACTGCATATTGCATGAAGACTATGTTGACAATTTGACTTTTTTCCGCGAAATCCCCAGTGTGCGCCGTGGTAGCTAACTTACGATTAAAGGCTCAGTTAGTCTTCCCGTTCCGTGACATAACGAATCAGCTGTTTTGATTTTAAGTTTATGGATAGTGCGTTTTTCAAAAAAGCATCTCACATAAACAATAAACGAAACAGCTGATTCGTCACGGCACGGAACGGCAAGACTAATGGAGCCTTAAGTAATACGCTATTAACCCTCTAACTGGCAAACAATGTTTTGCAAATTCATACTATGTGCTCCACTCGAAAAACAAATAATGAGTTCTTCAACAAAATTGTTTATCGTTGCCTAATTTAGGCGATATAAGCCAAAATATTTTAGGGTGCATTTTGGAAACTAAACCATATAAAAGAGAAGTTTTGGCCAAAAAATATTTCTCTTACCAAGATATAACCACGCCCGAAAAACTATATATTTTCTGTTCCTATTTAAGAAGATATCGCGATTTTCGCTTTTTGGAAAAAGCGAAATTAGGCGAAAAAGTATCTAAACTCCAATTTATATTGTTCAAACTTCAACGCTTTGCTATTAATACTTAATGTCTAATTTCTGGAAAATTTCATAAAAATCCGTCTATTAGTTTATAAGTTAAGACGATGTCCTTTAGATGAATCCTGATAAAATCCTGTGAGTAATTGAACTAAAGTAAGTATTTTATTATAAAGAGGTTTTAGTCAACTTAAATAGGTTTTTTAGATTTTTGAAAACTATATTTTTTTTTTAATATAATTAGTTTTTGAAATTTTGAATTTGAAGCTTTCTCGCTTACAAACCGTGGACGGCACACGTAAAAGTTCTTCGCAATATTTAGTTTTCTATCAGTATGTATTAATTTCTATGTATAAAACGCTCATTCGACGCATTTGTGGTAAATTTTTATGGAGACTGCCCTGAGGCAGCCTTACACGTTAGAGGGTTAAGTAATATTCTTTATTTGCAATCTTCATGTTAGAATATTATTAATTTGCGAAATTACTTTTTCTGCGAATTTAATATTATTCTTATGTATAAATGTACCTGTGAGTATTTTATTAATTTTATTTTAACGAAAGTGAAAAACATTTTTTAAAAATAGAACGAGTTGTTTTTAACCTTTCAATTACTTCTGCAGATTTTTTTTTTATATTTCGTTCACATAAATAAACTATCTTGAAAATTAATTTCTTAAGAAAACAAATCATTGTGTATGATTCATGTCAAGCTTAGATCTCAAGGTTTTCCTCAAGCATGTTGATAGACATTTGAACTTTATTCATATTTTCTTATCAACTGCGAGCTCTTGTGCAATTGTGCAAAGTGAAGATGTCAATCACTGCAGTCATAATACAATGCGTTTCATACCTATAATTACAAATGATTTTTGCTATTTTTTCTAATATAAGAAAACATTTTTTTTTAAATATATAACTGTTTTTAAGAGTGTGTCTCTTATTATGTTAAATTTAAGAGATTACTAAATTAATTTAAGAGAAAATTTGTGTAATTATATATTTTGGGTGTTTTATAATTATAATTACATATAACGGCCAACAAAGAGTAAATAAAAGGAATATTAAAGATTTAATTTTAATCAATTTGCAATAGAATGCCGAGTGCTTAGGGCAATTTTCAGCATATTTAAAAAGTGGCTTAAGTTTTCGGGGAATTACTAAAAAAAAATAAATAGTTCACGTGTAGTTGTCACAAATTTTGTAAATAACACTATGTAACAAAATTTTTGTCCCTGGGTTGTAATTGTTATTTCCTAGTCAGTTAGGTCCCAAAAGTATAGAAAGCAGCTATTGTCGCAAGATAACTTTGCTTTTGTGACCATGGCAGCGCTTATCTGCGTTTATTTTTATGTTTGTTTGTTGAAAACTGATACACGAGCACATACAACTTGTTTTCTCTACATTTATGATTTCGTTTCGTGTGTGTTAAAACAACAAAGTCGTCGCAATAAATTTTGCAACGTCGCAATAAATTTTGCAACATTTTTGTGATTTATTGAGAGTTGTTTCTTATTTTATTACAGATAAATTCGTTCAAACATGGCTTCACGAGGCTGCAAGTATCCTGCAGATGCATTTTGTTATATCTGCGGATATTTTATCAAAACAAGAGCGAATAAGTACTCCTTGGAAACCGGTTTTAAAATGTACGAAGCTTACAATGCTTATTTCGGCATGCCTGTGGGTGATCAAGACAAATCCTGGGCACCTTATTTCGCCTGTGAAAACTGCAAAAGGACTTTGGAAGGTAAGACATTTTAAAACTATATTGCTTTGTTATGAGTAAAATAAATGTTTCTATTAACTTTTTTATTAGACGGTACTTTTCTTTTCTTATTTTTTTTTTTTTTTTTTCAGGATGGTACAGAGGGGAAAAAAGAGCTATGAAGTTTGCTGTGCCAAGAGTTTGGAGAGAACCCACTGACCGTTCAAGCAACTGCTTCTTCTGCATGGTGGACCCTTCCAAACGTCGGACTGGCAAAAAAGCAAGTCAAATCATGTATCCTGACATTCCTTCATCCATGGCTCCAGTTCCACACAGCTCTGGCCTCCCCGTTCCTATTCCTTCAGAGAAAGAGCAGGTGTCTTCCTGTGAGAGCCCTGATTCCAAGAGTGAGGAAGACAATGAAGGTGAAGGATTTAATTTACTAGCTGATAACAAAAACCCATACTATCCCAACCAAAAGGACATGAATGATTTGATCAGAGATCTTGATCTCACCAAGTCCAATGCTGAACTTTTGACGTCCAGACTGATGCAGTGGAATTTGCTGGATCCTAGTGTTAAAGTCTCATGTCAGAGGAAGCGTCACGAACTTTTTTCCAACTTCTTCATCAGCGAAGATGGGCTCTGCTTCTGCAACGACGTGACCGGTCTGTTCGAGGAAATCGGAATTGATTTTGAACCAAAAGAGTGGCGCCTCTTCATTGACAGCTCATGCAAGAGTCTCAAAGCCGTGTTGCTTCACAATGGCAACAAGTATCCGTCTCTTCCTCTGGCGCATTCAGTATCTCTCAAAGAGAACTACGACAATGTCAAGAAAGTGCTGAACGCATTGAAGTATGAGCAATATGGCTGGGAAGTGATCGGAGATTTCAAAATAGTGACATTCTTAATGGGCCTGCAAGGCGGTTACACCAAGTTTCCTTGCTTTCTTTGCCTGTGGGACAGCAGGAACGACAGTGCACACTACAGTAAGCGTGAATGGCCACAACGAACTGAATTCATAGTAGGGAGGAACAACGTCAAGTGGGAGCCCTTGGTGGACCCCCAGAAGGTACTGATGCCACCACTCCACATCAAACTGGGTCTTATAAAGCAATTCGTCAAAGCTCTCGACAAAAATTCTTCAGCGTTCAAGTACCTACAAGACTGCTGCTTGGATGAGTTTTATGTCAGTGGTACAGGGATTCCTAGGCAATCACAAAGCCGCAAACTACGTGGAGCTGGTCGAAAGTCTGGTGGAGAACTACGGCAAAATGGGCTGCAGGATGTCTCTCAAACTCCATATTCTGGATGCACATCTTGACAAATTCAAGGAGAACATGGGAGCATATTCAGAGGAGCAAGGCGAGCGCTTCCATGAGGATATAATGGAATTTGAGCGGCGTTACCAAGGACAATACAATGAGAACATGATGGGAGATTACATTTGGGGATTTATTAGAGAAAATGACTCACAGTATAAACGCAAATGTCGAAAAACCACCCGCTTCTGATTTACTTTTATGTTTTTGGTTTTCTGAAGTTTTAATAAAATCTAGTTTTGATTTATATGTGCTGTTCTGTATGATTTTCTCTGTAGTGAAAGACTCAAACACGTTTTTCTCATAATTTTAGCATATTTTAATGAATCACATTGTCCTGGTCACAAAAGCAAAGTTTCCGAGGAATATTAGGTGTTTTCCATACTTTTAAGACATAACAGACTAGGAAATAACAATTACATCCCAAGGACTGAGAAATTTTTTATTTTTGTTACATAGTGTAATCCAAGTGGTAATGGTAAAAATAAAACAGGCTGGCCGAAAACAAGCTCTCTGCTAGGGACCGGCGAAAAATAATTAACTGTGCCTGCAACACAATGAAAAGTATCAATGAGATAATCGATGCGTGTAGGATAAATGTGTCCAAATCAACCATAAGTGAACTCTTAAAGTAGTTCTAGAGAATTACTAGCCGCAGCTAGTAACTCTCGTATAACTCTGGCCGTTCTGTGTCAAAGTTATTAACCCGCCACAAAACTACTGGACTTGAATTCGCTAGAAGGATTTTATAAATCCACTAGAGAAAGGCAAGTCAATAATCCCCGTTGTTAGTAGGTTTGTTAAATTTTAATTTCTTTTAAATGCTATTTCTTCTGATGAGAAAAAGTTCAATGTTGATAGTCCAGATGGTTTTAACAGGTATTGGAGAGAGCTACATAAGGACCCACGATATTTCTCAAAAAGAAATTTCGGAGGCGTATTCTTAATGGTTTGGGGCGCTTCTTGTTTCGGTGGTATGGTTGATTTGGCATTTCCAAGCACCAGAATGAATTCTTCTGAGTTCATTACAGTATTAGAAGACAAATTGGTGACAGTTATTGAAAATAGCAGCGAAAAATGTTAATTTTTCAACAAGACAATCAGTACATGTAAGTCAACAGACGGCGGAATGGCTATCTTAAAGGAATATATGAGTATTGTAATGGCCCGCGTGTTATCCGGATCAAATCCGCATTGATAATATTTGAGGAATATTAACACGTGTAGTCTGCGAAGAAAACGTTTTTCATTTAAAAGAATCGTTTATTTATGCGTGGAAATCTATAATGAAAGAACTTCGAATAAATCTGGTATACAGTATGTATGATCAAATTTTCGTGTTGATTCAAAAACAAAGGAGGACTCTCGTATTATTAAAACCGCTGCTTTAAAATATTTTTCTTAAATTTTTGTAAATTTTCATATATTACTTAAGGTGTGTATATACGAGTAGTTATGAAACAATTAATTTTGTTATTCCTTTTTAAAGTAGAAAAATAAAAACTAAATAAATTTTTTTGCTGAATATTGTTAAGTTTCTATTGTTTTTACATTTATGCCGGTAAAACTATTCTGCTTTTTTATAATTTTGCAATGCAGTGTATTTTATCATCTTTGACATTTAAAATAAACAAACGGGCATTTCCATAGAAAGGTGAACCGTGACCGAAAAAATAAAATTGGAGAAATAATTCCTTCTGACTTTTATTATTAAAGAAAAATTCTTATATTTTATTAAATTAAAAAGGCCAAGGCATATCTTAGTGGCCATGATGATAAAAGTTGAGTGACAAAGTTGAGTTCAAGTTGTTGGTAAACTTTTTTAATTTTCAGTAACATTCGCTCTTAAATATTTAATTCTTTAACACAACAGTTAACTTCAAAAAATAATAACGGAGTAAATAAAGATCATTAAACGGTAAATTTTTGATATGCTTTCATTGACATTCTAATGTCACGTTCGTCACCGCAAAACAACATATATTCTAATAACGTTTGCTCTGCTGGTAGCTGGTGCTTAAAACTTTTAATTTAGCTCAAGTTTTATTTTGAATAATTTTATTTAAGCAAAATCTGGGACATATGAAGCAGAGTTAGTTAGCAAACCGGCCTAAGTCACAAATAAATGTCACATATTCTACCAAAAACACTGGCCAGCAAAATCTGAAAACATTAAGATCCTGGGATTATACTTTTCTAAAGGTTTTATATGCAGTGAATTTCTCAGAATTTTTCCATCATATCAAATTTTTGAGATATCTTAATCTGATTTCGGTTTTCGCTATATTCGAGACGTTATATCGTTGCAATTTGATCTTTATTCACGAAACTATGTTTGTCATCGGAAAATCTTTCCATTCGGATTCAGCGCACAGCATGCCATATGATAAGTATACTATGGTATCAGGGTTGGAAAACTTGTTGGTCTGTAATTGAATTAATTTAATTTACATGCTATCTATTGTAATTCCCAAAAATAAATTTACCACATAAAATTTATATTTTTGTTTTATTTTATAAAAAGTTTAATATTTTTGTTTTTTAATAACTGCTAAACTTTACCTAATAGGAAATTTTTGTCACATCACGTTATTTAACGGCGGGCTTCACATTATGTGCTGTAAAAGAAAATCAAAAAAAGTTTTATAAATTCTAAAAATTGTAAAACAAACTTCAAATAATCCAAAGCTTGATAAAAAAGTTTTATCAGAATAGTTCACAGAATTGTGCGTTTTTGTAAAATATGAAAAACCCAACTTCTATTGTTGTCACATCACGTCACCATCTTCAAATGCTTATATTTGAGGACCATGCAGTTCGGTTGGTTTCTGAGTTTCACTAAATATATAGCTTTTTACGTTCTATAGAAAAATATAACGAACTACAAAAAAAATAAGTTTTTCATTGTTGTTCACCTTCATGTGACTATGGAAATGCCCATATTGTATATTATTTTCATCATTTAAATTTCATAAGGAGATTGAGTGATATTTATAACATACATATTCTTAAACGTTGTCAAGAAGTGTAAATGATTTTGTTTTAATACCCTGAAGCATGGATATGATATAATACTATATATGGTGTTTAACTCATAGCATATATGAGAAATTTCAAAAAATTTCAATACCTGTTGAAACTAACTTTTCTAAATTGAAAGAAACAATGGATATGCTAATGTAGACTATACTTAAAATCTATGATATGAAAAGTTCCACATCGAAAACTCGCTTAAATGTCGAAAAATTTAATTAATTATTTAAAACTTACTAAAGGATTTTTTCGCTAATTTTATCTTTAGCTCATAGTTTTTAACTTTCAGATCACAACCAAAACAAAATGGAGTTACTAGACTTGTGAGATAATAATCTATTTCTATATCAGTGCTCGGTGAAAAGTTGTATTGTGGTTTACAAGTGAAATCAAATTTTCCGATTTTTAAACTTTCACAATTTTTTAAATAGGGCTGTTGAAATTAATGACATTAAGTTTTGAGAACAGAATTTTACGAACAATGTATTTTTTTACTGTTTGAGGTACAACAAATTAATATCAGAGCACCAATAACAGGATAAGAACATCACAAACTGAAACGTATCCGTTTAAGAAACGTATCCGCTCGAGTAATGAAGACCTTAAGGGGCCATTCAAATGTCTCTGCTTTAAAACTTACACATTAAATTTTTAAGTTTTCTTTTTCTGTACGTGAAACATAAAAGAATCTAATAAAATATTCTGTTTTGAAAATTTAATTTTTAACCCCTTCAAGCCATCGAATATCAAATTTTTTATGTGTTTGAAATGGTTAAAAATTAAATTAAAAAAAAAACCGGAATATTTTAGTAGATTCGTTTATCTTTTAAGTACACACTGATAATAAGTACACACTGATAATAAAAATACGAAAAATGTCAAAATAACAAAATCTTTCGTAATATAAACGAAAATTTGTTTATTTTACGAAAGTTTCGTTGTTTTGACATTTTTTTTTTGTATTTTTAGCATGAATTATTAGGAGTTCAGAAAAAATCTTTAACAATCTAAAAAAAATCTAAGAAGAAGCGTTAGGAATTTCGTAAAAAACAAAAAAGACGTAAGCACCTATAGCTTTAGAACAAATTACATATATCGTAATAGCAAAGTGTCGTTTATGTATTCTTTTTTTTTTTTTTTGTTTAATGGAAAACTCAAAATCTTGGATACGCTTGAGCATGTATTATGGATCTTCAATTCAAAGGACTTTTATTGATATACAATATGTATACCTTTTCTTTGGACTAAAAAAATAAAAAACGGAGACCGACTTATTTAATCCTAAAAGCAACATTTTTAAGCTGAAAAAAAATTTCATTTGCAATATGTTTTCGTCTTTTACACCGTATTTAAATTTCATTGCCAGCCGATGAACCAAAGAAAAAATAAAAAAATTAAAAAAGTTTTTCCTGTTAAATCATGATTTTGGCTTAATCTGTTTGTAGGTTAGCTCTCGATATGTTCGTTTAATATACCCCTTTTATCAGTTTAAAATGTCAATTTTAAATTAAAACCAAATTTCTCTTTGGACATGTTAAATATTTCAAATTAAATTGTGGTTTGCCATGAAAAATTTAGACATTTTCAAACTTAATTGAGTTTTCAAAAGTTATTTTCATTTATAAATTTGCTATTTAAAATCTCAGCGGAAAGTTAAATATATTGTTCTGAAATACATATATCAACTTACAAATATTTTTGGAATTTTGCATCAGACCTGACAAAAACTAAAAATTAAATTGTGAATAACTATTTTTAATTGAAAAAGTTCTAAGTGAAATGTTAAATGTTAAATAACGAAAAAACCTGTATTTCAATTTGAATATTCGCAGTATCATTAAAAATGTAAAAAATTTTAATTAATTTATAACTTCTTCAATTATATACTTAAAATTTTCTATTTTAGTTTGATATACATAAATTAAGTTTGATAATGTTTGTATTCAAAATAAAAAGTATGTTTTTTCAACCTTCAATTGTGCAATGAAAATGAAAATTATTCAAGTTCAAGGCCATACTCTATATTACTTTATTAGGATATTGTCCTTACAAATAATCTATAGAGTTTTTTGTTGACCCTTTCAGGACTGTGTTGATAGATCTATTTCGGGAATTTTTGAGGTTCCCATCATCAGAACACGTTTTGAAAGAGGTAGCAATCCCATATCAAACATCAAACATTCATATAAACTAGTTTACTCACTACATGAGAACTAATATATGAACTCGAAGTTAGATATTATCACCATTGATCAAAAAAAAAATAAAATTTAAAACTTGTTGGGTATATGCAAGGTCCACCACGTTTTTTGTTTTTTTTTCTCCTTTTTATTTTTTTGTTTTGTCTATATACAAAAACAGGGGGAGTAAACTAGAGCGTACTTTGTCTTTTATACAAGTTTGGTATAATTTTTATTAAAAATAAAAATTATATTTTTTCGAACTTTAATTGTGCAATGAAAATGAAAATTATTCAAGAAAACTTTAGTTTATTTGAAATTTTCTTAATTAGAACTGAAATGGTAAATAAATATAACAAACTCATTTGGAGCTTGAAAGCTATAATAAATTTTAAAATTTTGTGCGCCCCGGTAGGCTAGTTGGTAGCGTGCTGGCTTATCAGTGCGGGGGTCGTGGGTTCGATTCCCACCAGAGGCACTGGTCTATTTTCGCTACAACGAGCCGAATGCCATAGTAGCTAGTGCTCGGTTAGGGTAATAGTATATAAATTTTATATTTAACATAATTTACCCATATCGACAAGTTATAGCCGAGTTTTTTTTTTGAGAATACCTAATTTTAGTGTTTTTAAATTGAAAGAACCATACTTTTACAACCATGTAGTATTAATCTCATTTCTTGTTATTTTTAAATTCAAATATAAATTCATTCAACTGTTAAAATGTATCACCAAACATAAATTTATTTAACCATTCCACAATACAATTCTGACTTTTTAGTGTGTGTTTAAAATATATTTTTTTCTTTTTTATTCATCATTTTTCCCATTATTCAAATCAATATGCTGGCTATGTATTTACCTACCTGCCTGCTACATATTCTTCTTATTTTTTCGTTTGCAAATAATTTCCATAAATTAAAGTTTAAAGTGTATTTTCTAAAATATTTATCATCTTATCCACCTGCTAAACATCCTTAACGTCTAAGCTTAACGTGCAATAACCATTAGAGCAAATGCAGCAACTACGTGGGGCCATCAACTTGGAAAAAAAACCATCATCAGTCTGTTGTAACACTATGAAAGTTTAAAAAAAAAAAATAACAAGAGCACCGGAACCTAGGATGTGATGCAATAACATACAATATGCATACACATACACAGCACAAATACATACATAAATACATGTTACTCTAACACTATCACTCGTTGTTTATGACACACATACTCACTCGTTCATACAAATTTATACTTTGACTGAAGAAAAGTTAAGTTAAAATCCACAAGACTAATAACACACTATGCATACCAAAAAGCCAGAAATTGTGTGACTGACTGAGTGACTGTTAGGGTGAGTGACAAGATTATAAGACAAGTAAAAAACAACAAAACCTTTACTCTTTTTTGTTTTTCTTATTGTTATTTCTGTTCTTTTTTTTTTTTGTTGGTAAAAACACAATATTTTCTTATGTTTTACTATTTTACATACATGTTAATCTTTTGCATACAAACAAACACATGTAAATTTTTTATAAAAGTTACATTTTCAGAAAACTGGGTGCGTCTTGAATATGGACAAATAGTTTGAGATGAGAACAATTTCGTAAAGTCTATGAATTTTTTATAGCCACGAAAACTTTTAAAACTTCTAAACTTTTAAAAAAAAAAATTATAAGCCATCCACGTTAGATTCACCAAAATCTGATAGTGGGTTTTCAGATTTAAATTATATTGTCCAAACCGAAATAATACGGAGCGACTTAAAAATTGCCGTTTTTATTTTCTTGCAAATCAAAAAAAAAAACGATGGTTTTATTCGGGATTTTTTTTTTTTTTTTTTTTGAAAAATACCAAATATGATAAAATTGTTTAAGTTGGAACCTTCGTGGTTTCTATAATATATATCGGATCATTGTCATTTAGAATACATTAGAATTGTACACTCCTCTATTCTTATACTGCGTATTCAATTTATTTTAAAGCGTCAAAAATTAATGCATTTTTTATGCAATTCATTTTTAAAATGTACTTTTCTAAAATTTGGCCACCATCGCTGTATATTTGCAAAATATGTAATTTAATTAATTAAATTTTTAAATTTATTCTTTTTATTTTGAAAGTTAAAAAAGTATTAACAAATTGTTTATTTTCCTATAAAAACATGATGCCTATGGTACAAACCATGTGTCGCTTTAATATAATTCTGAATCTTAGTAGGAAGGAACTGAGTCTTTTGATGAAAATCCTCACGGGACGCTCGACACTGAGGACCCATCTCCACCGTATTGGTAGAGCGGACTTGGGAGTGTGTAGCTCCTGTGGGGAGGATGAGGAGACCCTGGAACACTATCTCTGTGAATGCCCGGCATTTACCTGGATCCGGGTCGAAATAATATCCAGTGACCCAATAACCACATTGGGTGATTTTAGGAGCATAGGATGGAAGAGGTTGAAAATAGACATGGGACCGATTTTTAAAGCGCACAACAAGCCTACATTCTGGCTTAAGTGTAAGTCCTCAGGGACTTGTGTCGGATTAGGGAAGCATTTCCCTTTCTCCGAATCCTCTTTTCGACCTAACCTAAGATAATATAATTTTGATGTCTATACTCGAAATATTTGTCTTCAATTTGTATAGAAAGAACTAACTAACGAGCCTTAGGAGTATTAAATGGTATACAGATCTAACCACAAAAAACTGATAACATTTTATGCTCGATTTTGAAAATACTAATATTTTGCCATTTGAAAAGACTATTTTTAGCATCGAAATAACTCATCAATATTAATCCCGATTTTAAACTGATGTACAAATATGATTATATATGTTTGATGATGTCGACACAGGCAAGATTGCTTCCAAAGGTAGAAAACTTAATTTTTCAATCAAAAAATTAATAAAAAATAATATTGTCAGCTTTAAAGCAGCATTACTGTACCAGTCAGCGAGTTATCATTAACTAGACATTAATATTTTACCATAATTAATTTTTTTTACCAATCACTGTGTTTTGCTTGATTTTTTGTACTACTAGTAGTTTCTGACTGAGTTTGAATGAAAATAAAATTTTTAAAAAGTTGATTTAAAAATAAGCAAAAAATACATCCCATCACAAAAAGTAGCACAAATTTGCCCTAACAAATATAACTCAAATGGTTGATTTCTCATGAATCGAAATAGGTTTAACCGCCCGGGTGCCCCACTTCTTCTGGGTTTCAACTAGCACATTGCAATTGCAAAATTATTAGAAAATGTATTAGCATAACTTCAATTATTTCGCTTGTTGAAGGTAGAACTTGTTACTGAGCGTATGAGTGTTATTATTTCCAAAATATCGCTCATACGCTATGTAGACCTTAAACTTCTTAATGGGAGATTTTATCAAATACGAAAGCAATTGTTATTTATATTGAATTGAATTTTGAATTGAATTTTGAATTAAATTTTGAATTAAATTTTGAATTGAATTTTGAATTAAATTTTAATTGAATTTTGAATTGAATTTTAAATTGAATTTTGAATTGAATTTCGAATTGAATTTTGAATTGAACTTTGAATTGAGTTTTGAATTGAATTTGAATTGAGTTTTGAATTGAATTTTGAATTGAATTTTGAATTGAATTTTGAACTGAATATTAAATTGAATTGACATTGATATTGCTGATTTATGTTTATGTTTTTTGGTTTCGATATTTAAATAGTTACAAATTTTTTCTATATGCTATTATAATTTTTGACAAAAAATCGCAGAAATCGAAAAGTAACAGCTTGTCAAACAAACTCCTTGCCCTATATTTTACATAAGCAATATTTACTTTTAATGTTTTTTTTTCTTAAAATAAGATATTGAAAATCTGGTGCCACTTTTGTGTAGCCTTAACGGGTGCACCGATCGGTTTTTCTTTGTTTTGTAGAGGACTATAAGCCAAAGTCCCTAACGTGGCGACATTTTCAAAATTTTTGCCTAGTATTTTTTTTTTGGAAAATAAAAAACAACGATTTTTTTGGTGTTTATTTTTTTAATTTTTGATTTTAATATATTAATGAAAATCAAACATTTTAAAATCCTGCTACGTTAGTCACTAAATACTTTATTCGTGTGTAAAACAAAATTATATTTTTTTTCCTTATATGAGTACCCGGGGCTTTTGCATTTAAAAAAAGGGTGTACAATAAAATGGCTACCAGGTAAGTCAAAATTCTAACATTAAAATTTTTAGAATAATATATAATATTGTGTTTTTCTATCGCTAAAAGAATTTTTTTGAACAAACCATTAATTTATATTTTAATAATTGCTTAAATATTGTCGTTTTCATTGATTTCTAAAGCTAGTAAACCCCTTAAAAAAATAGGTGCTTAAAAAATGCAGCAAAATATGCACTTTAAAGAAACTTTTTTGCTAAAATCATAGCTAAAAACATGAAAAATTAACTTAACACAGTAATAGTGGGCGCTGTGATATATTGGTTAGAGCGTTGGACTGTTACACAGATGGTTCGATTCCCGGTGATGGCAACATCAATTAAGAAAAAAAAAATATCAATGAGTTTTATATACCTCATATGTATCGCAGCACCCACCTTTGGCGTTCCCATAGCACTTAGCCCCACCGAAGTAAAATAACGAACTAGGGCTATGAACCAAAAAACTTTAATAAGTTCGCCAACTCTCCATCAGATGGCGAGCAACAACTGTTCTAAGACTTATCATCTCGCGCAATTACAGTGTTGTCACGTTTGAAGCCCTTCATCTTCCACCACCTTTCATCTCTCCACTATCCCCTTTCCATAGAAAGCAACACATTAATTAAAAGGAAGAATTCCTGAATGTTGCTTCTCTTAAAAAAAAAAAAAAAAGTAAGCAACACATTAATAAATATTAAGAATTTCCTGAGTGTTGCTTCTCTTCAAAAAAAAAAAAAAAATAAAGTTTCATTCGAAAAAATGAACGACTTACATTTCATTACATTCAATTAACATTGTCCTTTGTTTTTTACTCTTGATTAACATTAAACACAAATGAAGGGCTTATTGTTAAAACTTGATAAGCCACTTTGACTATTTTCTAGTTTTCGATATTTTCTACACTTCCATTAATATTTTTTATGGAAAAAGTTTAGCTTAAACACTTACCACACGCACCTAGAGTATAAAAGTCATGCAATAATCATACTTCTATATGTTTTACAACTTTAAAAGACGAAAATAAACCAAAAATAAAATATGGCTTATCAAGTTTTTACAATAAGCACTTCAAATGTACTAAAAATGAACCACAAAGATAGTAAAAAATGCACAATTGTTTATTTGTTTCATTTTTTTTTTAAGTAAAAATAAAAAACTAATAAAATTAATGCAAATGCATAGTAGAGTAATTTGATGTGGTTTGTTTTTTTAAATGCACAACAAATGTAGTCCAAACTGAAATTTCTTTCAGAAATGACTGCCTAATCACTTAAAAATAAAAACACTGTATTACAGCTCAAACAACTACAAATATTTACAGCAGAAGTTCCATTTGTATAAAGAAAAATAATTTTATTTGGCATCAATCGTTTCAATAGGAACATAATATTATGCGTTAGTTCGGTTCAAATAGATTTGAAAATGCTAAAATTATTTTGCTTAAATCAAAATATAAATATCTACCCAAATTGTACACAGAAAATAAAAAAAATTTAAATAAAATATAATATGCACTATAATCTCCTTATAGTATATTTGGACAATTTTTTTGGTAATTTATCGAATAAAATGTTCTTCATTATAAAAATTATTTTAATTATCAAAATTTTTTATTTTAATTAGCAAATATTTATTCAATATAGGTTTTGGATTATCGAGAAAAAATATGCATTTCCATCAGATTTCGTGTCGTAGTTATTATGCTATTCTTGTCTGCTAGTCATTTTTAAGAAAATTTAATTTTGCTGCTTTAATGATTCCAAATTTAGCATGAACACCAAAACTTAAGTAGATTTATATGTACATATGAAATGATTGGTAAATTTGTTGTACTTGAATTTATAAAATTCAAAAACTAAAAAAAAATGCATACTATACACAGATAGAATTTTCTTTCATAATAATAATGAATCGAATTCATTTAAATGGATTCATTGATTTAATGAAACACTTCATTAAATGTATGCAAATTCATTAGTGTTTTTAATTAGAAAAATGCGTTAAATTAATAAAAATGTTTAAAATTTTTTTTAACAAAAATATTAAATTCCCAGCAAACAATCCGGTCCGTTTATGTGCCGTTTTCGGTACAGCATAGTCGGATCCGGAGTCCGTTTCCGTACCGTTTTCCGGATCAGTATACGGACCAGAAAACGGATTAAAAGGAACATCGAATACGGATTCGAATCCGTTGCAAGTCCGTCAATGACGGACCGTTTACGGACCGTTGGGTCGTGTTAAAAACTGACTCAAATCCGTTTAAAGTCCGTCAAATACGGACCGTTTCCGGACCGTTTTGTCGTGCTGAAAACGGATGATTCCGTTTTTTACGGATATAAAACGGACAATAAACGGATCGTTGAAAATACTTATTTGGTCCGTATTCTAACCATTTTTTTTTACAAAAAACTCAATGGATTTTATTTTTTTTTATACATTTATTAATTTATTTGAAAAATATTAAAATATACTTCATTTAACTTTAATTAAATACGAAATTCGCCACAGCTACTTTTTGTATCCAGCTTAGCAGCATCACGGAACATTTGTGGTCGATAATATTCAAAATCTAAAAGGAAAAAAGAATTTATTATTTTAGTTTCAAGAGATAGTAAGAGTTTTCTTGGAATATATTTTTTTTATTTAAAAAAAAAAATTGATACTTACTTTTTCGATGCAGTTTTTTGTTTCCACCAAGAACATCATTGTTAGTTTGTGGCCCATTATTGAATCAGATATCTACATGTAAAAAATATTAAGTGGGGTTTAAAAACGATGGATTCTATGAACAAATATATTTTTGTTTGCAATCTCATTTGAGCGTTTTAAGTTATATAAATACTTACCATCTAACGTATGCAATGCATATTATGCATGCTATCTGAATTTATTTGGCGCCCCGATCTTTTATATTATTTACTTAATTTTATTTAATAAAAAAAATTGAAAAAAATTGTTACCGATTGTGACTGACTTGAAACGGATGAAAATCGGTGAAGTCCGTATTAAACGGCACGAAAACTGATATCCCCAAACGGACTAAAAACGTGTTTTCGAAAATCCGATTAAACGGTCCGAAAACGTACCGTAAACCCCGGATTCAAGAATCCGTACATGCCGGAGAGTCCGTAAAAATGTTTCTTGGGTTGTAATATGAAAAAAACTTGGTTTAGTATAATATTTTGATTTTTTGTTCCATGCACATTTTGGACTAAAAATAATCACTGAAGTAAAACGCCCAATATTACAAATAAAACAAATTCTTTTGTCAAACAGAGTTAACCGAAATTTCGAAATAAATTGACTTAAGTCGGTGTCATATCATTTAGTATATAAATTATTGATGTAAAATTTTAATTGACAATAAAATTATTGAAAGTTTTTGTTAAGTCGAAACAAGTGCTTTTGTAAAAAGTCATATATGTATGGACGCAAAGTCGCGGTTTGTGTCGCTTGTGCACAACAATGAATTGAAGCGCTTATTTTAAAAACTTGATAAGCCACATTTACTGATCTCGACATCCCTTGATTAGTTTTTGATAGAAGTATTTCTTATACAATTATAACAAGTTCTTAGACTATTAACGTCCTGCAATTGTCATATATATTTTTTTTTTTAAAGAGGAGCAACACTCAGGAAATTCTTCCTATTAATTACTGTGTTGCTTTCTTTGGAAAGGGGATAGTGGAGAGATGAAAGGTGGTGAAAGATGCTGAAAGATGAAGGGCTTCAAACATGGCAACACTGTAATTGCGCGAGATAATAAGTCTTAGAACAGTTGTTGCTCGCCACCTGTGGTTTCATAGCCCTGATTCATTATTTTACTTCGGTGGGGTTAAGTGCTATGGGAACACCGAAGGTGGGCGCAGCGATACATATAAGTGATAGAAAACTCATACATATTATATTTTCTAAATTGATGTTGTCGTCACCGGGAATCGAACCCGGGACCGTCTGGGTAACAGTTCAACGCGCTAACCATTACACCACAACGCACCACAATTTTATACAAAATATATTTTTTTTTTCACTAAACACATTAAACTTTCATACCTTTTATGCCAGAATTTATGAAAAAAATGTCATATACGTTATGATGTTTTAATTGGGTTAATGAAGACTTTCAGAATTTATGAAAAAAATGTCATATACGTTATGATGTTTTAATTGGGTTAATGAAGACTTTCATCAAAATTAATTTGATGAAACACGTTGCATTCAATGAAACATTTCTTTGGGCACTTATTTTCATTAAAAAGTTCATTGTATTAATGAAAAATTTCATTAATACTATGCACAAAATTCTATCAGTGTACTTTTTATCATATCTCAGTAAAAGAAAAATATGTGTGGTAATAAATTGAATAATTTAAAACTGTTTTAAGGAATAATTGAGAGGTTGCTAAAAAATTTATATGAAGCGCTTATTGTAAAAACTTAATAAGTCACATTTTATTTTTAGTTTGTGTATGCGTTTTAAAAATTAAAAAGATGCAAAAATATGACTTTTGCAGGACGTTTATACTCTGAGTACTTGCAATAAATGTTTAAGAAAAAGTTCTATTAAATATTAATCAATGGATGTATAGAAAAGAGCGAACATCCATAAAACAATAAATGTGACTTATCAAGTTTTTACAATAAGCCCTTCATTTATTCTGATTTGAAAATTTAAAAATGCTGGGTTCATAATGGTGACCGTAATTCTTTAATAATTAATTATGATTTTTTTAGGGTGAATGAGCGCGCAGTGAAACCAAAAACCCTTTTAGCACTAATTTCAGCCAAATCGATCAACATTAACCATTTGACGACTAATGTTTAATAGATGATCTATTTTTTACTTTTTTCTATTTTAGTAAAGCTTTTCAGGAGATTTTAACATAACTAATTGAAAACAATACTAGACATAGAGAATTTTGTTGGGCAAAAAATAATTAAATTTTTCTGTAAATCATTGAAACTTTTCTTCACAAAATAAATGAAAATTTTCTTAAAATTAATAAAAAGCGTCTTTGTTTTTATGAAACCAGTTTTTAAATTAAACTTCTTTATTTAGTGTATGAAACACTTAAAATATACGTTGATAGTATTCGTATGAAAACTTGCATTAACTTAATGAAAAGTTTCAATTTACAAATTCTAGTGCAATTTCTTTAATTGTATGCAAAAAATTATTTTTATCATTCAGGTAACACAGGTCAACAGCAAAAAAAGGCTTGACTAACCACTATATAGATTTGATGCATCAGGGCTGCCTAAGTACAAAAATGGTAAAATTTTTCAATTCTATGGATAATTTTTTTTTTTAAAAATTTTTTAAGTAAAATTGACAATATTTTGAGACATTTCTCCACTTATGTTGTCATAACTCAAAAACAACTAGTCCGATTTTGTCAAATTAAATTTACAAAAATTAAGGTTTACAATATCTTTAAAGAACGTGTACAAATTTTTTTAATGCGATCAATAGTTTCAAAGTTATGAAACAAATTGTTAGCAAAAAAAAAAAAATGCTAAAAAAAAAAAAAAATTGAAAAACAAAAATCTGGAAAAAATCGAAAACTGCAAACACTGCAAAAAATATTACTTTTTATTTTTTTGTAGTAAAGCTACATATCATGCGAATAAAACTAGATATGGATCATAAAAATCGATGCATGCTTTACATTTTTATTTACAATTAATTGAAGGTATCGCATATTTACAAGCACTGTAGAAAATTGTACCTACTATATAATGAAAATGCAGAACATAAAAACGCAGGTGCATTTTACGACACGCATTTTGGCAAAACCCCTTTGGGAAAAACCTCTATGACATTTTTATGATTCTAATAATTAAAAAAAAATAAGTAATAAACAAAAGATTGTTTAATTTTTACGATTGCGGTAGGATAGTAATAAAACGCTCATAAATGTGCGTGTACGCTGAAGTGCTCTTATTTTCCGTTAGCTACCTGTAACGCATGATTTTTTTTTTTTCATAAAAGTCCTTAATGTTTTTTAGGATTCTTGGGAATAATAAAAAATTTGCAGCACACACAAACTGTATCCACACAAAGGGTTATCCCAAATTATAGTATCAGTATTTATAAGATCTCCTTGACCCTTTTTATTTCATTCAAGAAGTGTTTGCGATAACGCAAACATCATTTAATACCTACACAAAAATTAGAGTCATACAGCTTAGAAGTTAAAAACAATTTTCAAATACTAATAAAAATGAGCCAGAAAGCCAGAACATTTTTATGTAAAAACGATCCAAATTTAGTTTGTTATGTGTGCGGCCAATATATCACCGGGAAAAAACGGAAGTGCTTCTTAACTTCATTGCAAAAGTCATATCAAGATTGCTATAATATCTATCCGCACAATTTGAAATAGCATTGGACACCGAGTACTATATGCATTCCATGTCGATTGAATTTATCTATGAAGTCTTCTAACGTAAAGTAAGTATAAATTAATAGATTTGGAATATTTTATAATTACAATATTTCTTAATTAAAATTTGAATTCTTCATATTCCTGATTTCAATTTTTTTTTTCATTTTACAGACGACACTTGGAAATTTTGAAGCCTATGCTATGGAGAGAAACAGCGAACCACGCATCCGAGTGTTATTTTTGTTTAAGTACAAAAAGCGGTTTTGGAAAACATATGCGATGGTCTTACCCCACGAGGTCTGCTGATGGGTTTACACTTGCAGTTCTACATTCACAAGAAATAGAATATGCTCAAGATCGGGGTGCAAGCTGTAGTCATGTGCTTTCATCTTCACCAGGACACTCAACCTCAAGTATGTCTTACCAATCAGATATGTCAGATCCAGCACTACCATCTACAGCTGAAAATGACGAGTTCATCCCACACAAACATTTCTCGCCGAGACCATGGAATCAAGATCAGCTTAATGATGTAATTAGAGACCTTGGATTGTCGAAAAGATCTTCTGAAATACTTGCGTCCCGGATGAAAGAAAAAGGTCTCATAACTAAAGAAACTAAAGTTTCGTATTACTGTACTCGAGAAAAAGACTTACTTCATTATTTTGCTGAAGAGGATGACTTTGTGTACTGCACAGATATTTCTGGTTTGATGACTGCCATGGGCTTACAGAGATATGATTCAAACGAATGGCGTTTATTTATCGACTCATCAAAACGCAGCTTGAAGTGTGTCCTTTTGCATAATGGAAATAAATTTCACTCCTTGCCGATCGCACATTCAACCAAAGTAAAAGAAGAATACTCTGTAATTGCATTGGTCATGAAGAAGATAAAGTATGATGAACATAAGTGGGTAATTTGTGTTGATCTTAAGATGGTAAATTTCCTCTTAGGCCAACAAAGCGGCTTTACAAAATATCCTTGTTTTATATGTTTATGGGACAGCAGAGCTAAAACAGAACATTGGAAGAGAAAACAATGGCCTTCTAGGGAAAAACTAGTTCCAGGTACGCCAAATGTTATAAATGTGGCTCTAGTGCCCCGAGATCGCATCATATTACCCCCTCTTCACATTAAACTTGGTCTGATGAAACAATATGTTAAAGCACTTAACAAAGATAGTGAATGTTTCCAGTATATTTCAAGGAAGTTTCCCAATCTAAGTATGGAAAAGCTGAAAGCAGGCATATTTGATGGCCCACAAATTCGCAAATTGGTGAACGATACTGAATTTGGCAGTTCAATGTCAGAAATTGAGAAGAATGCATGGGATTCGTTTGTATGGGTTATTCAAAATTTCTTAGGAAATAACAAGGGTGATGATTACGTTGCGCACGTTGAAGAGATGTTAACTCACTTCCAGAATCTTGGATGCAACATGACCATCAAAGTACACTACCTGCACAGTCACTTAGATCGTTTTTCTGAAAATCTAGGAGACTTGAGTGAAGAACAGGGCGAACGATTCCACCAAGATATCCGGACAATGGAGGAACGATACCAGGGTCGCTGGGATGCACACATGATGGCTGATTTTTGCTGGAGTATTCAGAGTAACACTTCGTTATTCAACAATAGTAGAAAATCGACTAAAAGAAATTTCAGAGTTTGTAGTTTATAATACATATTTATTTATTTATTTTCTTGTTTTATTTATTATAATAAATGTGAATAATAAAATATAAATTTTCTACTATTTAATTTATTTATTTATTTACATTTAAGCTCATCCAACACAAATGTCTTTCCGAAGAATAGAATCAGTATATTCTAGGTAGGGTTTTGCCAAAAAATACACGAATGTTACTATGTAATGCATTTTTGATGTGAAAATTTGTACATAGCATGGGGAAAATGTTTTCAAAATTCAATCAATCGAAAGAAGAACATTAACTACTCAATTTTATGTATATCAGACAAAAAACTAAAATTTGGTGAAAATGAGCGAATTCACTTAATTGTGAATAAATTCGAAAAAAATCAATCGATTTTTATGATCGATATCTCATTTTGTTCCTATTACATGTGGCTTTGCGATAAATGAATAAATCTGAACGATTTTTGCCGTTTTCGATTTTTTATGATTTTTTTTAAAACAAAAAAATTTGCTATTTTCACGTAAAAAAAATATTTTTTCCCTCAATTTTTATTATAACTCCGAAACTACTGAGCCGATTGAAACGCAATATATTAACGGATTAAAGGCTATGTAAATTTCAGTTTTTCTAAATTTATTTGAATAATATCGGACTAATTTTTTCAACGCTGTGTCGATCGTGGCTCAACTCGTTAAGAGGTGAGATTACGATGCATAGCTTGATGCTAAGACCGTGAGTTCAAATCACAGTACGACACCAAAAAATAAAAAGTTTTTCATATAGAGCAAAATTAACAATATAAAATACTTTGTTCAATTGACACATAATTTAACCACTGACGAGTCCCAGGAGGGGGACGAAACTGCGGCAGTCTGGTGTATCCCTTGTGTCCGTAAAATTTTTCAATAAAAATGTTTTCTTCTTCTTCTTCCTGTAAAGAGACTAACTAAAGAAATATTCTACAGTAATTAATATAAAAAATTAATTACGATTGTCATTATCTGACGGTTGCAAAACACTTTCTAACAATTTTTTTTTTAGTTATCATTAATTATGTGGAGAAACGTCTAAAAAAATTTATAATTTTACTTAAAAATTTTTAAAAAAAAAACCTCTCCATAGAATTTCAAAATTGAACCATATTTGTACTACTGGGACCACAATACATCAAAATTGTATAGTGGTTTTCAAAGCCCCTAAAATTTTTTCAAAATTGTTGCCTTGTGTAATCATCTCAATGTAGAGATAACCCTAAAAAATAAATCCCAAAATTTTAATTTATTTTTTTTTTGTGATTGTTTCATGTTTTTATATTAAGGTTTTTAATTTTAAAAGTCTGTTGTTTATACTAAATCGGTTATTTTTGGAGTGGACATATTTAAAGACAAAGAAATCGTTTAATTTTTTTAAAACAAATATCAGGAATATATTTTGTAGAGCGAGTTTCAAATCTTTAAAATGTTTAATCTGAAAACGAAAAAAATCTACCTTTTCCCAGATAGGACAGAAACAAAACATCTGAGAGTTATATGTAAGAAGAAAGGAATTTTCTGGGACAATTAAGCCAATAATAAAGTTCAGTTAAAATGTGAACCGTTATTAATAAATCGAACGAAAAAAATTTAACATTAATAAAGATATAAATACCCAGGTAGAAACTGCCAACCGTACAAAAAAATAGTACTGAAAAACTATTGCTATTTTTTTCAAACCCACCGAGTTCAAAATTACCAAAGGTGCAACTAATATTGTACTAGAAAAGCAATATTTCATTTGTATTTTACCAGTAACCACCCTCAGGACTCGTTGCCAATATTGTTTTTAACAATATTATAACCAATTAGAAGCATTATTTTGTTAATATTTTATTATAATTCACACATTTAAATATTATGTAAATTACCATGACCGAATTGTATTGCTGCTTTTGAAAGGCTTTATATTAAACATATTTCCCAAAAATGAATTAAATTTGAGGCACGAGGGCGGATCTATAAGTCTGTGACTTTTTGAATGGAACACAGTTTTTTTGTCAACATAATCTGCTTTTAGCTCAATACACTTAGTCCAACGTTTCTCCAATTTTTGTATCCCTTCCAAAAATAGGATTTTTCAAGGTCCATAAAATAGGCACATGTTTGATCAATAATTTTATCGTTGGAGCTAAATCTCTTTCCACCGAGCCATTTCATTAAGTTTTCTTTTAAATCCTCGTTAAATCAGTATAATAAGTTGGCATAATATTGTTTTTCCATTTTAAAGATAATCGATGTCGATTATCCTGCGCACATCCTAAAAACTGTTGCCATCACCTTATTGGCCGACAAACTTACCTTAGCTATCTTCGGAGCCGGTTCACCCGGATAAACCAATTGTTTAGACTGCTGCTTGGTCTCCGGAGTGTTGTAATGGATCCATGTTTCATCCACAGTTACAAAACGCCGCAAAAACTCATTTGAATTGCGTTTAAACAACTCCAAGCATTCCTTTCAAGTTGTCACGCGATTACGTTTATGGTCATTTGAAAGCAAACGCGGCATCCATCTTGCAGACAGCTTTCTTAAGCCCAACAGATCATTTAAAAGCGAAACGACACTGCCATATGAAATGCCAAGAGCATCATCAATCTCAAGCACTTTTACTCTTCGATAGGCCAACACCATATCGTGGATTTTTCGACATTTTTGAGTGTACTGACCTCAATTGGCTATCCAGAACGTTCAGCGTCATTTGTACTTGTGCGACCACAATTAAAATCAGTAAACCACTTTTTTACCATTGAAGTCGATGATGCAGAGTCCCCATAGTATTTATCAAGCTTTTCCTTGGTTTGATTGACGGTTTTTTTCCAAAAAAAATTATGTTTAATGAGCACTCGAAATTAATTTTTTTCCATTTTTAAAAAAAATCCACGAGGTTGTATGTTTTGAACAGCTGTTAAACGCAAAGTAAATGACGGTACTTGCTCAAGATTTGACAGTAGTCTATTAACAGATGTTACTTGATGGGAACAGTGTTGCATTTCATATAACTACGAGGGAAGTTCGAAAAGTATTTTGAAAGCACAAAATTGATTTAAATTAACAGTGCAACACGAAAAAAAATAACCATATACGGACACCACTACGTGATAAAAGACTAAAAAAAAAAGACCCGTGTCTCCCAATTTTTCCCAGTCATCTCCTTTTTTGTTTATGGGCCGCCAAAATTTGGGGCCTCGGTATTATTTTCGCAAAAAAGTGATCATTTTTTCAGGCTCATATCTTGCAAACCGTTCAGAATTTCGATTTACTCTCTATGGCAAAGTTGAAGCCCTTGTCATAAAGAACAAAAATTGCGAACATATAAAATCAAAAAACTTCACCTTCCATATCAAAATCGCAAAAAACTTAAAAAAATTCGATTTTTTTTACCTTTTTTCCCGTGTTCAGGTCCATAGGTAGCAAACCGTTCAAAGTTCAAGGAAACAATCAACTACAAAAATTTACCTAAGATCTCAATAAACAAATTTCTAGAACATATAAACTTCCTGGGAATTGGGTTTGCTACCTATGCACCTGAACAGGAGAAAAAAATGAAATTAAAAAACTTTTCACTTTTGCGCGCTACCTAAACAGTGTTAAGAATCATCTCTAGGAAGTTTATATGTTCTAGAAATTTGTTTATTGAGATCTTTTTGTAGTTGATTGTTTCCTTGAATTTTGAACGGTTTGCTACCTATGGACCTGAACACGGGAAAAAAGGTAAAAAAAATCGAATTTTTTTAAGTTTTTTGCGATTTTGATCTGGAAGGTGAAGTGTTTTTGATTTTATATGTTCGCAATTTTTGTTCTTTATGACAAGAGCTACAACTTTGCCATAGAGAATAAATCGAAATTCTGAACGGTTTGCAAGATATGAGCCTGAGAAAATTATCACTTTTTTGCGAAAATGATACCGAGGCCCCAAATCTTTGGCGGCCCATAAACAAAAAAGGAGATGACTTTGGGAAAAATTGGGAGACACGGGTCTTTTTTTTTTAGTCTTTTATCACGTAGTGGTGTCCGTATATGGTTATTTTGCCATGACTTAAAAAATTACACACAGTGTTTCCAATATCATGCCAACGCACAGTGAAAAATGTTGACCATTTTCGCATCAAAAAAATGTAACTTTTTGTTTGAATAGATAGAATTCTAAAATTTGGCCTGAATATTCTCAAATATATGTGCCATTAAATTAATTAATATCAACACATTTAAACAAACCGTTAATTAGAAAAATAAAATAAAATTTAATTTTTAGGTTTAGTTTTTTTATAGTGATGACTTTAATTTGCATGTGTTACAAAATGATTTTTATTTACAAGTTTAGATAGAATTATATATAACTTTATACAATAGTTAATAATATGTTCCAAAATATTCAGTCATACAATATCATATACAACTGTGTCTTAAATATATAATTATAGCTTAGTTTATAAAGGGTCCGCCAAATAACTTTTTTTTTTTTGAAAATGCTATAAAAAAAAAACTACTGAATATTTTCTCAAATTTCTTTTTTTATTTGAAAGTACAATCCTTTCCGTTAATAATGGGAAATAATTTCATTCAAATGGCTGCCTCGGCTGACCATGCAGTAGCCTACATGATCGGTCCAATTTTTAAGCACATTATCGATTGTGTGCAGCTTCGTGAAGCCATTGGTGAAATACACCAATGGCTTCACGAATATTGTCCTTTAAAGCGTCAATTGTCTCTGGCTTGTTGGCGTAACTCTTATCTTTGACGGCACCCCACAAATAATAGTACAACGGTGTCAAATCGCAGCTCCGAGGTGGCCAAACGACATCAGCTCTGCGGCTGATTTTAATTTTCGCACACATTCTGCAACATTACCATGATTTTCAAAGTAATCTCGCAATATTTCCCAGCGTTGTTCAAGCGTATACACAACTATATTCGTTCAGCGGAAGGATAAAACTAATTATCTGTCAAATCAGACATGAGCTAAGTGTTACCATTCACGAAATAAGCACTAGTTGAAAAAAAAAAACGTTAGATGGCGGACCCTTTATAACACTTCAGGTAGTGTATAACTGATTGTAAAAAAGTTTCTGTTTAATTAAAAAGTTTCTATTTAATTATTTATGATGAGATATTTGCCGCAAATATAAGAGGATATAATTTGATCCGAAAAATTGTTCTATTAAATTGTAGGAGTCGCTACCAGACTTTGAAAATTTTCCCGATTTTCAAAAGGGACATATTTTCATAAAAATAATTTCTTTAAAAAACTTTAACACAAAAATTAACACAAAAACTTGTTTGAATTATATTTAATCCCGATAAAATATTTAGTTTTCATAAGATTTATAACACTTTATTACACTTAGCAAAAAAAAATGGTTAAAACTTTACATTATTTTCACGGTTCCAATTACGAATAAATAATTTTATTGGAAAAAAAATTTTAATTTAATAATTCTTGTCGCTTTTTTTACACACATCAAGGGGATTTAAAAACAAATAATACTGAAGGGATCTCTCTCTTCACTTAGCATGTGGACCGATTTAATGTTGGCGCATTTGGAGGAAACTCAGTATTTTTTATAAAAAAATATATTTTGGTGAAAGAAAATAATTTTAGGTTGCAAATTGTTTTATTGGAACAAAATTACTTAATTGCTAAATCTTCAATATCTGCTACATCGTTAACCCATGTTACCCGGAGCTCAACATTGTCCCACAAAATAAAATTGACGGTTACAACTGAATTTTTGTTTAAACAAAACAACTGAAGACAAGTTTAGTTCTTAATTAATCTTTATTAAATCCACTATTTCACTGGGGCCATCCTTGTTTAAACTGCCTGTAAAAAAGTTTTCTTAAATTATTCCCCCAAAAGCTAAGGCTGGATTCGCCACTGCTCAAGACTAACAATTATTTTTGAGATATGATTATATATCTAATTGGATATTACTGCATATCCCAATTTTGAGATGGACTTAGATAAGATTAAATTTGATCTATATTAAATGAGATATTATATTACATTTGATATCTAACCTTTTTTTTTGATCGGGTTATGCTTTAAATTTAAACATATTTCCAAAAAAAAAAAAAAAACATTTTATTAGAGAAAATTTAAAGAAGAATATAAGAATAAATTTTATTTATTTCACTTGCACCTTGTTTCTTATTCTTCCTTTGTTTTTTTTTCTTGTACATTAATTTGCTAAAGAAAAGTTGTATGTAACCAACTTAACCAAGCAGCTAAGTTCCACTTTATTTCATCTTGTGGCTCTTGAGGTTGTTTGTAGCTTGGCTTTATACAACAAGTTACTAAACAAAAACAACTACATCATCATGTACTTACTATTATACTACAACATTTGGTATCAGCTAAACATCATCATCTCTCTTCCTTACTGGTCAAAATAGGATATCATTGAAAAAGTTTTGCTGCTGGTGGTGTTTTTGTTGCTGTTGCTTGTTTGGCTTGTAATACGTTGTGTAGAAAAGTGGCGAGTGTCCGCTTTTCATGCTTACTAAAATATTAAACACATATCCTTGGCAACTTTTTTTTTTACTCAACCCAAAAAGAAAGAACTTTTGTGTAACTAACTACCGAGTGTATCGCGTGAATAAATGGGCTTCATCACATAGTAAAAGTTGTCGCCAACAAGACTCAAAAAACCGTGAACAGTAAACGTAACAAAAGTGTAAACTAAAGCCAAACTAGGAAAAAAAAAAGTTTCAAAATCGAAACTTTTTGAGCTTTTTACAAAAAATGTTTAAGAATAAAGGAGATGATTTTTATACAACTAGGGATTAAACTTATTGCAATACAACTACATACATAAAAAGGCATTTTTATGAAATAATTTTAAAATGTTAAAAGGAGAAACTTTTTATATTTTCACATATACGAGTCATTCGTCATTTATATAACTGCACAAAATTTACTTTAATATTTATAGAGTGTAAATATGAATAATTTGTAAATTCAAAATATATATATTTAAGAATTATTTACAAAGAAATATTTTTATTTACTGGATATGAGCATTAACAGGACATTTATGTGAATAAGCAAAATAAATTTATATCATATGAAAGGTATTTGGATATCATATGAAAGGTATATATCAAATTTTCAAAATAAGAGTTCAAAATGAACAATTTTTGTTTTTGTTTGCATTAAAAAAAACTACTGATATATGGTTTGGTATAGACTAGTTAACGAAGATTTTAAGCGGAAATCGATTGAAATATTTTAAAAATGCTACTATATTGTAAACTAGTGTAGTTATGATTTAACACAGGGTAGTCAAAATGTTCAAAAAATGTTAAAGGCACCTGCGTTCGGTGTATTTAATTCTTCTGGATAAAATTTAAAATGTATAGATTTTTGTTTAATTTAATCTTCTGCTATGAAATTTGGATATGTTATAGAAAAAAAAACAAGAGCCTATATTTCTTTTAGCTGCCTAATCTCACATTTACGGTTTAAAAATTGGGATGAAAAATAACCACATTTCCAGTTCTTTGCAATTTTTTCATATTTCTTCCAAAGAAACTATATATAAATTTGATATCTAATTAAAAGTATTTGAAATGTGCACCACTGCTATAAAGTACATTGCCCTGGAAGCTCAACTTTGCCTGGTATTTGAAAAAAATATATAACTTTTGCGGTGTTTTGTACTACACTTAGGGAACATCTACTTTAAAATATTGTAGTTGTTATACAGTTTCTTCATTTTTAATGTAAATGTTAGTCATTTGTAGAAAAATTTAATTGTGTAGTTCATTTAAGAAAACAAACCACATCAAATGACTGTTTCATGATTTTACATTCATTTTTACACTCATTTTTTGCAATTAAAAAAAATATAAAAAATAAATGTTTGAATATTTTTTTTCTTTTTTTTTATTAATTAATAATTATATACCCAGCAAACCACACATTACCAAATCATGGATACAGTAATGTATCGCCATAGGGCTCCATGCATTACTACACACGTTACATCACTGATGAATTTTACAGGCGATGAGCCTAAAAGTAATGGGGGACTCATTACCTTGTGGGGGGTAAAGTAACTGGTTACTTATATGGTTACATGGTTGGAAAAAGCAATGTGTCTGTAAATAGATTTTCATTAAAAAAAATTGCATCAAACATTTTTTTATAGATATTTTTTTTAATTAAATAAATAACTTTATTTTTTTTGTTAAATAAATAACGTGGTATGCTGGGATTCGAACCTTTGGTCTCTGGTATTTAACAATTAGTTAGGCGAGAACTCTACCAACTGAGCTATCGATACATATAATATTTAAATTGCTAAAATGTAAATGAGTTGTTGTGCTTCGTGTTTTCGTTCGTGATGTCATGCTTTATAATTCATGCATTATGTATATAATTCATGCATTATGTAATTGATGATCGGTAAGTCATTATTTTATGTTTTGAAGTAATGTAAAATGTAATGAGGTATTATTACAATGTAATCCATGAGTATTCAATTATCGGTAACTCATTAACTCATTAAAGATACAGGTAAGGAGTACACATTACAAGGTAATGCATTACTTTATTGCACCCATTACCAAAGTTGTGCTGGGTAATTACAAATTATATCTTATTACCCTAACCGAGCACTAGCTACTATGGCTTTCTGCACATTGTAGCGAAAACATACCAATGCCTTTGGGGGGAATCGAGCCAACGACACCCGCACTGATAAGCTAGCACTCTACCAACAGCCTACCGGGGCGCACTACCGCGTATATTTTTTACTAACATATGTGATTGTTAGTAATTTTTTGAACAGTAAAAACAAATAACAAATGTTAGTCGAATTTAATGAAATGTTAGTCGTCCTTTTTCACGTGAAATTTCATTTGTTTTTGACTACACTTGCTGTCGTCTTTACCTACATAATATCTTTAGTGTAGGAGGTATAGTCGGGCCAGGTCAAAACTCACATATATAATTCTCTATTAAGTTTTAGTGGACCGATATTTTATTTTTTCGATATTCGTGCTCGCTTGGAATTTAGAAGAAGTTTCCCAAAACACTATATTTGGCAAAAACATAGCCAATATGGATATAAAATTTCATATTTTTGAAAATACATTACTGCTGCGTAAAAATAATTTCAAATATCTTAGGTTTAAGACATGTTTCCATACAAAACTTTGTGAAAATCGTGTATTTTTACAGATTTTTTTTGTATGTAACTATATATTTTAAATTCGATTTTATTACGTAAATTTCAAAAAGCTTTTCAACGATATATAATACTATACATATTTAACAAACATAAACGTGATAAACGTAAAAGAAGGTGTTCTAGAATAGATTCAGACGTAACAACTTCCAAAAAACTTTTGCTAGGTTGCAGTTGATATAACTATTTTTGAAATATTTATCTATTCAAATAAGCGCCATCTTACTTAGGACATGTTTTTCTTGTTGCTATTGTTTTTGTTTCACTACTCAAGGAAACTTTGTGGTCTTCCATACACACACATGCACTCATACAAAATTAAAAAGTTTGTGTATATGCTTAAGAGACATTCTGTTAAGCAAATAAACAAACATTGTTAATTCAGTAGGAGTATGTATATTAAAAAATAAAAAAAAAAACATTTACAATTTGTTGTTTTTAGCATTTTTTTAAACAATAAAATAACAAAAACTGAAAACTGAAAACACAACAACAGCACAGCAAAATGTTGTAAAAAAAAAATTAGACAAGACAAACAAAACTGAAAAGAACAACATTAAAATAAACGAACTCAGTCGAAGATATTGAGCAGAGAAAAAAGTTAACCATACGTTACTTTTAAAGGTACTAGCGAAAACAACACATATACAGTAACAACTTTTATCAAGTGACCAATAGAGAAGATAAAGTAAACGATATGTTGTAAGATATTTAATTGGATATGTTTCCACTAAACGTGTTTTATAAAAAAAAAGCATAAGATTTGACAATTCACACAAAAAAAAATGTTCATATACGTATCATTTTCATGATTAAAAAAAATATTGTTGATTTTAGGCCTTTCAATAGACAATTTACTGTTTAATTCGCCTTTGTTGTTAAAAAAAAACTTCATATAAATATGTGTGCTATGCTATTGTTTAGGTAGCTTTTTTATATGAAAATTTTTACTTTTTTCGACCTTTGTTTTTGTTTTAGAAAAAAATTATTTAATTTAAACTTTTAAAAAATCAAACAAATGGTAAAAAATTTAAATTATATGTAACTTTGTAACAAGTTGAATAAAATGCCTACATTTTTGTAAATTGTGGTGATTATATAATATATTTTAACCTACCCCTATGAATACAAATTTTCAATGATGAACTAATATCTGCAAAGAAATTGTAAATTGTTTAAATTATGTGAAGTTTTGTCAATATGTTCCTTATTGCACACAGAAAAAAAAACACTGTCAGGCGAAGAGAAAAGTGTATTTTGGTTGCTACAACTAATAAATTCGGTTTGTACAACCATACTCAAATATAATTGATAGATATTTTAGATGCTGAACCTTAAATTTTGAAGTATTAAGCGAATTTTATTGTGAACACCAATGTTAATTTGAACCAACTGATTTTAATCTTAATACCCGAATTTCAGTTGGAAATTTTTTTTTTTTGCTGTGAGTGTAAAATTCTCTTCCATAGGAGGAAGCATTATTAACAATTTAAGATGTTAAAACCTATTTATGTTGTGGTAGTAGAATATTTTGTAAATGTAAATTTTTTAATTAATTAAGGAGAGGTGTAGCGAAAATAAATAAAATTACAATAAAACCAGCCATAGAGAAAAGCTGGAGGATTACAAAAATTGTCGTACTTTTAAGTGTTAAAAAGTAATATGAAATATTAATAAGTTTCTGTAAGAAAATATATCTGAAATTTACGAAAATTTTATTTTTTTTATAGCAGGAATAAGTTTCTCAAGAAGGCACAATTTTTGATAGTCATAATGTCTATATCGTAGACCCAGAGTGGCCACAATATAGGCAAACAAAATTTCTTAGGAAAAAGTCGCATAAAAGTCGAACGATGACGAATATCTTAAATGTCTAGCATTAAAATTCATTATGTTTAGCTTATTTCAACAACAGTTTACTAAAAAAGCTATAATTTAACAACTGTCAAAGTTAACTGCCCTGTGTACAGTGATAAAAGGCGGTCATAACTCTATAAAAATACGTTAATGATGTTCGAAAAACAAAATTCAACCTTAAGTAATGATAATAAAACAAAACAACCAAAGTTACAAAAGTAGCTAATTTTCGATTTTAAATATTTAGTGACATAAATAAGCCTTGCTATTACCAAAAAAAACATAATTTCCTTGAAATCCGTAAAAATCAAATCATACGCAAGTATACCGGGGGAAATTTTTAAAATTATTTATTTTCACAAGTTTCATATAATTTTTATAAAAAATAAAAATTACGTTTTTTTCGACCTTTAATTGTGCAATGAAAATGATTCAAGTTCGAGGCCATACTCTATATTTCCTTATTAGGATATTTTCCTAACAAATAATCTTTAGAGTTTTTTTGTTTTCAAATTTATTATTTGACCCTTTCAGGAATGTGAAAGGAGAAAAAAACAAAAAACCTGTGTATTGAATATCCACCAGAGGTGGACCTTGCGCATACCAAACAAGTTTTCAATTTATTTTTTGATCAATGGTTATAATCTTTTACTTCAAGCTTATATATTAGATCTCATGTAGTGAGTAAACTAGTGTATATGAATGTTTGTTGTTTGGCATGAGATTGTTACCGCTTTCAAAACTTGTTCTGATGATAGGAACCTAGAAAATTCCCGAAATAGATCTATCAACACATTCCTGAAAGGGTCAAATAATAAATTTGAAAACAAAAAACTCTATAGGTTACTTGTTAGGACAATATCCTAATAAAGAAATATAGAGTATGGTCTCGAACTTGAATAATTTTCATTTTCCTTGGTATGAAAATCTCAATTTTTTCGATATTGTTGAAGAAACTTTTATAATATTTCAAATTGGAATTTGAAAACCACCCAATAATTTTGTCCGTTTTTGAAATCAGATGTATACTTGCGTACATCAAAAAAAAAAAAAAAAGAAAAACAAACAACATTTTTTCCATATCTCACAATTCTGAGTGTTTTGAATGAAAAAATTATGTTGCAGAAATCAATTTAAAAAAATTGTAAAGGTGTGTTCGCGAATTTCCCGGTTAAGTAATAATTGCCACATTAGTGATCTGGGCAGTATTTATTAAACAGCTAGTTTTTAGCCGATTTTGAATTTCTATACCTACTGGAATACATAATTTTATTTTATATCGATTACTTTAGCATCTAGAATACAAATTTTAAAAATATTTAAAAAAAATTGCAAAAAACTGAAAATACGTAATTTTTACTCATATAAACACAGTTTGAATTTTCAATCGATTTTCAGCGCGACTTTTCTTCATTCGATTGGCGCCAAATTTCATATATATAGTTTTTAAATACAAACGAAACAAACCAAACCCATCCTTGCCCAAAAATCACATTTTGAAAAATCTCCATACAAACAAGAACTAATCTAGCGTACAGATTCCCTAATGTGGACCTTTTCAGTTGTTTTGAAAATTGTTATATAACTTGTTAGAGTAAGTTCCCACAAGAATATTATCTATAGCCGAAAATGCCCAATGAGTTTTTCTATAAGCCGGTGTATTTAAATTTGTATTATTCCACATATCTTTTTGTATATAGTCCAAATATCAAGTGAAGGGCCACATTAGTATACAGTCCCTTACTTAGGGGTAGTGCTTTATTTTTGAACAGAAATAATGCGAAATTAACTACTTATTAGTAACTCTTTATTATTCGTGTTAAATTAATAAAGAGAGTAAGCTGGTATCATTACTGGTAGAGAGAAACATCTCATTACCGTTTCCACACTGGGGAATGGCAAAAAATGTTTACTGAAACTTATAGCACTTACTAACGACATTTAGTATTATCAAATAATATAAAGGATTAACTTCCAAGAAGTCCCAAAAATTATCTGGAACTTATTAAAATTTGTAAGACAATCTTGGAAATTCGCAGTCGAAATATTATCTTTCATCTGATATCAATATTGACCTCATTTAATGAGTACAAATATTTAAATAATTTGTTTAACAATTTAAATTTCAATGCCCTTTTGAAAGGACATAGGATGTGATAATGAAAATCTGAGTAAGTGGTTTAACTACCAGTGGTGTCTTGATTAACGTGTATATCGATTTTTCCATGAGTGGCAAAAAGTATTGCAAATTGTTGTGGTATGTGAATATACGAAATTTTATATTATTTAAAAAGAACATTTTTAAAATTGTTGGTCCTGAAATATTACGACCAATAATTTTTGGTATAGTTGAGATTATGATCTTTCATTTAATATCTAATCATATTGTCATTATTTAATAAGTACAAGTATTTAAATAATTTACTTTAATTGTCCGTTTCAAATTACTTAGAATGTGATAACGAAAATCTGAGTAAGCAGTTTTACTACATGAAGTGACCAATATTGATATTTCTCGTAGGGTGCTATGTGAATATAAAAAAAAATTATATTAAAGGTACTTTCGGTAAAATTCCATTTATTTTAGAACAAATCTTATTTCCAACTTGAAATTTTGATATGTTGTAAGTACCCTACAATCAAAGGGACATGTCCCTGACGACACGCAGTATATATAGCAAGGTGGAGGTGACTCGTCTGGGATCATACTTTTTATATGAAAGGGAAATATCATTTTAACTTGGCGTTGTCATTGATGGGAATGTATTTGCATCTTTCGGGCGCCTGGTGCGTGTTATGTTATATGTCTAAAAAAAGATTTTTAAATAAATTAAAAAAAAATTAAGATCTTAAAAAATTCTTTTATGAACAGGAAATAGATTAACTAAACCTCTAATAATTCAAATTTTAATGCAATTTGAAAGTAAATACTACTAGTTTTCAAAAAACACTGGTTTAAACTGTGGTATAAATGTGGTATAAAAAAATATATTAAAACCGTTTTTAAAAGCATTGCGAAGATAAAATGAGGCTAAAAGTGCTTGTTACATGCTATATCTCCATTTCATCGGTCAGGGGACCAGTTAATTAAATATATTAGCAATGGCAAATTATACTTGTTCCATAATAGATCCTGCTTTAACCAGTCACGGCATATATCCCTTAATGGCAATTGACTCCTCATTGAATTGTAAATTAAATTTTAGAAAATTAATTATTGTTTTTTTGAGATATTCGCGAATTAAGAAATTTTTTTAAATTTCGTTATCCTTTTCGCGAACAGAATTAATTTTTGAACAACATTGTGTAAAGAAGCAGAAACATTGTATATTTCATAAACATTTGTTAAAAAACTAGCCAATTAAAGTAGCGACTAAACGCGAAATATAACGACTTTCGAAAAATAAAAAAACATGTTAATTCCATTATAACTAGAAGAATGTTTATCCCATGTTTTACTAAAAACAGAATAGGTAAATGTGAAAATGTAATTTTGTTGTTTAGTTTAGTTTTAACATGTCCCTGTATGCTTAATTTTGTAAAGTAATTTTAGTACATTTTTTATATATTCAATATTTCCAATACACAAAAAAGGTGATTTGAACAACCCCTGTAACTACAGGGGAATCTCGTTCATGAATTGTGTGGCAAAGGTGCTAATGGGAACCCTACATTCAAGATTAATGAATTGGGTTGAGAAACATAACATCCTTAATGAATTCCAATCTGGATTTAGACCACAATATTCAACAGTCGACAACATATTCAATTTAGCGTCAATTGTTCATTGGAACTTTAAAGAAAAGAAAAAAACATATGCCTTCTTTGTGGACTTCAACGCTGCTTTTGATAAAGTCCCAAGATGTGCTCTTATATACAAACTGCAAGCAATGGGAATTTCGACTAAAGTCGTTAACTTGATAAAAAATATATATAGTCACACGAAATCTGCTGTATGGACCGGTAACGAACTATCGGAATACTTTGATACTTATGTTGGTGTTAAGCAGGGCTGCCTTTTGTCTCCTCTGCTTTTTACCCTTTATCTAAATGATCTTCATGAGCATTTATGTGGCGGTTTAAATATAGGAGATGTAAATGTACGTTTGTTACTTTATGCAGATGACATTGTTTTGTTGGCAGATGATATAAAGGTTATGCAAAGAATGGTTAACAATTTGGAAGTATATTGTGATCAGTGGAATATGGAAATAAATATGATGAAGTCGCAGATTATGATTTTCAGAAACGGTGGTCGACTGGCAGCCCGTGATAGAATTATATACAAAAATCAATTCATAGAAATTGTGAACGAATATAATTACTTAGGTGTTATTCTAACACCAAAAATGGTTTTCAAAAAACATCTTGAAAAAAGGAACAAATCAGCAAAAAATAGCATCAATGCCACATGGAGTAGTTTTCTTAATAAAAATGATATAAGCCTAGAAACAAAATGGAAACTTTTTCAATCTGTGTGTCGATCTGTACAGGCGTATGCAGCGCAGATCTGGGGATGTTGGTTATTTGATGAAGTAGATGCCTTGCAGAGATACTTTTTAAAAAGAATTTTTAAACTTCCTATGTTTACACCAAATTATTCTATTATGTTAGAAACAAATGCAGATGCTAGTTATTTCTACACGTTAAACCTTCACATGAATTACGTATACAAAACTATTTATCAATATAAACAAAACAGACTTCCGCACAAATTATCAGTAATCATGTTAACAAATAATATATTTTGGGCAGATCAAATGAATAAACTCGGAAATGAATTTAATATACGCTTCGAAAATGATATTTCGGCAGAAGAATGGCTTAGTCGAGGCACACTTTTGATTCAACAACTTAAAACCAAGAATATTGTACAAATGCAGGAGACAGCCCTGAACAGCAGATCACGATTCTACAAATATCTTGATTATAGTAGAGGTGTTAATTACATTGAAAATAATAGAAATTTAACTCAAATCTCAACAATATTTAAATCCAGGTGTGATATTCTACCTCTAAACGGAAACAACTTTGATAATACGCAAACTAAAACATGCAGCCTTTGTAATACGAGAGAAGACGAAACTTTGGTCCACTTTATGGCAAAATGTCCCATACTCAGGGAATTCAGAATACGGCATTTAGAAAAAGATTATCTTAATGAACAAGAATTAATAAATATTTTAAATGGAGAAATACCAAATGGTTGGAAAAAATTATATAATTATGTTAATACGGCATTAAAATACAGAAATATGATAATAAATGAATTTATATAAATTAAGTTTAAAATTACACAAATTGTTAAAATAATGGATATATAACAGACGACTTTATGTCATTGTTATTAATTATCTTTTTGTTCTTTGTTTATGATAATATATATATGATTAAATAAAGAATTACAATACAAAAAAAAATATATTCAATATGCCATATTTCGCAAATCAAATTTGGACAAATTTGAAGTAGTGAGCGAAATCAGTTATTTTATTTTTTTAGTTTTTTATATATTTTTTATATTGAAATTGTAAGAGTAACACTCAAAAAAAGTCTGTTAAGTCTGTAAAGTCAGCAACATATTTTTGCTGGGAGGATCATTGCAGAAAAATAGATAATATCAGCAAAAAAATTGTTAAATTCAACAAAATTTTTTGTTAATTTTTTTTTGCTGACATTAGCAATTTTTCGGCAGGGATCATCGCAGCAAAAATATTGCTGACTTTACATACTTTTTTTGAGTGAAGGGTCTCGGTCATGTTTTTTTATAACTTTTATGTTAGTTTTAAAATCGTCTTCTTATATAAAAATATTTTATAAAAATATTATTGTAAAATTGTCTGTATAATATAAAACAAAAATACCTGTTAAATGATAACACAACAGCACAGTATCTTCCATTTCCCCCCAGAAAAAAAATAAATAAAATACCGAATAGTTAAAATAAGAAAAAACAACCAGCTAAATAACAAAAAACTAAATGTATGAAAACAACTCACAAAACTTTATTTGGGTAGTGTATATTGGGGTGTCCTAAAAACAAATTATGTTTGTTGCTCAAGCTTAATTTGAATACTTATAGGATAAAGAATTTTTTACAACATTTTCCTATTCACGTGTGATTCACGTAATGCATGCAAAATTATGTTCACGTGTCATTCTCTAAATTAAAGTTTAAGGCAAATCTGATGCAAAATAGTCGAACAGCTAATAAAATTCTTAGTTTTATGTTTATGTGTTTTAATGTTTATAACTCTGTAATAGTAAGAGAAAATTAAAATATTTTTTTTTTATCCAGTTTTTAAACTGCAAAATTATTTTTTTTTTTAATTTTAGTAGACATTTTAAAAGTTATAAAGCGTTATTTACAAAATGTATACAGAAATTATGGAAAAATTTAATATATGGTACTCAAATGTACAAAAGCATTGGCGAAACTTATAGTTTATGAACATAAAAATTAAATTTGGATATTTTTCTTTGAGTTATTTACACCGTATAAATTTTCAATTTAACTGTTTGTTAAATTTTAACTGGACATTCACTAATCGAGCCTTAGAAGCTAAGAACATTTGGGTTAATGACAAAGTTATAATTAAATTCAAAAAACGTCCAAAAACCAAAATTTTTGAGCAAAAATCGATTTGCGCAACCTGTAAACCTTTTCCGCCGGGTGCTGTGGTGTAATGGTTAGCGCGTTGGACTGTTACACAGATGGTCCCGGTGACGGCAACATCAATTTAGTAAGGTAATATGTATGAGTTTTCTATCCCTCATATATATATATAACAGCTTCCACCTTCGGTGTACCCATAGAACTTAAACCCACCTAAGTAAAATAATGAATCAGGGCTATGAACCAAAAAGCTTCAATAAGTTCGCCAACTCTCCATCAGGTGTCATCACGTGCAATTACAGTGTTGCAATGTCTGAAGCCCTTCATCTCTCCCCACCTCTCGTATCACCACAATTCCCTTTTCAAAGAAAGCAACACATTAATAAATAAGAAGAATTTCCTATGTGCTGCTGTTCTTTATAAAAAAAATAATAAAAATAAAAAATTAAGCTTGAGTACCCATGAAAATCTAAAACAAAAAAAATGTTGGGACACACTAGTGTACATGGAAGCTTACACGCTAAGAGTTATGCAATTTATTATAAGAATCTTCTTAGCTGTCCACGTAGCAGCATACAAACGCAATCACACACAGTCGTTTAAACATAAGCAAGCACACACACACACACATTCACAAAACAAGCACTTATAAAATGTTATTGCAATTTAACTGCAAACCCCAACCAAGTTTTACTTCGTATAACATACCACTACTACGAATGCAATGAGATTGTAGATGTTTACCCAAAATTATAGAAACATACTCTCAAACACACATTCATACAGACATTTATACGTGAATTAAGAGTAAAGTACATATTACTATAGCTTACTAATACTACTACAACTACTGCTGATGTTGATATTAGGTCCATTCGTTTGCATCAAAATTTGCACAAATTTGTACAAATTTGTACTGGATTTTATTGAAATGCGTTCGCGTACGCATAAATTTGCAAAAGAGAGCATCTGCTAAGAGAGTAAAGTGACAGTTGTCAGCAAATTTTTACTGGACAAATTTTTGAAAGTAAAATCCAGTAAAATCCAGTAGAAAACAAAAACATATGATTGAATTAAGTAAACAAACAAAAATAAGCATACATTTAGTAATAAAAACATTTAAAAGATTAAAAGCTGAATTAAAAGGGCGGCAAAAACTAAAAATAATTATTTTCAACCTGAAACAAATTAAAGTAGTCAGTTACAATTATTATAGTAACAATTTATCAGTTTTCTAATATCTGTTGTAATTGTTTTATTTACATTAATATATTAGAGATGTAAATCTAATGAATATTATACTTCTAACTGCATATTATTCAGGGTACCGAATATCCAAAATAAAGTATTCATGTATTTTCGTATGTTATTTAACTAGAAACAAAATTAAAAGTCATGTACAAACTAAACAAGTCTAAAAGCTTCCACAAAAGTTTATTTAATTAATACAATTGCTACGAATTTATAATTATTAAAATGCAATGCATCAAGTACCAAAAACAATATATACTGGGTAGTCTAAATAACACTTATTTTACAACACTAAGCTTTTTAGCGCTCATATGTTTGAATTAACCTGCAAGTTTTTGCAATTTTTCCGTTCGTTTACTTTTTTGTGCAAGAGAGTAAAATTTTCATTTTGCCCAAAATTTACTCATCTACTGGATTTTACTGGAAAAGTAAACGAATGGACCTATTGTTGGTCTAGCTGCTCTTGTTCTTGTTGTTGTGTTATTCTTATTGTTGCTGTTATTACAGAGTAAACTTATGTTGACCGCAAGCACGTTAATGTGCGTTTTGTAGCGTAAAGAAATTCAACTGAATTTAAAATGTGGTTGTTTAGTGTGGATTAGTTGATGAGGATTTTGGTCATGGCATACACTTACATATATATGAATGCTATACTTATATACATTTTAACCCATATTAGACCAAAGCTAACGCTTTAAAAAGGATATATTTTGCCTGGATACAAATAATTCAATGTTTTAAATCTGTTTTTTAATCACTGGATCGGATCTATTTTGTTTTGTTAAAAAAAATTAACATAATTTGACTTTAAATTTGAAAAAAATACATATTTTTATCTAAATCTAATCTTGCTCACATCATAATTGATTTTTTATATTTATAAATCCATTTTGGATTTAGCTTAACAGTCCACAAAATTTAATTAATTTTGAGATATTTGCTAATTCAAAAATTTTTTTTTTAATTTAGGAATCTTTTTCGCAAAAAAAACATTATTTTTGTGCAACACTGTAACAAGAAAAGGGTTTTATATTTTAAATTACGCCAAATTTTTGATTTTCCGTTATACTCATTCAAACATTCAATATTTCTTGTACCGCCAGAAAAAAAATTTAAGTAATAGCACTCAAACGATTACTACCAAAGAGCTAAATACTGGAAAAATAAAGAAAAAAGTTTGGGGTGTACGTTTAGGTCTCGACACGCGATTTAAAATTTAAAAACTGGTAAATGCGGAACAAAAATGCTATGTTTTTATAAAAGCCTCTCATTGCAAGATTAAATTTAGCATAGTATAGTAAATAGAATTTAACAGAAAAAAGATTAAACTTTACACAGAAAAAATTATGGGCGAAAAATATTGAATTAATCGATTGTTTGAATATAAATGGTGTTTTAAACAATAGTTTTAATTGATTCAATTAAAATAAAGGATCCGCCAAATACCTTTTCTTTTGAACTCCTGAACCAATTGCACTTTATATGGCGTCACACCAAGGTCTTTATGCAAAATTCGTCTCAATGATGTCTCCGAAATGTTAAATTGTTGAGAACGACGGTGAATTGATGTTGATGGCGCTTCACGCACACTTTCTGCCACAGAAGCAATATTCTCGGATGTACGCACTGTTTTTGGCTTTTCACGCTTTGGTTTATCGAAGAGGATGTCAGTTTCTTTCACTTTTTTTACAAGATAACGAACATACGGACCATATTCGTTCAGCGGAAGGATAAAACTATTATCTAAATCAGACATGTGTTAAGTGTTACCATTCACGAAATAAGCACTAGTTGAAAAAAAAACGTTAGATGACGGAGACTTTGTTTATTAAATTTTCTTATAAATCTAACCAGTGTTGATAACACATAAACATAACTATTAAAAAGTTTCCTAACATTTGTTTTATTACTTTATTGTGATTAAAATGTCAAACGAACGTTTAATTATATGCATCTATTATTTTATTTGTAAATAAAAGGGACAAAATGCAAATGATTAACTTTTAATTAGTAGAATAGTTTAACGCAAAATCGTAATTATTTCGATAGAGTTTGCAACATTCTTTTTTTTTAAGTCAATGCTCGTGTACACTAGGGTGTCCCATTCAAAAAAAAATTTTGGGGATCATTCTTAATTTGAATACTCATAAGGCTAAGAATTTTTGAGAATTTTTTCAGATTTTTCGGAGGTGGTTTAGAGGTCGCGCAAATCGATTTTTTAGCAGAAATCGAGCTTTTTGGGTTTTTTTTTTTTGAATTTTGCTTGAAAATTGGTAAAAAATCGATATTTCTTCAGCTTCTGAGTCAATATTCTTAAAGAAAATTTTCCGATCTTTAATTTGATGTGCATAAATAAAAAGTTTCGGCAATGATTTTGTACATTTTGACAATTTAATAACGGTTTTTCGTAAATTTTCAACAAATATGGAAAAGAATGCTTTATAACTTTTAAACTTGTATAAAGACTAAAAAAACTAATGATGCAGTTTAATAGATTATTAAGTTTTAAATTAATTAGCAGAAAAAAAATGAATTTTCTCTCACCGTTCTCGAGATATATCCTTTTAAAGCTTTGTACACATTGTATGAAATGTATAATACTATAAGGTGTGAACTAGGTTTGCATTGGTTTAAACTTTAAAGCATTGGATTTAGAAAATGTTTTTACAAATAAAATAATAGTTACTTACCACTCATACATAACAATTATATTAAAAACAAAGAAAAATAGATTTGTTATAAATCATTTATTAGAGTTCTTGCTATGCTGCTCTACTCCCTGCAGTAAACTCTAAAATCTGTTTCAGAAGTTGTGATATTGATATAACTATTAGCCAAGGCCACACCACGTTCTGCGACATCATTTACAACTTACAAGGTTGACCTATATTGCAGAACGCGCTCTTCAAGTCGTTCACGAAGTCCTTTCTTTTCTTAATTTCGAGCTTGGTTTTTCTAGACTTACCCTTACATAATTTTGCCCACTTTGAGTGCAATATTATTATTTTGCGAGAAATATTGCACAGTTCCTGATTTGGATTCCACAAATCTCTGAAACTCATTGCTATTATTCTGGCGCTTTTGGAAATAGTGCACTTTTCCACTAAATTCAATTTAAAAAATCTTTGCAGTATTTGCATTTTTGTCGGCGGTTTGGCAGTATCAAGGTCATCAATCATTTTGCCCACACACCACACATTCCTTGTATTCGACAAAGGCATATCTATGATAATTTCAACTTACCGGAGCAATAAAACTTCAGATTAACAAAATATTTTTATTAAAAAGACGAGACTTCTTGTAATAATTACAAATTTTTTGAAAGAAAACGACTGTTTTTTCACAAAACGTTTTTTTTTTTGTATTTCTCAGCCAGCTGATCACAAAAGCTTATCAGCTGATTAGACTATCTGCCAACAACAGGGTTGTAGTTCCCCCAAATCCAATAAATCATGAATTTTAGTTCGAGCCATATCAGTGCCACCTAGTGATAACGGCTTTTTGGCTACTTTTTTTGCTGTCCACAACTTGACAACACTTAAAACTAAGCTTTGACATACAATAAATAAATTTTCAAATCTCATAATCAAAAGTTTACAACAAATCGGATGCCCAAATCTTATAGCCGAAAAATTACCGATTTTTTAGCAATTTTCAAGAATAATTCAATAAAAGCCCACAAAGCTCGATTTTTGGTACAAAATCGGTTTGCGCGACCTCTAAACCACTTCCGAAAAATCTGATAAAATTCTCAAAAATACTTTACCTTATGAGTATCCAAATTAGGAAAGATCTTCCGAGAAAATCCAAATTTTTATTTTTTTTGGGACAACCTAGTGTACACACGATAACTATACACGAAAATAGTTTTAGTTAGTTTTCGCGTTGTTTAGAGGTGATAAAAAAAGTGCGCTGTGAATTAAAAAAAATATTATTGAAAAAAGCATTTAACTAGTATTTATGCAAATAATTTAACTTTCAATGACTAATAGTGTTTTTCAATTATAATTTTAAAGTTTGTTAAATTTTTTTTTTATAATTAATGAAAAAGTTTTGTTAGATTTTTTTTACTAATGAAAGAAATAAAAGTAAATGATTGTAAATGTTTGTCCTTTACTTTTAATTGTTTCATTATAATAAATTATTAAATTATAAAGTTTCTAAAAATTTAATTGTATTTACAAATTTATTTATTAGCAAAAGTAAACCTAACAATCATCGTGTGATTTTTGTGGCAAGAAGTTTAAAAGAAAAAGTGCCTTTAATTTTAAATTAAACTACTTTTTAAAGCACAGATAAGTCGAAATAGGGCATTGTTAATTTCTTTTATATTCCCTTGTATTTTACTTTTGCCTCCTGATTAATTAAATTGTGAATTTTATCTTTAGCGGTTAAAGAATTGCCATTTTTTTTATTTATTTTGTTAAAGATTTTAATTAACAAAAATATGTCGTGTAAATCGAGCTAATTTCCAGGTCAATCGCTTACACGAAAAAAAATTCGTGTAAAAAAATACCGTGTAAATCGAGGGCTAGGCTACTAGTTTTAAATTAAAATACAATTTTAAAATAATTTTTATTAAAAAGATCGCCATCAATTAAAATACTTGTGGAAAAAACCTTAGGATTTATGACGATCCTTAATGGGTTAATGTATAAATTGTATGTATATAACATAGAATTACAACACAGTATACACATTTGTACTAACATATAAAAAAAAACTATATACCTATTAGTTTATAAAAAGGTTATATTTCGAGTTAAATATTAAATATATTTCATTAAATGCGAGTAAGATTTTTTGCTAGTTTCCGAAAAGTATAATACCTAACATGTTTTGTTTCTGGAAATGTCAAGTTTCCTTTAAAGACCTATCCTGGGACTACCATAGTTACAGTAGGGCGTATTACGAATTTGTAAGTGCTGGCATTGCTTCAGGTTAAGTGGTATTATATTGAAAAAACTAGTTCCGATACTGGTGAAATTAGAACATACCGACGAAAAAAGTTCCGTTATAATCATATATAATTTTATATAGTAAAGGGTGTCCTAAGAAGAGCGCAATTTTTAAATTTTAAATAAAACACAGATATTTAAAAACAAATCGTGAAACTTTATTATATCGTAAAGTAGACAGAATGAGGTTATGTATGGAACAATATATCGTGCAGATGGCCGCCGCGGCTTTGCTGGCATGCACGCGATCTTTTAATGAAATTTTCAATGACCGTTTTGCATGAATGCTGCGGTATTTCATTAATGCAGCGTCCAATTTCCTCTTTTAAGGCTTGAGTCGTCGTCGGCTTATTCGCGTAAACCATCGACTTCAAAAAACCCCAAAGAAAAAAATCTAATGGTGTTAAATCGCACGATCTAGGCGGCCAATTCTGATCTCCAAAACGCGAAATAACACGACCGGGAAATGACTGATGCAGCAATTGAATTGTTTCTCTGGCTGTATGACATGTGGCGCCGTCTTGTTGGAACCACATGCCCTCCACATTCATTTCTTCAATTCTAGGCAAGAAAAAACTGGTTATCATTTCTCGATACCGAACACCATTGACTGTTTGCGCTTGACCTGCCTCATATTATAAAAAAAAGGTCCAATGATTCCTCCAGCCCAAAAACCACACCACACAGTGACACGTTGAGGATGCATTTGCTTCTCGTGAATCACTCGAGGATTTTCCTCACCCCAAATGCGACAATTCTGCCTATTGACGAAGCCATCAAGATGAAAATGGGCCTCGTCACTGAAGATGATTTTATCGGCTAAATCAGCATTTTCATGTTGTCTCTCCAATACCCAATTAACGAGCTCCCTTCGTTGTTCATTTGTGTAGCGCTCCATTTTTACTAACCTCGTACCTTCTACTAGCAAACAATAACAATTGTTCAAATGTCAAGCAATGACACTTCGAATGTTGCCAGATTTAAAAATTGCGTTCTTCTTGGGACACCCTTTATCACATATAACTAAACATCACATAACATTTCATCTGATCCGTAAAATGGGTTAAATAAGCTGATCTGATGGTATCTTATGGGAAATATATTTAAAATTCTCAAAGATATGAAAGGATACCATTTTTAGAAGGCATTATTTAAAACAAAAACCGAAAAATTAAAACAACAAACATTGTTTTCATTTTCAGAGATTGTCCTTTTTCATTTGATACCCATATTGGCATAAACTGGTGTAAACGGTAAACAGGTGCAGAGGGCGCTACATATCATAGATCCTAAAAATAAAATAATTTTTGAAATCCTGAGGAAATTTCCTTTCACTGGTGTACCCACACGTAAAAATATAGTAAAAAAAAATTTCTTTTTTAATTCTGGAGGGGACGCCCTACTCTTAAGTCATACTTTAAATATGGACGGTGTAGTACAAAGGGGGTGTAGCATCTAACATAAAAACCAGAATTTTAATTTTTTTTTATCTCAGCTTTAGTTGAACTTTTTCGAACAAGATTTAGTATGGCCTTTCATAACAATCTTCTTGGTACATCTGCTAAATATGGGCGGACCAGGCCAAAGGGCGTGGCATCTTTAAAATAACATAGTATTAAGAATTCTTCAACTTGCTTCAAATTACCGATATTCAACCCAAATTTGTAAAGTCGTCTTAAAAATATATTTTTTTAAACACTGTATAGAATATGCGAGGAATATGAAGAGTGGGAGTGTCCCATACAACTTAAATTTTAAATAGCTTTAACTTCGCTTTCGCGAACGCTTTAAAACAAAATGTGTCACAAAGGTTCATAATAATGCACCAAAATCATTAATTTTTCTAAATAAATCCTTAAAAATTAGTAACACAAATTTTAAGATTTACAAAAAAAACATATATATCGTCCATTTCATGATAGATCGGCTAAAATCTGGTAGCGGATTATTTAAATTCCTTTATCTTTTGTAAACATATTATGACTTTTAGGCACTACCGAAATGGCAATTTTTGCATAAATGCATTCATAACGCAAATGCAATTTTTGAACGCATTTAGAAACGTTTCCATATAAAAACATATTTTTATTGATTTCTTAGAATTTTAAAACTTTGTTTTTATAATTAAAAAAAAATCATAACTGCACTCAATTTTGGATGCTCTTCAAAGTTTTTCTAAAGTGTATTGACTATTTCCAGAATTTAAAATTCATTTCATAGCTTAAATTGTATAGTTTACAAATTGTGCTTCAAAAATCGAGGGTTTTTTCGAAAATTTATTTAAGAGTAGACGTTTTTTAAATTATTGAAATAGTCAATACCCAGGAAAAAATTACACATTCCAAAAAGAAGGTGATGCCCACACTTGCTTACATATCTCATTGCCAAATTTAGTAACTGCAATACCAAACTCATTTCAACGATAGAGTCAAAAAAGCAAGTAGTATTGTAATCAATTCTTTAAATTTAAACCAGAAAGCATGAACTCAATAACAAAGTAATTATTTACTTAAAAGAAAATAACAATGTTATTAACTTATATGTATAACTTTTTGTACTCAAGAAGTAATCAAATACTTTTTTTTAATAAAAGGACGTTATTGGAAGTAGTTCCTAATTTTGAAAAAAGAAGTTATGCAATTTTAAAGAGCACGTGAGCAGAAAATTGTGAGTGGAAGTTGAAATTACTGACGTTATCGTGAGTGAGTGTAAAAAAATTTTTCGAGGGTGATTTTGCGTGAGTCATATTTTTGTTTTTCAATTTTGAATTGTTCTTATTTTTGAAAAATTTCTATTTTCGTGGTATAAAGCTCCAAAATTATGACAAACCCATGTCATCATAACAATTCGATGTTTCACTTTTTAGGATTTTATTTCCGTATGAGTTTAGATCGTTATATTTGAGTGACCTAGGAGAATCACGTGTGAGTAAAAGTTGAATTTACTTATGGAACTACTTCTTTTTTTTAAATGTAAGTACTTCTTATTTTTTCTAGGGAACTATTTATTTTTTTTTTGTGTAAGTACTTCGTAGTTTTACAGTGGAACTATTTCTTTATTAAAAAATGTATGTAGTTCTTAAAAATATAAAGTAAATGGTTCTTCGGTAAAAAAAATAATCAATTCTAAAGAATCAATTATTTTAGTCTCACGCCCTGTTAAAGAATCGAGTAGGTAATCTAGTAAGGAATGCGTTCTGCCCAAAATGCTTGATTACAAACCCGCTTACCTTTTTGGAAATTTTTTGCTGGGTATACTTCAGAAGAAATTGCTATACAAAGTTCAGTGTTGCTATGATTACGTTGATATAACTAAAAAATTAGAAGAAAAACACTTTAAAATACTAAAAAACTTTTTTTTTATATGGAAAAAATGAAGAAAGCTATTTTTTTTTTTAAAGGCATTAAAAGTAGTTAGCATTCTGGTATCAAAATATTCGAGGTTGTTATATTTAATTTTATTTTTTTTTTTGCTCAAAAATAATGATTATCAAAAATAATCATTACCATTGAAGAAAACTTTAAAAATCAAAAATTTAAAAATCATGACCGATATGCAAAGATTGTCAAAAAAATAATAATAATGGTGCAATAAATTTGTTTTATGTGTGTTCTAAGAGATTGATTTTTTGATTTAAAAAAACGAACAATAATCATTATTTACGGTCCCTGCTATGAAATAGTCCATCTACATTATTAAGTATGGCTCTTCAAATTCACTGCTTTTAACATTTTTTTGAATTTAAAATGTGTTTTTTTTTATTTAAAAATGCGAGTTTACACAATTTTAAGGATTTTTACGGTAGCAAGTAATATACATCCTAGACTATACGTATGCCAGATTTTAACAAAATCGAAGCTCAGGAGGCCATAAAATATTCGGTTTTGAATGTTCTCCCATGGAATGGACGATATATTTTTAGAGTGTGCAAGAAAATTTATTTCAGTCTTACCTTTTGATGCAGGCGTTAAGTTGCTCAAAATGTAAATATGTGACAATTTTCCACTTATTTAATATTAAAAAAAAAAGTTATTGTTCAATGGAAAATTTTATATGAATATCATATGAAAATAAACCTGGTACTTACAATTTTCTTATGAAAACATCTAAAGTAAAACAGAAAATACATTATTGTACAAGTATGTGTAAGAAAACTCATATGTATAAGTATATTGTTCATACCACCTTTTAAGTGCAACAAAGCTTTGTGTGACATTACAAACTATTTATGTATGTATGCGAAAAAATTTACTTTAGATTTTTATTATCTTCTTCGTGGAAAACACTCACACAAATAAGAATGCCTTGTGATGCACTTTAAGCGTTTATTGAAAATTCCTTAAGTCAACCACAAGAAAATATATTGAAATACTCTGTACTCATACATACATACCATACATATAGAAGTCTGTTTATCTTTTAACCAAGAATTCATATTGATATTGTACTCAACATGCACAATTTTTTTACTTTTGTTCTTTCTTTGCAACTCATAATATTTTTTGTTCGCCCCGTAAGCATTCGTTACAATTTGAAACAGCAACAATGTTTATTTAAAACCGCCATTATACAATAAAACTGACGATTTTCAAAGTGTATCGTTGTTATTTACAATTTGTGTTTGTTTTTCCATGTGTACAATAGGGTTATACATATTTTTTTTACCAAATTTTTTCATCGCACCACGCTATGACAACATTGGTGATTTTGAACTAAAATTCAAAATTTTATCGAAAAAGTACTATATAATGAAGAATTTATGTGATGAAAAATTTGATATTTGCAGCAAGAATTGCAAAAAGTTATAACCCTAGTATACAAGTGTATTGTGAAAGATTGGAGAACATGTTTTTTCTGTATCAATGAATGGGGTAGTATGCATGCATGTCTGTGAAATAAAAAGGAAATTGTAAATATTGTTGCAAAATTATTTACACTAGAAATGTGCAAGAATTTATGGTTGACATTGCCAACAACAACGTGTTCAATTTGGGGTAATTGTGTATTAAGTATTTTCTTCAGAAATACATATTGTATTTAATATTTATTCCATTTAAACAATTGCATTTTAAGCAGTGCTTTGAAGGGTTATATTAACACAATACGTCAAGGAAACGGATAATGCATTTATTGATTTTGTTAAATTCAATTTTCCATTATAAAAGTATTTTTTGAGTATCGTTAATTTGTTTGCAAATATTTTAGGTTACTAAGAGTTTTCCATATTGAACTCTTTAAACATTTAAAAAAATAAATAAAAAATTGTAAATTATGGGTTTTGCATACACTTTTTATAACCATTTCTTTAGCAACTATGCTTCAAGCATTTAAACAAAGCTTATCAGGAGAAATTTACATTGACCATCTGTAACGAAACTGTTAAGACTAGTGTATAAATCCCGTACTACGCACAGGACAGGTCCAATGTTAGCACAGGTCAGCTCTTGACGGAACTTTTATATGGACATAACATTTCGTTGTCATAAAAGTTACTTAATTTACACATTTTATACACCTTGTGACGTGTTAGTTGATGTGTCGAAAAACGTTTTCAAATAAAGGGTGGTTAAATTGTAACGGCCGATGTTGAATGTGAACCACACCTAAACGCCAAGTTTTTTTCCGAATTTTATTTTACATTTCTCTATTTCAGACTTACTCAATTTGAACCATGGAGAGATACACAATCCAACAACGTGTTAAAGTTATCCAGACTTATTATGAAAATGGGCGTTCAAATCAAAATGCCTATCGTGCACTTCGTGATTTTTTTGGTCAATTTGATCGTCCAAATGTGCGTACAATCGCAAAAATCGTGGAAAAATTCGAGCAAACCGGGTCTGTAGAAGATGTGAGAACACCAGTGCATGCTCGTACAGCTCGTACTGCAGAAAATATTGCTGCTGTTCGCGATAGTGTGGCTGAAGAGCCGTCCACCTCAACTCGTCGTCGTGCCCAACAATTGCACCTCTCACGCTCGTCGTTGATGAACATTATGCATAAAGACTTGCATTTACACGCTTACAAGGTGCAATTGGCTCAAGAACTAAAGCCTCTTGACCATTCCAAACGTCGTGAATGGGCAGAGTGGTGGCAAGAAATGGCAACAGTGGATGATCAATTTTCGAAGAAAATCATCTTCAGTGATGAGGCACATTTTCACCTCAGTGGATTCGTCAATAAACAGAATTGCCGCATTTGGGCGAATGAGAATCCAAGAGTGATTGTCGAAAAACCAATGCACCCACAAAGAGTGACTGTTTGGTGCGGTTTATGGGCTGGCGGCATCATCGGGCCGTATTTTTTTCCAAAATGAGGCCGGTCAGGCAGTTACTGTGAATGGTGTTCGCTATCGTGAGATGATAACGAACTTTTTATGGCCCGAATTGGAAGATATGAATGTGGACGATATGTGGTTTCAGCAGGACGATGCCACTTGCCACACAGCTAACGAAACAATGGCTCTTTTGCGCAACAAATTCAATGGCCGTGTTATCTTACGTAATGGCGATGTCAATTGGCCGCCAAGATCATGTGATTTGACACCGTTGGACTTTTTTCTTTGGGGTTATTTGAAAGAAAAGGTGTACGTCGATAAGCCAGCAACAATTCAAGAGCTAAAGGATGAGATAATTCGGCACATTAACGGCATAGAACCTCCATTATGCCTCAGCGTCATCGAAAATTTGGACCATCGGATGGAGGTGTGCAGCCGTGGTCGCGGCGCCCATTTGGCCGATATTTTGTTCCATACATAATTGAGTAATACCAATATATCATAATAAAATAAAATTACAATAATTTCCTAAATAGTTTGTGTTTTATTCAAAATCAACATCGGCCCTTGAAATTTAACCACCCTTTATATTTAAAAAAAAGTTTTACGTACAAGCCAAACACTAAGCCAACATGAATAGCCAATCATTTAGGCTGGCTTACAGCAAACTTATAATTTTTGCGAGTGCATTTAAATAAAAACAAAACAAATTTAGATGGGAAAAACTCAACCACAAAAAAATATAAAGTTGAAACGCCGTTATAGGTTGACCGGTCTCCGGTTAGGTGTTCTGAGGTCAATTGAGTTATTTGTTTGCTTTTTTTTTTTTAATACTCGTAGAAAAACTTTGATTAAGTGGTACGTACTCTTTTTAACTGTCGTGGAACCAGGTCTTTCAATATAAGTGACATCGCTTAATGCACAGCAAAAAATAGTTGTACAAGAACCGCAATAAGTACTATTTTAAAAAGTCACGATATAGTTATTTTGAGGGCAATTGACTTCTAATTTTCCGTATAGCATGTTGTTATTTATTGGCTAAAAAAGATAAGTCAAAATCAACAGTAATTTTTATTGTATGGTACAGTGTTTGTAATCGCCATATAATGACAATCGTAACTAATTTTATTACAATTAATTACTGAAAAAAAATTTTTTTTACTTGAACAACATTTTTATTGAACAATTTAACGGACACAATCGATATTCCAGACTGCCGCAATTTTGTGCCCTCCAAAGACTCGTCAGTGGTTAATTTGAGCAAAGTATTTTATATTGTTAAATTTCTCTATTTGAAAAACTTTTTCTTTGTGTCGTAGTGAGTTTTAAACCCACAGCCATACATCAGGCTGTGACTTGTAGCAGTACCTCTTAGCGAGTTGAGCCACGGTCGACACAGCGATGAGTTAGGCTAAGTGGAGTTTTGTCAATCACAGCATTTACTATGTATTGTTTCAATCAGAAGAGACAGAGTTAACTAATACCTATGAACAATTTATTTTTCAATAGCATTTTTTATTTTATAGCATTTTTTATAATATTTTCGCTGGCCCCACTATAAACCATTTCTTCGACACAATGTAATAATTATTCACCCTATCTTGTCTGCTTTGAAAAATTCTAGAAGAAATGTAACAAACGAAAGGTTTAATTTGGTTGGGTATACGCAAATAAAACATTATTTTGAATATGTTTGCTGGTAATTATATATATTTTTAAAATGATTCAAATTTGCAAAGCTAAAAACATATATATATATTTGCAATTTTAAAAATCTTAGGTATTCTTAGATATTATTTATATTAAATAAATATTTGCAGCCAAACATATAACAGGTGGCGCAAAAGTAATCCTCCTATCAGAAAATGCTATAAATTTTGCGATTGGCCCCTAATGTCAGTTCTGTTTTGGCATTTGTGTAGTAAACACATGCGAAATACACGTTAATAAACAATGCTATGCTACACTGCTCCAGAACGCGGAATATTGGTGACTATTTATTTGACCAATAATCGGTCAGTGACTTTGGCACAACGTGAATTTCGTCGCAGATTTCCTGGCCGTCCAACGCCTACTGGTGAAACACTGCGACGTTTAGCCGCTCGCCTCGAAGAGACTGGTACAACATGAGATGCTGCCAGGCGTGGCAGACCCCGGAGTAGCCGTTCTGCAGAGAATATTGCTGCTGTAGCCGAGGATGTCATGGAAGCGCCGTCGACATCGACCAGACGACGTGCCACGCAAATGGGTATCAGTCGACGGTCTTTACAGCGAATTTTGGTACATGATTTGAAAATGTTTCCGTACAAAGTCCAGACGGTGCATCAGCTGTTAGCTTCTGAGCGCCAATCGCGTGTAACATACGCTCAAGCCATCCTTAATCACCACCAAGAGGAAGATGATTTTTCATCAAAAATAATCATGAGTGATGAGGCCCATTTCCATCTTAGCGGGTACGTAAATAAGCAAAATTTACGCTTCTGGGGCACTGAAAATCCACGTGTAACCCACGAAGAGCCATTACAACCGCTCAAAGTCACTGTATGGTGTGCTGTTTTCGCTGGAGGAGTCATCGGACCTTTTTTCTCGAAGACGTCGCGGGCCAAACGGTTACTGTGAATGGTGAGCGCTACAGAGCAATGATCAACGAGTCCTTTTTGGCTCAACTTGATGAATTGGGATTCGAAAACATGTGGTTCCAACAGGACGGTGCAACGGCACACACTGCACGTGCCACAACCGATGTGCTGAAGGATGCATTTCCCGGGCGCCTAATCTCCCGTTATGGCGATTTGCACTGGCCAGCAAGATCGCCTGATTTGACCGCTCCAGACTTCTTTTTGTGGGGCTTTCTGAAGTCGCGGGTTTATGTCAACAAGCCTCAGACTCTTGCAGCTCTTAAAGACAATATCCGTCAAGAATGTGAGGACCTATCGCCGGAAGTTTTGGCCAAAGTGATGGAAAATGCCATAAAAATGGCTTAAATGACAATCAACTGTGGCGGCGGCCATTTACATGACATCATATTCTCGACTTGATGTAAAAAAAACTAAAATACCAAATAAAAATAATCCGCAAGAAGAATCAAAATTTTTCATTTTTTTTTTTAAATTACAGCCAAAAAACATCGGAAGGTTATTTTTGCGCCACCTTGTATATGTTTGTCGGTAGACTTTTTTACTGGTTCTAACCATATATATGTTTAGAACCACTCACGATTGTGAGCGAAACACAGTTTTATTCACTTAAACGTAAGTAATTGTGACAAGGAAAAAATTCTTCGGGAGTGAAATTTTAGCGTAAATGAGTGTGCGTGAACAGAGTTTTACCAACAAAATCTGAACTAACGTGAGCAAATATGATTAGAAAAAAATTTACGTAAGTGATTGTGATTTACGTGAGTGAACTTTTTCTCTAGTGCGCGTGGTTAAGTGTGAGTCTAAATTCACTCTCGTTCCCATTTCCACTTTGAATTATGAGATTTTTCGATTAAGTACTTATTTTTTTCAAGATATTAAATATCAAAAATGCGAGTCTGCGAAATGCAAAATATCTCATAATTATGAGCGTTTAGTTTTTATATTTTCACTTATGATATCAAAAGTTATTAGTGCGCGAAACACGAAAAGTCCCATAATTCAAAGTTTAACCCTCCGATGAGTGACAGTTCTGAACTTCACGGCCGTGTGAAAAGGTCCCTACGGTCCTTTTTTGTAAATCATGTTTTTTTCATATAAAAAATTTTTTTTTGATTTTTTTTTTTTTTTGTTTTTATTGTTTATAACTAAATTCTACATACAAAAATAATTTTTTCAATTTTTTAAATTTTTGTTTTTATCATCATCCCTAATGTCTTTGAGTTTAGGTTTTTGTGTTCAGAACAAGTAAATTATGTGTTGAAACAATAAAAAAATTATAATGATGCCCAAAAACATGCCCAAGGTCCATACGGACCTATTCACACGTCCGCGTACTATTCTCACTAAAACCTCAATTACTCCTAAAGTAATGATCCGATCGGCTTGATTTTTTTTCCAAAAGATGCGCAACAAAATACTCTTGGAATTCAGAGTAACTGTGGGGGGTTGTGGTGGCCGAAGTAGGAGTAATTTCAGTTTGAAAAGGCAAAAAAGGTCCCAAGGGACCTTCTCACTCATCGGAGGGTTAAAGCAAATCCGATTTCAAATATCGTATAATATTATTAGATTTATACATGGTTGGCAGTCAATGACACTAAAATACCGTTATCGACTAAAAACCCTTTCAACCATTACCAAAATATCTGAAATATTGTTACCCCTGAAATAACGTTATCGAAATAAAAGAAAATAGATTTACCCTTAAGAATACCCGCATCGATTCGGTTTATATTCATGGTTTTATCAAACTTTGGAACAGTGAGAGCAAATTCATAATTAAAAATTATTAAGAAAATATAAATGTTTTAGACTGTGTCATTAGTTTTTTCAATCTTTGTATATATTTTAAAAGTGATAATGGCTTTTTTTAAAAATTTCTGCAAAAATCACAAAAAAAAATAAATAATATGCGTAGATATACAAAATCATTGCCGAAACTTATGGTTTATGTACTCGTACATAAAAATAAAATTTAGAAATTCTTCTTTTTAAAATGTTGACTCAGAAAGTAAGAAAATTTTTGATATTGACCAAGTGATTGGTATTATTTAGAAAAAGTTCAAAAAAACCCGAATTTTAGTGAAAAATATATTTGCGCGAACTGTAAACTTCTTCCCAAAAATCTCAAAAATATGTTGGCCCATAAGGATTCAAATAAAGCAAACATATTTTAGGGCACACTACTGTACACTCTTTGGAATGTAAAAAAGTGCTGCCCCATTTATATACCCTCCCTATTATATATTCCATAAAAATTACAATAAGCCAAAAATAAAAAACATATACATAAAACCACTACAATAGAAAAAAGTATGTAAAAATTACCAAAAATTTTAAAAGCGGCTAATATTAAATAATCCACCAAAACCGATAAAATTAGTTTATAAATTTTGAAGAATTTTATGCGACTATTTATTTATTTTATTTGTTAAAGGATTTTTCTCAAAAAAAAAAAAAAACGGAAGACTTTTTTAAAGGAAGATATTCTGATTCAAGTGTTTTTCTATAGCATATTTGGGACAGATATCAAATATTGTATTCGTGTGTGAAACGACATAGTTAAAATTGTTCATTTAAGGAAATTGTATTTGAAATTGAAAAATTGCTTTAGTAAACAGCGGATAACATATGGAAATATATCGTCAACAAAACTGCTAAAAAGCATAACAAGGGATATGCAAAATGATTTAAATCTTATGTTTGTTGACAAATAATAATATGACCATAAAAATTTTAATTTGCAAAATGTGTCACATATAATTACATCTTAGTACATATCAACCAATACATAATCGTATATGACATATACAATTATATATGGTTAATCTAATTATGTACGAATACATGTTTAATTAGATATAACACCGATCAAAATTCTATATAATAACATATAGTTGCAATATTCAAAAAAAAAAAATGTAGTTAATTTTGTATAAAACGATATTTGATTTATTCATAGTTATATATCGGTTCATGCCAAAAAAAATGTAGATCTATGTATTGCTATATATTAATCTGTCCCGAATTTTAAAAATTTGCATATTTCGTCACGTATTCAAACGTTATGTATTATTGACCTGTTTATGGATAAAACCAAAATGTTTTTTGAAGGTACTCATAGTTGCTACCCGCGGGCTTTGTAGTGTATTTTTTAAAATTTTTGGACAGAGAAAAGTTTAAAAATTTGGCAATTCTGAGCATATTATGGAAAAATATTTAAAAAAAATTCCTTAGATTAAACTTTCCTTCAACATAACATTGTTTAGTTTGAAACAAAACATTTTATTTATTACTTATTTTAAATTGACAGACATCGTGTTACAAAATTACTCAATATTTTTCTAAAAATATGCTCAGCATTACCAAACTTGAGCCCAATTTTGTATAAATATTTAAAAAAAAAGGCGACTAGCAAACTTTAAATAATTCCAAATTTTTTTGTTTGTAAATTTGTTCATAATCAACTGGATAATACTCATCATTTGATCACTATTATGTAAAATTATACACACAGAGAAAATGTTTTCTATTTGCCAACTGAAATTCCGTTAATACGACTCAATTTCGTTAATTACGAATTTCATTCGGTTGTCACAACTTAACATTAGTGTTCACAACAAAGTTCGGTTATTTAAACTGAATTTTAGTTGCAATACAGAAAATATTCAGATATATAATGTAAATATCGTTATAGTAATAGAATTTATAAGTTGTTACCATTGAAATACAGTTTTCAATTCGGTTGGCACTTTATTTCTCTGTGTGTACACTTGAATACACCTTGCAAAAGGTTTATAGCGTAAATTTTTTGAAAACTGCAAAAACCTAATATTTTTCTTAATATTTTTTTATGGACTTAACTGATATGAAAAGATGATCATATATTGGTACGAAACTGTGTATATTTTCATACAATCATTTACAAAAATGTAACATTTACTGCATTTTTGCACCAGTCTAAAACTCGGATGCAGTTATATTTAGATGTATCAGTTTACTTAAAATCCCAGCAAAAAATTTTCAAAAAGGTAATCGGTTTTGTAATCAGGAATTTTGGTTAGAATGCCTTCCCAACCTGATTACCAACCTGATTCTTTTAACAGCGCGTGAGACTGAAAAGAATTGATTCTTAAGATTTGATTATAATTTTCTTTACAAGAACCAGTTACCTTATTTTTTTCAAAACTACTTCGTTTGTTAAAAAAAGAAGGAGTTCTTTTATTAAAATTGTAAGTATTTTTTTAAAAAGCACTTCTTTTATTACAAAACTGAGTATGTTTGGCTAAAATATTAATGAGCATTTTTTTAATTATAATAATTTCTCATTTCTTATTGGGTAACTAGTTCTAATAAGAGTTTTTATAACAAAATGGTAATTGGTTACAAATTGAACTAAAATTATCACAAATATAAGTTAAAAATAGTTTGTTAGTTCGTAAAAGAACTAATTATACAGAACACGCTTTCAAAACGTGTTCTGATGATGGGAACCTAGAAAATTCCCGAAATAGATCTATCAATACATTCCTAAAAGGGTCAAATAATAAATTTGAAAACAAAAAACTCTATAGATTATTTGTTAGGACAATATCCTAATGAAGAAATATAGAATATGGCCTCGAACTTGAATAATTTTCATTTTCATTGCACAATTAAAGGTCGAAAAAAAACATAATTTTTATTTTTAATAAAAATTATAACAAACTTGTATAAAAGGCAGAGTACCGCCAAGTTTACTTCCCCTGTTTTGCTTACAAACTAAACAAAATATAAAAAGGAGAGAGAAACAAAAAAACGTGTATTGAATATCCACCAGAGGTGGATCTTGCACATCAAACAAGTTTTCAATTTATTTTTTGATCAATGGTTATAATCTTTAACTTCAAACTCATATGTATATTAGTTCTCATGTAGTGAGTAAACTAGTTCATATGTATGTTTGATGTTTGGCATGGGATTGTTACCGCTTTCAAAACGTGTTCTGATGATGGGAACCTAGAAAATTCCCGAAATAGATCTATCAACACATTCCTGAAAGGTTCAAATAATAAATTTGAAAACAAAAAACTCTATAGATTATTTGTTAGGACAATATCCTAATGAAGAAATATAGAATATGGCCTCGAACTTGAAAATTTTCATTTTCATAGAACTAATTATATTTAAAAAACCATTATGTGTTCGCTTTCTTACTTTAAAAATTGGTTACACAACTGTTTCCTTTTTTTACTGACTCATTGCAATGTGTTTGGTAATGCAGTTCAGAAATTTGGCAATCAGAAACGTAAGCGATAATATGGCAATACCTTGTTTTGGTAATGTGTTTTTTTTTTTCCTGGGATCATATACAATTATATCAGGTCAAAATCCGGATACAATTATATCTGGTTTTTATATATCTATATCTATTTGTATTGGTTTAGATATAATTTGATGCAATCAGATACAAAACTGATTCAATATAATACAATTATATGGAGCCATAATTTGGTTAAAATTTAACTGAACATTTATCTAATTGCATCGGATTATATCTAAACCCATATAAACAGATAAATTCTATGGGCCCATATATTGGATGAAACTTAATAAACTTAGCGTCCCATAAAAATTAATACGACTACATAAATTTTCATATAATTTTTTTTTTTAATCGGGTACTAAAATTAATAACTTTGAATAAATATTATTAGCCAAACGTATGATCAAAAATAAAGATTATATTTAAGAATTACTACAATTTTGTTACCAAAGTGTTTGCTTCTCCTGAAATAAAATAATAAATGTAATGCCGTGAATTTCTGGTAGCGATATGTGCCATATATAGATATAAAACTAGTAAAGTCAAATAGTACTTGTTGTAGTTTTTTGTATAATCTTTAAAAATACGTTCGTTTTTAAATGCTTTGCCACATATTGTGGTACTTCAACTTAAACACTTTAAGTATCTCAACTATTCTTTATTCGCGTAAAAAAATCCATTTTCCGTACAGATCACACACACATTATTTCGGAATTGACCAGCTAATATGAAGTCATTGGTCAATTGATAAGAGTAAATTTGTATTTTTTATAAATTCTCCAGCATTTTGAAACTAAACCATATTTTCCATCTATCTTAATCCCAAAACAACAAAAACTAATTTTTAAATATTTTGATTTTTAACTATTGAATAATCTTCCAGATGTCTGTATTTTCTAAAACTTTATTCCGATTTTAAAATCCAGCACTTCGAAAAATTCAAAACTAAAACATTTAAAGTTTTTAGTGCTTTTTATCTTGGCCTAATTCAATTATACAGTTGGCCGTTTATATTCTTTTGTTTAACTATTCTCGTTTTGTTTTAACTATCTCGCTCTCATATGCATAAATATATATTTCATTTAACTAAACCAAAACAATATCACGGTAAATGTCAGTTAAATACAGGAAAAAAAAAATAATGGCTAAAATAACATAAAACGTTAAATAAAAATATAAAAACAAGATAAGTTATTTATGGTTTATGCATATGCAAACAATGCTTATGGTAAATAACATTTACATTGACATACTCTACAGTTTTTGATAATAGACAAATATATAGGGTTTATTAGAAAACAAGTTTAAAACTCCATGTTAAAAATGTTCATATATGTTTAAATATGTCCATATATGTTCATATATGGTTGTACATATGTTCAAATATGTCCATATATGTTATATGTTATATGTCATATATGTTGTATATGGGCTTACGTGGAAGTGTATGTGACACCATATATCCAAACGGTACTCATATATGATCATATATGGAGGAATAAAGGATTTCATATTTCCAAAAGCTATGCATACATGAACATCTATTGAAGCATATGTTATTTCATAGACGTAAAGGGCATATATGAAAGTGTATGGAATCCCTTATGTGCAAAGAGAAATCATATATGAACATATATGGGGCAATATGTGGCTATATATATTAAAAAATGATTTATATGTGGACAAAAAATAATCCCAAGTTTTTTTTATTAATGACCTGTTCCACGATCTCGAACGAAAACCTAAGCGAACGCAAGCTAGTCACTCGAATTCGAATCAATTTGGGTTTCTCTATTTCGAAAGCTATCGTTCACCTATACTTACGTGTGTCAATTTTTGTGTTTTACGTATTTACTAATCATAGTGGTGCCAGACCGGATATTTTAAACTTCTATTACAATTTCCTTTAAAAATACCAAAAATACTACTAAATTGTTTGAAGATAAATACAACATTACTTTACAGTGATCAGCTGTATACGACAAATAAATAAATTGAACAAATAAATAAAACAAAAGAAAAATTAATAAATCAAAAGAAGAAAATCAAAAAGTACACCAGCGTTTTCAGCTATTCCATTGTAGATTTCATTAAGCTGAAATTTAAAGTTCTTAAAAAACTACAAATATTCGTGTTATTTTATTCTTACCTTTTGTTATCCATTCTTTTTTTTTTAATATTTATAATTTTTTATTATATCATTCATTCCAGCAAAGAACATTAAAAAATGAGGATTTTTTTTACCGATTTTTTTATATTTTGAACATAAATACTCTATAGTCCCACTTGCACACCGCCTTTTTCAGATCTTGAAATTTGAAAAAACTCGCGATTTTATGCACGTTTTTAATTTTCATAAATTTGATAAAAATGGTAAAAGTGCTTCACTTTGAAGTGCCATAACTTTTTAATTGTATATCGCATGTTATTATTTTAAACGATATTTGGCATATGCACTTGTCTACTTTATAACTGAAGGTTTTTAAACACAATTTTTGTTAAAAAAGTGCATAGGAAATGCAAGTGCAGTTTTCTAATGTATTTTTCAAAACTTTCTCCCCCTACGATTTTCAAAAAAATATAGTTTACTAAAATATGGAATCTTACCTAAATATACAAATACCGTTATCGTACAATACAATACAAATATCGTTTAAATTAATAACATGCGATATACATGCGATGGCACTTCAAAGTGAAGTGCTTTTAGCATTTTTTTAATATTTATGAGAACTAAAAACGTGCATAAAATCACGAGTTTTTACAAATTTGGAGATCTGAAAAAGTAAATGTACAAAAAAAAAACAAAATCAGAGGACCCGTTTTCACATTTTTTGCGTTTTCTCATGGAATGAATGATATATTTTTTTGAAAATATTTTGTTACTCGAAATGAAAAAAGCAAGTGACTGGTTTTGACATTTACGTTCGCAGCGTTGACAACTCGTTCGAAATAGAGAAACCAAATTTTGTATGAAAACTGTTACGTTTTCATTCGACTTGTACTTCAAGTCATCGTTCGCATAGAAATTTAGTTAGATAAACCCAAATCAATTTTCGTTTGCTTAGAAAGCGAAAGAAAGCTTTCTTTCGAAATCGAGAAACAGGCCATAAGTATCGTAGTTTTTATTTATTTATATATCGTATTTGTTAAAAGTTGTAAAAAATTACGGCTAAGATTTTGAAATGTATGAATATTGTATATTCAATCAGGTTTTTAAACAAATTTTAAATAAGAATTGTAAATAACTTAAAGTGTTAATCGAATTCATATGGACCTAGATTTAATTTTTTTTTTTTTTTAGTAGCAAAAACTTAAATTTTATTTTATTTAAAGCGAATAATTGCGGAATCCTTATTACATCCAAAAAAATAAGTTAGTAGACAAGTTAGTAAAACGTTTTGTAAATCAGGTATACTATTTTTTAACAAAATTTTTGCTTAAACTATTTTTTCAGTTAAAATTTTAGTTATACTTATTCAGCACTTAACTGTTTTGAACTAATGTTTTACTAATATTTTACAAATGTTTTACTAATTTATATTGCTAAAAAAAAAATTGAGCTGATAAGCACATTAATATTGTGGACGACAACCAGATTGAGAGATACACGCAGAATGAATTAAATGTCGCGGCATGTCAAGATGTAGTAGTGACGAGGAACATTATACTAAAGAGTGCAAATCTTGTAAGACATATAACAAAATCAACCAGGGAAGATTTTTTGTATCTGTGTTTCATCCATAAAACAAAATTGCGGATTAAAACAACTTAAATTTTGTAAAGAAGAAATGTGTATTTCTAAACTAAATGTTTATAGAGATTAATAATCCAGTGTGGTAAAATTGCAAACAAATATACAGGTAGAACAACTAAAGCGAAAGATAAAGACACACATCTTAGGTAGATTTTTATAGTTCATATTTCTTATTGCAAATATGTCATATTTTGTTATTTTTCGTTTCGTTTCTATTATAATCTGAGGCATTTGCGTTCCTTTAAAAAATGTCATCATTTAGGCAACCATTGATGCAAGTAGTTGAAAGAAAATATTGTTTGTGTTAGATATAATTATTTATATTTTTTTAGATATGACATTAATTCATGTCGTCAATGTGGGAGTATAAACATTTTAATATTTTTTAACGTATTTATATTATTTTTAAAAGAATCACAAATATACGTTTTATGATTTTTAGCAAATAAATTAACTAAATTACAATTTTTTGAGTTTTTTCATGCTACTAATATTCAGCAAAAATTTTATAATTTTAAGCAAATGTTTTTAATTTCTAATCCACTAAGTGTTAGCAAAACTTTTGCTGAATCTACTGATTTTGTTGCTGAAAGTCAACTTGTTGATTTTCAGCAAACGATTTGGCTGACATTAGAAAATTTTGGTGACTCAGCAAATTTTTTTTCTGGCTTTACTAACTTTTTTTTTTTAGTGTATAGTACCCTCCTTTTTAGTTAAATATCCGAATTAATTGGAATTTTTGATTATTTTCGTTTTCATTACGACAATATTAACGTATCTAACTCTTATTTTGAAATTTTAGTGGGTTGAAAAGTATAAATTTATTTAGTAATTATACACTCAAAAAAATAAGTTGATAGAAAAGTTTGTAAAACGTCTTGTAAATCAAATATACTATTTTTCAGAAAATTTTTTGCTGAAATTGTGTGTTTCAGCAAATTGTGCTTATAAGCTCATTATTGGTATGGACGACAATCAGATTCAAATATATATGCAGAATCAAGTAGATGGTAATTTATGGAACTTATTTCATTTCACAGCTCCGAAAATAACCACTGTTAAGCAAAAATGCATTCCTGATGCAAATAAAAATTTTGATTGCATTTTGCACTTTCTTCCCGTCTTTGATTTATGAAACGTCGTTTTTAAAAAATAAAATAATATTTGGTATATATAGGGTCCGCCAAATAACTTTTTTTTTTTTGAACTCCTGAACCAATTGGACTTTGTATCGCGTCATACCAAGGTCTTTATGCAAAATTCGTCTCAATGATGTCTCCGAAATGTACAATTGTTGAGAACGACGGTGAATTGATGTTGATGGCGCTTCACGCACACTTTCTGCCACAGCAGCAATATTCTCGGGTGTACGCACTGTTTTTGGCTTTTCACGCTTTGGTTTATCGATGAGGACGCCAGTTTCTTTCACTTTCTTCACAAGATAACGAACATACGGACCATATTCGTTCAGCGGAAGGATAAAACTAATTATCTGTCAAATCAGACATGAGCTAAGTGTTACCATTTACGAAATAAGCACTAGTTGAAAAAAAAAAAACGTTAGATGGCGGACCATTTACAACATCTACGAGTGGTTTTTGGGATCAGAGTGCTAACAATGTTTAATAAGTTTTTCAAACATAACTTGCTTTGACATATAAAAAGAAAATTTTTTAAGATTTTATAGTTTTTTTTTTAATTTTTAGTTATATCAAAAAAATTATTAAAACATTGAACTCTGAAGAACAGTATGCTCTGAGGTATATTGATTATTTTCATAATTTAAAAAATCATCTAAAAGCAATAAGTTTAAGATTATTTATTTATTAATTACAATTATTTATTTCCAATATTTCGTCTCCCCATTTGGTGAACAATTATTATAATTTGATTGAAAAACTTTCAATTAAATTATAATAATTGTTCCCTGAAGAAGTCGCCCAATGTGGAGACGAAATATTGGAAATAAATAATTATAATAAGAAGAATTAATTAAAGAAGATGAAAGAAAACTTAACATTTTTAAAAGCCATAAGTCTAATCTCTACGATTTGAAATACAAAAATAGCGATGCCTTTTCCAAAACACATTTTAAATGCAAGTTCCATTAGAAAACCGCATTTGCAGCTAAATGCATTCAGATGCTTTTTAAATTTTGCAAACTACTTTAGAAGATAATTATCTTCAATATTCAGTGGTTTTCTGACTTTTTTTTTATTATACCAAAAAACAACTTTAATATCGTAAAAACAAAACACAAAAAAAAAATTATATGGAAAAATGCAGTAAGCTGTTTTTTAAAAAATCATTAAAAATAGCATAGCATTCTGGTCGCTAAAAAGTCAAAGTCGTAGTTTATTCCAAAAATGTTTCAAAAACTGATAACTTTTTAAACACAATTTTTAGAAACTAAAAACGATAGTGACTTCTAGACATCCTAGAGAACACGTGTACATAAAGAAATTTAAATGACCCCGGTAAGATTTTGGTCGATATAGCATGGAATGTTATAAGTTATGGAGTGTTATATGGAAAAAGTCGAATCTGAAATTAAAACAGAGTTTTAATCGACATTTTATGCAAATTAAACAAACCGATTTCAAAGAAGTTTTACTGTTTTACTTTCTCGTTGGCATATTATTTTAAGCGCATGAACTCTGACATGTAAATTTCCGCTGTGTCGTAATTATGACATTATTCTGGTGTTGTAAGGTGTAAAAATGAATCTTTCTAAAGTCATTTTTATTTAAAATACTTAGATTTAATTGAAAATTTAGATAAAAACTGCAATATAGATTTTAATGTTAAATCCTTTTTAAACGATTATTGATACATAACAGACATTTTTACATATTCAATGTCGTTAAAACAAATTAAATTTAATTACATTAAAGCTAAAATTGGATTTATAATGTAAAACTTTATGCTGTTATCAAAATACATTTTTCTTTTTTTCTTCTATATTGTATTATTTTAGTAAAAATGTATCCCTTTATATTTTGAGTTGTGCAAATAAAATACGCAATTAATTTTGATGCGCTTTAACGCTTTTTGACATTGATGAGTGTCAGTTTAATATCACAAAAACGCCTAATAATACCACATTTAACATATGTCAGTGTATAATTTTTTTTATTTTATTTTTTGGTTTGGGATGTTCTGTTTCATATTCTAGATTGTTAAGACTGGTGTTGGTATTGTTTATGTTTTAGTGTGCGCATAATTTTTCCATGTGTGTGTGTGTGAATATCAATCCTTGTGTCTGTTTATTATATTTGACTTTCTGGTTTTTTTGTTGTAGCGTAATTAAAATTATTGTTATTTATTTGCTTTTCATTGTTGTTTTTTTTATTTTTTTTCTGGGTGCTGTTGTTGTTTAAACAATAAACAGCAGTCCTTTTAACAAAAAGGGGTTTCAACATCATTATATTATGCTAGTCAATATTCAAAATTAATTTTTGTCTGTATTCTGCCTGTATTGGGTAAACAATATATCGCATATGCGTTGTGACAATGTGTGTGTGTGTGTGTGCGCTTGTGTGAAAAAAGAACTGTGATGTTGCATAAAATCAAATAATAAGCATCGCTAATTGCGTAAATTGTAACTGACCAATGCGACATTATGTGGTTGTTTAACAAAAGGAGCACTCATTTACAATATAAACTGACATTAATTTACGCACATAAAGTAAATATGTACTATTATGCCCTTGTTTGGAAATATTTAATTAAAAGTTTTCAATGGTCAAATACTGTTATTATAAAATAATATTCGTATACACAGAAATAGTTAAAATCGAGTTTTAATTAAAATATTTGTTGATTCAATTAAAAGTTTAACTGAATTTGATAAAATTAAGGAAATTGTAATATCAATTAAAATTATTTGTAACTTTTTAATTGATTTGATTTTGAATTAATGTTTTAATTATATTTAATAAAAATTTAATTTTATTTTATTTACACAAAAGAAGATAGGTCTAATTAGCTTAATTAAACACAGAAGGTGTAAAAAGCACACATTGGCCAAAAATAATAATATTAATTGAATATTGTTTTTAATTTCAAAAAAAATTTTAAACAAAAAAATATCGCTAAATTGGAAAAAATAGCCAGAATTAAAAAAAATAATTAAAATCACCAAAATGTAAAAAACTAAAATAATTAAAAAAAAAGTCAAAATTAAAAAAAAAAAAACTGAAAAACTTAAAAAATCATCAAAATTAAAAACAAAAAAAAATTGCTATAAATATAATTTTTTCAAAATTTAAAAAAAAACTTTAAAAAAAAATATTTAAAATATAATAAAAATCGTTAAAATTTAAAAAAAAAATCCTTAAATTTGACGAAATTTAAAAAAAAATTATCAAAAATTGGAAAACAATTGTTAGAATACAAAAAAAAATCGGTTAAATTGGAAAAAAATTGCCGATATTTGAAAAAAAAAAGTCGCCAAAATTTTAAAAAATCAACAGAAATGATAAAAAATTGTTAAAATTTAAAGAAAATCGACAATATTAAAATAACGCTAAAATTGCAAAAAAAAAACATGCATGTAATTTAAAACATCCATATCTCAAAAACGTTTTTAATTTTGTATTTTATTTTTTTTTTTAATTTTTGGTGAATTTTTTTTATTTTAGCTAATTATTTTAATTTGGCGACTTTTCTCAAGCTTGGCGATGTTGTTTTTAATTGTAGGTATTTTGACGGTTTTTTGAAGTTTTGGCGAATATTTTAAATATAAGCGAGTATTTTCATTTAATTGTTTTTTTTAAATTTTGATGATTTTTTCAATTTTGGCATTTTTTGGCGTCATTATGGGTTTTAATTAAATTAAAAATTTACTACATATTATTAAACTTTTAACTGGTAGTGAGTTTGAAATCAAAAAAAGGTGAGTTGCAATTTTTTTGACAATAATTTTTTCTGTGTACTCCAGGTAAAACAGAAAAAATTGGCTATAAAATCGTGCTTTCTTAACTTTTAAGAGAACCTGATTTTAAAAATGAAAACGTTTGTTTTGTGATATTAATTTTAAGTTATGATATTAATTTTAAGCAAAAACAATTTTATAAAACCCAATTAACAAAAAATTTTATTCTCGCTGTTTTTTTTTTTTTTTTTAAAAAGTGAGTACGCTAAACAAACGACTAAAACACATCTGCTTTATTTAACCTTCTGTTTCCAAAAACCGTTAACCGAAAACCCGGTTTTTGGCCAAATTTCGCTTTTTTGACAAACCGGTTTTTTTTTGGTTAACCGGTTTTTAATTTTAAATTTTATTTGCATCATTTGGGAAGCAACCAATAGTGTAAACATTAAGTTTTAAGAATATCAAGTTGTTTTTACCGTTCGCTTGAATTTTAAAGGCATCAAATCGTAATTTAAATAATGAAAGGACCTAAAATGTAAAAAGTAGAAAACGTAAGTTTTTCAGATACGCTGCACAGAAATACTAAAAACGAGTTGAAATATTATTTGAATTTGAGTTAAAATATTTATTGAATCAATTAATATTTTAATTGATTTTGCACCTTTCACGGCAATGATAATATAAATTAATACTTTAATTGAAAATAAAAAAGTAAGTACCTCTGGATAACAGCGGAATTGTAAATAAACTACTGACAGAACACTTTAGCTTTGCCAGGGTTTCCGAAAGCGTTTTTCGCGGATTTGTTTTACAATAAATTCAGTAGTCTTCAGAAAAAAACCATTGACACATAATAGGCTGACCCCACTATGCCAAGGTTGGGAAAAAGTGTTTTTCCAGTGATAACCAGTCAGAAATTACCAACGGCTTACAGCATTTATTTTTAAAAATTATGATGCTTTGTATAAAAAATATTTTAGTCGCAAGGTTCCGAGTTCGAGCCCGGTTTTTTTTTTGTGATTTTTCATTCTTTTTAATATTTTTTTCATATAAAATTTATTTTTGGTTTCCGGAAAAGTTTTTTAAGGAACACAATTTTTTTTATGTATATGCTGACATATTTCAGCAGCCAACAGTTATCATTTACTTATGTTTTTAACTATCAAGTATTATATTATATGTCTCGTTAGCTCCTTGATTAGAGCTGTCGGCTGCTAATCTGGCGGCAAGGGTTCGAATCCCGGCGGGAACAAAAAATTTATACATGAACTTTTTATCAAATTTATTTTGAAAAATCTATTTGTAGACCAACTATTTCATGGTTTTATTAACATTTTGCCAATGCCGGAAATTTTGTATCCCCCGTGATTTTCCGATACTTTTTGAAGAGATGAAGTTTCGTAATGCTGAGCATATTATGGGAAAAAATTTATAAAATTTAAATAGATTAATTTTGGTCCGCCACAGCATCATTTAGTTTGAAACAAGTAATTTTATCTATTACTTATTTTAAATTGAAAGACGTAGTGAACAAAATTACTCTATGGAAATTTTATATATATTTTTTTGCCAGAAATATTTTCAGCATAACAAAACTTTTTAGCCCAATTTTGAACAAAAATTCAAAAAATACTGATAAAAAGTAAGTATTCTTGTTTTTTTTTTTTTATTTTTAACATAATCAACTTGATAATACGCTTCGTTTGAGAAAATAACAGTAATTCAAATAACAGTAATTATGATTATAGTCTTAATAAATTTAAGTGATATCTTTACGAAAACTATGAAAACTTTGATGAAAACTTTCAAATTTTGTTAAATTTAAGCTATTTTCATAAAATGTCTTGGGATGGAGTCGCTCCAAATACAAACTCGAATTATCATTTTTCTAATATGTTTTTTTTTTTTAATAACAACAATTAGGCATTTTAAAAAATATTTAAAATTAATTTAAAAAAAGGACTTTTTTGTATTTTTATTAAATTTGTGGGTCATCTCATGAAGACAGAAATCCATATTTGAGTATATTAAATGACTAAATGAAATGTAAATTTTTTCGAAATTTCTAATTTTTTGAATTTTTAGCAATAATACAAAAATGTGCCATTTTCGGTAGTCTTCCGTTGTTTTCAAAAAAAAAAAAAAAATTAAATGTAATTCCATTTGGAACCATTTGTAATACAACTGGGGGGTGTAATGACAAAATTATTTTTAAGGGACGCCCTAATAAACATACATTTGTGTTAAATAGTGTACATTTCATACAATCCATCATGTACGAAATTGTAACGTTTAGTGCAATTTTACCAGAATATAACTCGGATCGAATTATGTTTAGATGTATCAGTTTATATGCAATGATATACAATTATATCAGGTCAAAATTCTAATGCAGACATATCTGGTTTTTATATAAATATATGTATTTGTATCAGTTTAGATATAAACTGTTGCAATTAGATACAAAACTGATACAATCTGATGCAATTCCATCGGGCCATAATTCGGATAATATTGTACAGAACATTTATCTAATTACATCAGATTAGATTTAAACCCATACAAAATGTTACAATTAAATGGGCCAATATATGGGATGAAATTTAATAAGATAACATATAGCGTCACATTGAAATTGATATGACTACATTAAGCTCCACCATATATATTGTTTCAATCGGGTATATAATTTTTAATTACAAAAGCAAGCACTTAAATGTTTAACATATTTCTCAATTACAATCAATAATTGATAATTAAATTTAATGCAAGCTCATTAGAATTAATTACAATAAGACAAAAGCATCAAGAAAAAACAATTTAAATTGTTCTGTAAATATTTAAAAAAAAAAAAAACTTTAAAGAATGAGAGAACAATTAAAATTCATAACTGAAACATCAATCATAATAAAAAATTCACACAATAACAATAAAACAATGTGCAAAAATAAAACCCAGACTATTGAATGCTAATGAACATTAATTTTTTAATAAACTATTGAAATTGTATATCCATGGATGGACCAAAAATTCAGCTAGGAAGGACGAGAGAACGAGAAAAAGTAAATTATAATTTTTAAAATTTTAATGCTTTAAAATTATTTTAAACAGTTAATATTAATTGCAACTTAAATATACAGGTTGACATAAACACTTTTAAACATGAGAGCAGAGTAAAGATTGAAGTGTTCATTTTAAGGTGATACACCCCAGCAAAAAACTGCTTGTTTGGAAGCACTTTCGGCAGGGAAAGTGAACAGTTAAGCGCTTGCATTATGGTGCTCACTTTTAAGCACTGGTTTCGATATCGGAAGTTCGCTTATTTTACATCTCTAAACAAAGGCATAAATTCACTTATTTTAAATAAAGCACTATTGCTTCGTTTAATGCATCACTGAAAGTGATTAAACTTAAGAAGCAGTAGAACAAGCAGAAAAGAAGCAGTTAGCAATATTACTGCTTCCGAATTTCTGCTGGGACTCAAATGATGTGTGATGAAAACCTCATAGTTTTTCGTTTAATGAACCTGATTGATAAAAAATATTGTTAAGGTGATGCGTTTCGGAATTTTAACCGTCGGTTTTTGCCCTGTGTCTTTCAGATTTCGGCCATTATCATAAAAAAATTTTAAAAAGTTTTTGTTAAAACTTTCGAAAAATTTTAATCCAAACCTGATGTATTACTTATGTGTTAGAGGCTACTAAAAAAGATTCTATATCTCTTAGGACAATTTTAACTACCTAAAATAAATGGTGTTTTTTTATAGAGGTATAGATCTTTGAAATGGAATAAAACACAGATGAATTTTTTAAATTGACATGAAATTTACTTTATTCGAAAGTTAATCTTCTGGCATTATAATTTAAATATGACTTCTGGCATATGAGCACTATGGCTGGCTCGGAAGTAGCCTAATCTGGAGGTCCAATTTTCGATGACTTTTTCCAACATTTGTGGCCGTATATTGGAAATAACGAAGCGAATGTTGTCCTCCAAGTGGTTAGTCGTTTCGGGCTTAGACCAGCGACTTCACATATCCACACAGAAAATATTGCAGCGGCGTTAAATCACACGATCAATTCACGAGTTCGAAACGTGAAACTATGCGGTTACCAAACGTTTCCTCCAATAAATCAATTGTGGCACGAGCTGTGGGACATGCTGCACATCATGGTTGTTCAATTGAGGAATGAAAAAGTCAGTAATCATGGCTTTGTAGCGTTCACCATTGACTGTAACGTTCTGGCCAGCATCGTTTTTAAAGAAAAACGGACCAATGATTCCACCAGTCCATAAAGTACACCAAACAGTCAGTTTTTTTTTGGGTGTAACGGTGTCTCAACATACACTTGAGGATTATCATTACTCCAAATACGGCAGTTTTGTTTACTGACGTCTCCATTTAACCAAAAGTGAGCTTCATCGCAAAATAAAATTCGCAAAAGAAAATTCAAAATAAATTTGCACATTTTCGAAGCATATAAATATTTTCCAATAAATTTAATCTTCAAGACCTTGAGTTTGAAGATTTAATTTATTGGGAAATAATAATAAAAAGTTTAAAAAAATAATAACTATTGAATAAATAATTATTGAATATAAATATTGAGAATTTTCCAAACTAAATCTTTTAGAACTTTACACTGAGAGAATTATCTGCATGCTTTAAATGAGTTTTAGTATTATAGCTATGAATTTGCAGTGGAACTCGTCCATTTTATTAAATTAATGCAATTTTTCGTACAATTCAATAAAAAAATTTCCAAAAATTCTGTCTGTGTACACACAGAGAAAAATTTTGCTATTTGCCAACTGATATTTGGTTACTGAGACTCAAATACGGTTATTACGAATTTCAGTCAGTTTGTAACACTGAACATTAGTTTTTACAATAAAGTTCGGTCAATGAAACTGAATTTTAGTTGAAGCACCCATAAAATTCAGAAATCTAATGTAAATATTGTTGTGTTACCTGATTTATTAGTTGTTGCCATTAAAAAAAACTTCTCAATTTGGTCGGCACATTATTTCTCTATGTGTAGGCAATGTAGGGGTATGGAATACAATTTGTTAGAAAAGTCATTGAAACCCCTTTTAAAGAGAATAGCGAATTACTAAATATCAGATTGGAAAATTAGTTCAAAACAACTGTAGTTTGTTCGTGCGGTAAAATCAGATTACTGATGAGTTAAGATAAATAATTGGTTTAAGAGATAACAACAAAAAATCAACTAAATTTGGACCAGTTTAACACTTTAGAACTAATTTTTTTATGAGTGTAACGATTTGTCGATGTTCGTTCATTACATCCACATTTTTTTTAAAAAGGAAGAAATGGATTTTTAAAAGAACTTTAACTTACCAATTACTGTAGTTTCTTTGAAATAAATGTAAATGAACTTAAAAAATGAAAACTGGACAGCACCTTTTTAACCCTTAAAAGTGAGATTGGTACTATAAATAATTAGATTTCTTTGTTAGTTCAGCACCCATTATTTCATACCTTAATTCAATTAAAGCCTTAAAGACGTCTTTCTTTTAATTTCCTTTTTTGGTCAAAAGTGTAGACATTAACTCCATGTGGATCAAATTGTATTAAATAACTATTTGTACCAAGTGGAAATGTTTTTTTAAGCAATTAAAAAGCTTTTCAATCTTGTAGTCATATTATAAATTACGTTTAATGGGTATTCTTAGTCCCCAGGTCACTATGAGTTAAAGATTTTTTAAATAAAAGTAAAACTAATTATAGTCTAATAAAATCGAAGTGACTTTGATGAAAACATTCAAATTCTGTTTAATTTTGATAAAATAGTTTCATAAAATGTTCTGAAATAAGTCGTTACACTCAAAAACACGAGTTATCATTTTTCAATTTTTTTTTTTCCTTTAGTTACATTTTTTATATTATCAAAATAGCAATTAACATCTCCAAATAAGTCATTTTAAAAAAATCTTTAAAATTAATTTAAAACATAAGTTTTTGCAATTTAATCAAATTTGTGTATTATTTTTGATTTCAGGATAAAGTGTGGTAATGATATCCGACGAAGACAGAATTACATATCTGAATAATTTTTGGTATATTAAGCCTTATTTTCACAATATCCCGTTAGCTACTAACTGGGACTTTAACTGACACATTTGCTGTTGTTTACCATAAAAAATTCCAATTTAACTGTTTCTTAAATTCTAACTGGACATTCAGTAATCGGGCCTTAATGAATAACAGAAATGAAAATAATATTTTTAAAAATTTCGTATTTTGGGAATTTTCAATTTTTTTTCTCAACAATTTGCCATTTTCTGCAAAAAAATTCGGCACAGATTAAGGTTTTCCAAAAACAAACAATTGATTTCTTACATTGGGAACCATTTGCAATTAAACTGGGGTGCAAGATTTATAATGGCTAAATGTTGTTTTTAATAATTTGTGTTTTTTTTTTCAAATTAATATAGTCTAAAAAATATATTAAATAAATTCTTTTGAAAAATATAACGAAAAAAAAATGCAAATATGGTATTTTCGGGAAAATTTGTATTTTCGTTACTATAGTACTCCGCGAATACTTTTTTTTTTTTTTAATATACAATGAAATTTTTGTTACCCTTCAAAATATGGTCTTAATTATTCAGACATTTTGCTTTTCTTTTGTAAGGCATATTGTAAAAAATTTCCATAGGTCTTAAGTTGTCTCGGATTTTGTCGGCCTGTGATATTATTTGTTTTACATATTGAGTCCTATCTGCCATTATGACGTAAGCGATTTTCGATTTCGGATTTTTACATCAAAACAATAGTACATTCGCATATAAAATTCGTACATAATACTATTCGCATTATTTCTTAAAATTTAAGAACTCTAGAAAATAAAGTTACCGTGTCACCGCTGGAAATGCCTCTTACTGGATTTCACCGAAGTCTTAATGCAATCGGATAATCAAAGAAAAAAAATTATATTTTTTCAAACTATATTATTTAAATTTTTCATTATTGGCTCATATGTCTTTTTGGCGAACTAGGCTCGTTGTAGTTATAAGAATGAATTCACGCGTACGCGTCATTGCAAAAATTAAATAAACCAAACCATAATAACAAAAACTAAAGCAATTACAAACATTATCACAGTGTATGCCACAAGGCTATACACATTTAAGGCGAATAAAAACCGGGAGGATGGGGTATACATGAAAAAAGTAAGAGCAAAAGAGATGAACAATAAAAATTAATGAATTCAATTTGCCTACAGTTAACCACACACGTGTGTGTATTTTAAATGCAAATTAATAAGTTTATATATAACCTATGTCAACTAAGTAAATGGACAAAATTCAAACATAAATAATAAGTAGACATGTTTTTCTTTTTCAAAATGAAAGTGGTTGAACAAAATAGTTTAGAAAAATGTTTATGACTTGTTTGTGTAACATCATTTCCTTAAGGAACTCGTACCACGTATCACAATATATTCCCTATTCAAACGGTTGGAGTGACATCAACCGGGATAAAAAACAAAGAAAGTCCAAAAAAAATTTTCGCAGCTGAGCTCGTTAAATTGAAAAAAATGGCGGTTAATCAAATTGGGGCATAAATTATAAGTTGACCCGAAAATTTCTCGTTTCCAAGAAAATCAATCGCAAAACCATACTTCAAATGAACGTGAAACACTATCAGAGGAAGACAGTACCTAAATATAGTAAAGAAACACTTGGCAGAAATACCAACAAAATACAGACAACTGAGGAAAAACTTCATGAAAAAAATTTTCAAATAACACTGTGGAATTAAATTGCAACCAACAAAATTTTATCATTATTCAATAATGTTAATTGTAAGTACTAAAAATTCATCATCAGATTAATTAAGCTATTTTGTAAACAGAAAATATATAAAATTAACCAAAACACAGTCACATCATTCAAACTATTGATTTTCCTTATCAATATTTAAAAAATATTATATTCTACATTACCTTTAATACTTACAACCAACCACTTTTTGGAGATTTTATCCATTGAATAAAATATTTGCAGTTAAAATTGAATATCAGTTTTGCCTGCAAAAAAAAAACGATCACTCTGTCTAAAATATAAGTTTTCAATTTAAAATAATATAAAGTTTTTTAATAGTTTTGGTAACTCTAATAAAATATTAAGATTAGCAGCCCGATTTCTGTTGTACATACAAATCTATTTTTAGACATTAATATTTAAACTTGGAAAAAATAAAAAAAAAATATTCAAGGCAGAAATTTGAGTTTAGGCTAGAACTTTAGTAATTGCCAGACAAGTAAAAGGTCGCCGGTTCGAGCCCAGTTCGCGGAGAAGAAAATTTTATTAATAAAATAATTTTAAAAAAATTTACATCTTTTTTATAGTTTTGATAACAAAATTTCTATTGTACATACAAATCACGGGAACCAGGACTCAATTGGGATTACAATCCCGACCTGGTTAATGGTGACACCCCTTTTTGGGAGCAACGTGATGGCTGTGGTTACTGCCCATATCGCGGGTAGAGCAATTTATTGCTTGATGTGGAGGTGCATTTCAACCAAAATTTTCACTGTTATTCAAAGAATAGTAGGAGTTTAAGATAGGCTACGCACCTTACCAAGGTGAAAGAATGTGCCAAACACACTTTCTTAATTTGGTACCTTTACTCCAAACGCCACGGCTTTGTGGCAGGAGGTTTAAAAGGGGGCGTTGGTGAATGCTTTATATTTTCACTCAGTGTTTCAGAACACCGTGAAGTTTAGCCAAACGGCAGGTATTCACGTAAATGAAAACACATTTGTATATACAAATCTATTTTTAGACAAATATTTAAATTTGAAACTAGAAAATATTCAAGGTGGAAATTTAAAACAACATATTGAAATTGGGTTTAGGCTAGAGGTAAAGCACTTGCCTGACAAAGAGAAGATCGACGGTTCGAGCCCAATTCGAGGCATATGATTTTATAATTTTTTCGAAATTTGTAAATAAATGTCGATTGCTACAATAGTATTAAAATTGAATAATAGTGATAGTATATGGAACCACAAAAATTCGGTTGGCGAAAAATTCGTTTGCAACTACGAAACTGTTTTCTGTGTGCACTAAAAATGCATTAAAATTGTGATAGATTTTAGGACGTAGGACACAAATGTGAACACCAAATTTTAATATTAGCTCCACTTTTCGAAATATTCATGAATTTAACTTTTACCAGAAATCTAGATTTTTCTATAAAATTTCTTATTAATTCATATAACTGAATAAACTACGAATAACTTTTAGTATGGTTTTTAAAGTATGGACTTTAAGTATTTAAAACTATATCAATTAAATGTGATAATTGGGTGAAGGATGCAGGATATCCTAGCAATTAATGTGAAAACTTCACTTTTATTTCTTGTTTGTGAATATTTTAAATCACTTAATCGCATTTCAGGACATGATGTTAATTTATATTCCAGTTAATTAATTTCAGCGAAAGAACCATCGCTTTCATATCAAAATTTTCTGAAAATTCAATTTGAAGTTAAAAATTTTTTACATTTTTTTTTTAAATTAATTTTGGATGTATTTACTATGGGGAAAATAAAAAAAACAAACATTTTTCAACATGCATTATCTAAGAAAGCGCACTAAAATTAACTGGAACTTGGTTGGTTTTGTTTCTATCTGAATTTTATTAGTTAAGAATTATCAAAGTTGCATTATTATTTAAAATTTTGTATTATTTTATAAAAAGTTTATTAAAAATATTTAATTTGTAGTTAACTTTAAAAATTATAGCTCGCAACGATCCGATGCATAAAATTTTCCCGATTTTATTGAACTGTGTAATTTTGGATGATTAAACATACTTTTCTTTTGCTTGAAACAACGAAAGTCTAAATTCTGGATTTTATTCTGATAAAAAATACAATTTTTTCCAAAAATTTTGTTTATAAAAAGTTAGTTTAGTTTTTTTTTTTTATTTTGCATTTTTGTTAACATTATAAAGAAAAGTTACATTAGTTTACTAAATACTTTCATAACTTTTGTGCACGAAAATGTTTTTTATGTAGAATTTTTCTTCAACAACCATACTTTTTTAGGTTGATGCAAGCCCTTTCAAAGTGAAATTAATGTTCTCGATTTTTTTGACAAAAATACCGATTTTATCACAATTATCTACTATCCAAATAATTTGGACAAATAATAATTTTATTGCATATTCGGCATATTTAGTAGTACATTGAGAGACTTCTCTGCATGATATTAATGATGTTTTGCATAGAACCAATAAAGTTGAATTGGTACTCGTCCATTGATAATTTGCAAACTTTTATAAAATTTTATGAAAAATATATTTTTTTTCCATAAAAGTCCACTCAATGAAGAAGTTTCTTTAAACAAATTAGTTTCAAGCAAAGTATGTAGTTTTCATTAATGTTCAGAAAATTTTCGTTCACTTTGTGAAGAAAAGTTTCATTAGTTTTCTGAAAATGTTAACTATTTTGCTACCACTAAAAATCTCTCCATGCAGTAGCCTAGTAAAAATCAAATGTTCTTGACATATGGAAGAAACATATTTTGAAGTAAACTAATTTTTATCAAACCCCCCTCCCCCTTCAAAGGGAAATTTGAATCCACGTCTGATATACACACATATGCATTAAGTATATACCAGCAAACATTTTTTAAACAAATAATAATTACAAATTATTAACAAAATAAATTTAAAAAAATTTTACAAAAATTTGAATATATCCAGTAGAAATTGCCATGCGTACAACAAAAATAGCACTGGAACTTTCGTAAAACCTTCTGTAAGAAATTACAAAATTTGCAACTAGAATTTTACTTTAAAAATACAATTTTTTGTGCAAAACAAATGTTTTGCAAGGATCACCAAAAAAATTTGTTGCCACTATTGCTTTTTACCATATATGGGCACACTGCAGTATATTTTTACTGCATTATGATTGGCAGTAATATGTTACTGATTACAGAAAGAGACAATGCAGTAACGTTTTACTGATTACTGAAAACAAATGCAGTAATCGGTAAAAAGTTAAAAAACCTAATTTATTAAATTTCTTTACAGTTTTTTTTTTAAAAATTAAAGCGTACCATTACTTTTTTGTTAAAAAGTCAAAAACCTGACCTTGGGTTTTCAAATTTTAATCATATTTTTCTATTCATAGTCTTTATGAACCCACTTAAAATTAATGCTTTCAGTTTTTCAAATATCAAAAATTGGCCGACATACTATTTTTATTGATATTATATATTATTATTATATTAAAATTTACATCGCTGAGTTTTTGTCTTCTGGAACGATTCACAATCCCAGCCAATGAAAACAATCGTTCTACTGGTGCAGATGAGGCTAATGCAGTATTGTATTTGAGAAATACGTTTTAAATGGCAATGTGATTATTTAGGCAATTGTTGTTGTGTCTTGTTCGACCAGATATAAAACTGTTACCTGCAGATAATTTACCGGGTCACTGGAATCACACTGTACGCTAACATCTGTTTAAGAAATGTAGATACAACACATATATTAATACAGATATTTAATGTAAAATTAAGGGTAAAAAATTTACCATTACTTTCTTCCCGAAGTCTAGAAAGGAATTTTGGGTCGTTGCAGGTATTGCACGAATTTCAGCTTCGGGTATTTTGTCATATTTAAGCACAGAAGTGCTGAACATTTTCTTCATTTATCTTCTGTTTGTGTTGTCGCTGTTTCTAACAGAGCTTTTAAAATCTTAGTTTTATTTAAGGAACAGATATAGCAGCAATAATAGCATCCCAGGCTTCATTAGGAAATATTTCTCAAATCTTTTGAGTGAAGCTTTTTTGCATTTTTTCGCTTACTTCAGGTAAACTTTTAAAGTTCGCACGCTCCAAACGACAAAGTTTTATTCCGAAAGACACTATAGAAGAAAGAAGGTAACCAAAATACATAGTCTTTTCGCTCTGAAGAAAATCGATCGCTTCTTCTATAGGCTCCATAAGATATTATGTATTCCACTAAGTACTCAGCCTCATCACTGAGAATGTTGGGAATTTCCAGACGATAACACAATTCGGGTAAATTTGTTTTATTTCTCATCAACTTACTTACTTATCTAAGAAGATATAATTTTTTAATTTAGATATTGTGTAACTAACCAAACAAGTTTTCCATTTGTATTTTACCTAAGTACTTCGATAATAATACACTTTTTATTTTTTGCGTGTAGGCATATTTTTTATAACACTCATTTTTAGTTGGTGCCCATCTATGCTTTTTACCAATGTTACAACTATTTAGTAGCAATTTCGTTTTCTGATATTTTCTTATATTTTACACTTTCAATCAGAAATTCGTCGGCTGAGTATTGTTTTGTTCTATGTATACGGCAAAACCTATGCATATACGCAAAACAATACTAAGCCAACGAATTATTTATTAAAACGTGATGCAAATGTTGGAAACGACAGTAGCCAACGCTTTACCAGTACTGTGGCGATTGTATTTTTTTGCCTGGATATTTAAATCTACATACCGAAATTTAAAAAATCACTTCTCTTGTTGTTATTAAAATACAAAAGATTTAGATTGCTGCTTACTGGGTATAACATGTTTGCGTGTGTGTTTGCAGCTATATAGTAGGCACACACACACACTGGTATACAACAATGTGTTAATAATGGTTAACAAAAACATTGCATACTTTTGTGGTCATCAATAAGCGGGTGTTAATTGCTTAAATTAATTTATTTAAAACTCGTTAAATCTTACTCAATGTTTTCCGCTATTCAGTGAATGCAGTCACTGAAAAGTGTAAAAATGCAGTTGCATTATCTGTCATTAATACTGTTTGTAAATAAAAAATATTATAATAATATTTTCATGTACATTGACAATAGTACGTAAAAATAAAAGCTGTCATAAATATTTTAATATTTTCAGCAACAAGAAAAAAAAAAAAAAAAAAAACCCCAGTCCCAGTGCAGTGGCACAGTGGCTTGTACCCATATAAGGAATGCACAAAAATTGAAAGAGTTGTCGTATTTCCATTAAAATTGGTGAAAAAAAAAATTTGCATAAGCTGATCCAAAACCGGTTTTTTTTTTAATTTAAGTGGGATTCGCAAAATATCAAATAATCGATCAACCTAATAATAATCTACATGTATAAAAGAATAACGTTACTCAAACACTAACTGACTGACTGACTCAAAATCGCAAAGCCTATACGGCTAGAGCTAGGAACTTGATGTATTTTTGGAAATGCCTACGGGGAGAAGCAATAAGGGGAAAGTATCCCCATTCACGCCTGGCATAACCCCTTTGTATAGAAAGCTAAAGTTTTCCATATGTGTTCTTTCGGATATGACCCAACGCCCTGGTGTGGTACTTTTTCAATTATACCTAGAAACGTGGGGTAACACCACTAAATACAGGAACTTGAAATTTCGTATGTGTGGAAATTTATCACGAATAGATATCTGTATTGACGGGATTTATGAAAATTCCCTGGGGTAAAAAGGGAAAATCTACCCATTGGGGGCCTGCCCAAACCGTCAAAGCTAGGAACTTTGAAATAAGTACAGCGAGGAACTAGAAAATTGGTATAAAAGTACCTTAGCACGATCTGCACTGATGGGAACAAGGTACAATGGCGAAAAATCTCCGCTTTGGCAGCCTACCCATACATCTGATGTTAGGAACTTGAAATTTGATACTTGCGTGCTTGGACTTTGGAAATTCCAAATGAAAAAGAATTCCCCTTTTTACGGGGAGGGACAAAAACGGTAAAAGTACATATTGGCGTACTGCCCAAAGAATTTTGGCCAGAAATTTGGAATTTAAAATGCATGTCCATGATCGTGGTAAAAATACTGGTTAAAGTATATAAATCTATCTCTTCTTTAACCGCATAAGGAACGAGTTTCAAATATGGTATGTGGGTGCCAGATCCCGCGTAGACATCCCATTAGGAGAGATTTTTGGTAATTCCTAAGGGGAGTACTAAAAAGGGGTAAAGTCTGCCCCTTGCCGGCCTGGCAAAACCACTTAAGCGACGTACTAGAAATTTGGTGTGTGGGTCTTTAATGGCTGAAAGTTTTAAATTTAAATCTAATATTCTTTGGAGTATGTCCCAAATTACAGTTAGGGTTCTTTTAGAATTTTTACGAGGAACGTAATAAAGATTTTAGTACAAAGACGAAAAAATAAATTTTTTTTCTTCCATGCCCTTCGACGGGATTTTTGGAAATATCCTTCTAGGAGATTAGTGCTCCTAAAAGCCGCAAAAGTAATGCTCTTAAAATTTGGTTTGTCAATGGACACAGCATGAACCGTTGAAGCTAAGACTTATAGTTTGGTGCAGGTATCCGCTAATACTGGGTAATATAAAATGTTTACAGAGGGCAAAGAGAGAAAGTCTACCCCTTAACGTCCTGCAGAAACAATTTACACAAAAAGTCTGAAATTTACAATATTTTGGTTGAGGTATGGGTTAGTTTATTGAATATATATTTTGTGTTTTTATGAAATCTTGGAATATAATTTACGAAAAAATCTGAAACTTTAAATCACAAAAACATTCACTTATAAAGGATAAACTAATTTTTTTTTTAAACAAATTTTTAAAAATAATTTATTTTCCAAGCTAATATATTCCGATATATAAAATTGCCGGTAACGAAGTATTGGGCTTTGAAGCTGGGCTCATGCATAAAAATACAAAGAAAATGTAAAATATAAAAATATTTGTTAATTTTACGAAAACTTTTGTTGTTTTGACAATAATTTCGTATTTTTGTACATGGATTATTATAAATGTAGTTTCGTTCTCCAGCAAATAGTGCAATTATTTGCAACACCAATGCAACCATTTCGTGCTTTCATAAATTAAGCTATATAATTTTCCTTGCACTAATTTTCAACATTATTTTTCCAAATGTTTGTGTTGTTTTATCTGGTAATTTCGGCTATTTTGCAATATTCAGTTTTTCCATTATGAAATTAAGCTAGACCACAGCAAACGTTTTATATGAAATTACGCACAATTGAACAATTTTAGCAAATTATCTTTATTTAACCACAATCGTACAAATGATGCTAAAATAGATTTGTATAGAGTGTTAATGGAACATTTGAATATGTTGGTTAAGGAAAATAATGTTATGATATGAAATAAATATAATTTGAAATTCATAGAAATGCATATAGTGTATTTTAAATGCAATTTTTTTTTCCGAAAAGAATTATATTTATTTTTAAATAACCGACGAATAAAGTTTATATATTGATATAATTACATATGTGGCCATATGTAACGATATAAATTTACATCTCATATTTATTTTTACGAAAATTTTTAATACAGCGCAATATATCATCATATATCTTTATATAGCAAAATATATACTTCCATGTATAAGTATATATGATACAATAAAACCCAACAATTTTGGGTTTATAAAAATATATGGCATCACATATAATTATATGGGGCGTTTCACGTGAAGTGACAAAACTTTTGATATCGATGTCTTCCGATCGGGATGAAATTTGCACGGGTCACTTGACATGAAACGCCCCATATATAAATATATGAGTTAAAATTAAAATAGTCGATCGCTTTTATATATAATTATATATATGGTAGAAATTAACAAAATAAATCTATCGCTATATAATTGTCAGGAAAGACAAAAAAACTAAATTCAATGTATTTAAAACAAATGAGAAAAATATTGAAAAACAGTAGAAAACAGTAGAAAACTAAAGGAACCCATCAGGCGCAGATATAGGAAAAAGTTTTGGGGAGGGAACTTAAAATAAATTGAATTGATTTTTTAATCTTTTTTTACATTTTTGTATTGACAATTATTATTTTGCGGAAGGAAATTTCCCATTTTTCCTCCCCCCGATCCTGTTACCCATACACATCGCAATATTCTTGTTCAACTTTTGCTATTGTGCAAAATATTACGAGTGTGTATGCCATATTGGATCAAGTCAAAAAGGTTTTGATTCTTATTGCGCAACCAAGAAGTATGAAAAATATATTTTATATTGTGTTGGGCACATTGTGCAATTTTTATATCCTGCCACAACCGAACAAGTGAGTGGTGCCATAATTTGTGCAATAGTTTTTTTAAATCTTATTGCACTGTATACGGCAAAATGACAATAATACTGGCAATTATGTTGCAAAGTGTATGGGTACGTTAAGAAAAGCTACACTTAAAAACAAAAGTTCAAAATTTCTGCAATAAATAATATTTCATGAGTATAAAAATAACTTTAAGTCCGAAGAAAATCTTAAAAAACCAATGAAAAGCGCTTAAGAAAAATCCTAAAAAAAAATTAAATAGTTAATTTGCCTTCTGTGATAAATATATATAAACATTAGGGCGGGTCGATTTGTAGGGAGGCAAAAAAAATCGCTCAACGTACAACGAAAATCGTATTCTAGGGATCAAAATAAAAAACTTTGCCGAATACCTCTAAAACGAATTCAAATGTCCCGACTTTTGACTCGTAGGGTCAAATTTTGAAAAAGCCCACTTTGATATTTCAGAAAGTAGGAGGAATCTCTCCAAGATTATGGGAGCTACTTCTTCTCCGGGAGACGCGCTAGCAGATCATCAATCATCATTCTAGGTGACCGTTAAGGGGTTAAAATTTAAGTTGAAAGAGGGCATTTTTAGCCGTGTTTTTATAGCAAAATGTACAAATCTCGGGATAGAGATATTTCAGAAAGTAGGAGGAGTCTTTTCAAGATAATGGCCTCTATTTCTTCTCCGGAAGACGCTCTAGCAGATGAATGTATAAATTATATTCGATTGGGTTGGATTCGATTGGGGCACTCTAAATGGGTCAGAGTGGGATTTTTCGAAACTTCACCCTACGGGTCAAAAGTCGGGATATCAGAATTCGTTTTAGAGGTATGGTTCCTTCGGCAAAGTTTCTTATTTTGATCCCTAGAATACGATTTTCCTTGTACGTTTAGCGATTTTTAAATCGACCCGCCATAATAAACATATATGGAAGACACAATAAAAAGTTATATGACTTTAACATATAATTGTATATGGCATCCCATATTAGTCAAATTGAAATCATGTTTAATTTTCCAGTCCATAGATTTATTTTTAAATTTTCATTATTATTTGGAATGTGAAACAAAAAAGTAATTCTGATTTCCAAACAATTTTATGCAGTTAGATACAATTTGATCAAACTATATATAACTTGATCAAATTAGATAGACCCATTTCTCGGATTAAATTATATCAGATGAAATCACATGGGATCTTATGGGATAAAGTTATGTATGACATTTTTCGGATCAGCTATGATGTGATAATGAATTATATATATTATTATATATACCTATATAGGAACTTTTTTCATCGGGTAGCTCAAGTTATTTTTTTTTTTTTGTTTTACTTATAATTTTAAAGGAGGCGAGAAAAATCTAGGGAGCCAGTATTAAATCAACATTTTTGATGATTTGGACCGAAGTTGAATTTGGTCTTATTTAAGCAAGATCTTAAATTTCGTTAAACTTCAAAAACAAAAAAAAAAAAAAAAAGTATACGGTTATAACAATATAATACATTTTATTGCTATTTTTATTGTTCTTTTCACTAATTTAATTTTTTTTTAGTTGTAATATATTTCCTTAATTTATGTACATTGAGGTTTAAAACTTATTCACTTTGCTCTTTTTTAACAATATTTTTTTTCTTCTGAAATAGAAAAAAAAAACTTTTCACATCAACAATTTAGAAAACATTAAATTATACTTCTGTGTTCAACCACTGCTTGTTGTTTGTTCGTTTTTTTTTTTTTTTTTGTATAAAACATCTTTTACTTCTAACTTTAATGCTTATGATGTCATCATTATAATCATGACTATGGCCACCCTTTGGACTTAAGTTGAGCCGCTGCATACGACCAGGGCTATAACGACTATAACAACAACAGCGATGACTAGCGCTAGTCATATAAAAACTGTAAAAGGTTATAACAAATGTTACAATTACTATTACACAAACACTCAGCCAAACATAGATTTTTCTTTCTTTCTTTGAGTTGCTGCAGCAGGACTGAAAATAAAATATAATGACCATCACAAATAACTTTTTGTTGCTGGTTTTTTGTGTGTGTGTTCCCGTCTTTTTTTTGCCAGCAATTAAAATCAACAATAATTTTAATTGCTTTTAACTTTCAACCAACAAATGTGTCAACAAAAAATGTTCATTTATATACATAAACAAAATTTATGTAAGAACAACATGTAAAAGAAATTCATCTTTTCAACACTTTTTTTGTTATAAAAAAAAAAACATTATATATTTTGAAATAAAACAAATGTTTTAATACTAAAGGGTCCGCCAAATAACTTTTTTTTTTTTTAACTCCTGAACCATTTGGACTTTTTATGGCGTCATACCAAGGTCTTTATGCAAAATTCGTCTCAATGATGTCTCCGAAATTTTCAATTGTTGAGAACGACGGTGAATTGATGTCGATGGCGCTTCGCGCACACTTTCTGCCACAACAGCCATATTCTCGGGTGTACGCACTGTTTTTGGCTTTTCACGCTTTGGTTTATCGATGAGGCTGCCAGTTTCTTTCACTTTTTTCACAAGATAACGAAGATACGGACCATATTCGTTCAGCGGAAGGATAAAACTAATTATCTGTCAAATCAGACATGAGCTAAGTGTTACCATTCACGAAATAAGCACTAGTTAAAAAAAAACGCTAGATGGCGGACCCTTTACATACAATTTTTGTATGTGTTTATTGAAATTGAAATTGGTTTAGTGGATTTTCATAATTTTTGAGAATTTTTTAAAAATATTGGTGTTTTTAGATAATTTTTCAAAATTGTAATATGGCAAGACTGGGGAATCAATTTTTAAGTTTTTGTTGTCTGTTGAAAGAATATAGTTATCTATATTTACATTAAAAAAGAAAATTAAGTAATTTTCTAAATATTAAAGTTTATACAATATCGGAAATTTCTTGATCCGATCTTTTAATTTTGCATAAAAAGTACATACTGTACAAAAAAATATGTCCTTAAGCAAATCTTCTTCTATAAATTAATAATTTTTCAAAAAACTGCTATAAAAAAAGTCAAAATTGTAGTTGTTTTAATTAATTATAAGGCAACCCTGGAACAATAGTTTTAATGTTTTTTTTTTAATAATTTTTATAGTAAAGACCTTAAATTTTCACATGCCTTTTACTGCGTTATTATACCACTCTAAGATCAAAAACTATCGTACCTTAAATGAAGGTCTTGCTTTAAAGCAATGGCAGTGTAAAATGAGTTAAACATATTTATATTTTTTTTTACATTTTTTTTTTTTTTCGTTAGACCAACACTCAGGGGATGCCCCCTATAATGCAATACATTGTGTTGATATCAGGAAATTAGGTTATGGGGAGGAGGAAAGAGGGTGTTTGTGAATATTTGATTTGAATTTCGCAACATTGTAAGTGACAGGGAAGACCTCCGCGGGGAGTTTTCCACATACGGCAAGTACGGCTGATGAACGAATTTTCCCTGTAATGCGTTGTGCGGTTCACTGGACAATCGACTACAAACGGATGAGCTCTGCTAGATAAGCGAGTGTTTCGAATGAAAATACGGGCCCTGGGGATAAGTTCACTTATCTCAGCAGAACAATTTCCATGGTAATATCGATAGAACAGGTACAGTGAAATAACTCCCAAATGAAATAAGTCCCAATGGAAAAATGAAATAAGTCCCAAAAAATTTTCCATGTAAATTGGGACTTATTTCATTATGAAATAAGTCCCAATGCGTTGGGACTTATTTCATAATTTTTGTTGGGAGTTAAGTCATTATGAAATAACTCCCAAATGAAATAAGTCCCAACAGTTTTTTTGTTGGGAGTTATTTCATTTGGGAGTTACCATTGGCACTTATTTCATCGCAGTTGGGACTTATTTCATTTTAATTGCAAACACAATTTTACGATTGGGAGTTATTTCATTTTTGTTGTATTTTTTGATTCTTTTGTTACACTGTTCAGTTTTTCTGCGTGGCGGCCTGCGGCCGATCTTAGGGGTTTTCTCCTCCATATGACGCGGCAGGTGGCTTCGCTGAATACAGTTTTCCTGCGCCCGTCTCATTATCTTCCCTAGTGTGACGCGCGCAGGGAAACTTTATTCAGCGAAGCCACCTGCCGCGTCCCATGGAGGAGAAAACCCCTAAGAGCGGCTGCGGGCCGCCACGCAGAAAAACTTTATAAAGCAACGATTTTCAATATTGTTGCAGTTAAATTTTTTGTTGAATTATTAATGTTCTATTAATTTTTGTTAATATGAAATTTTTTTATAATTGTTCAATAAAATATAAGAAGAATAAGAATAAGAAATTTAATTGCTTCATTTAAAAAAAAATTTAAGTGAAATAAGGCCTTTACGGCTTTATTTCACTTTCAAAGTGCAATAAAGCCTTTTTGCAAATAAAGGCCTTATTTCTCAATTGAAAGTGAAATAAAGCCTTAAAGGCCTTATTTCGTAAGGCATTATTGCACTCCACCTATGCTTACATATACTTATGAAATAAAAAGTGTTCTCTAACAGAAAAACAAAACAAACAAAAATTGGGAGTTAATTCATTTTTGTTGGGACTTATTTCATTGGGAGTTAATTCATTTTTTTTGGGATTTATTTTTAAATTTTGAAATAACTCCCAAAAATTGGGACTTATTTCATTTTTCTCATTGGGAGATATTTCATTTTTTTACATTGGGTGTTATTTCATTTTTGATGGGACTTATTTCATTGGGAGTTATTTCATTGGGACTTATTTCATTTGGGAGTTATTTCACTGTACCGATAGAACAATGTTACACAACCCACACTCCGACGATGCTCCAATGAGTCAATAGAGCTTGATACCCTCTCGTCATTGATGAGCGCCGACGCCCTCCTTTGCACACGGTCCAGAAGCTCCAAAATAGACTTTGAAGCCCCTGCCCATATATGGGAGTTGTATTCCATTTTCGGTCGGATATAGGTGGTATAAATATTAAGTAAATCGGAAGGAGTGAAGTACTTCTTACACCGTCTCAGGAAACCGAGACACTTGAATGCTTTTTTCGACACCTGGAAAACGTGCTTATTCCAACGGACATCAGACTGAATCCTCATGCCCAGAACATCAAGAGTATCCGATTCTTCAATATTAATACCACCCAATTGAACAGGTGACAGCGTTAAATCCACGGACCTATGGGTTAACATACAACATTGGGTCTTGTGCGCATTAAATTCTACCAAATTCGCACGACCCCACTCAGAGATTGTAGAAAGATCATAATTGAGTGTATCATTCATATTCTGCCTTTTGCCCCCAATCTCCTCAAGGCTTGGCCTACGATCGAAGGAAAATGAATGACAAATGTTGCTGTCATCTGCAAAAGAGTAAATAGGGTTGAAAGTTTCAACAAGAAGGTCATTTAGAAAAATGAGAAATAGGGAAGGAGAAAGAACGGAACCCTGAGGTAATCCTGAATTTAGCTGAAACGAGTCGGATGAGACCCCATCTATAACAACGTGTATAGTGCGATCTCTGAGAAAGCTCGAAACAAAGCGAGCGAAGTCGTTACCGACACCAAAAGCAATAAGCTTTGATATAAGCGCACCATGCCACACACGGTCGAACGCTTTGGAAATGTCCAGAGCAACCACCTTACTCTCACCAAAACGGTGGATTGACCGACTCCAACGCTCCGAAAGTAGAGCCAACAGGTCACCAGTAGAGCGATTTCTACGAAAACCATACTGACGGTCACTAATAAGTGAGTTCGACTCTAGGTAATTCACAAGATGGTAATTAAGCATGCTCTCCATCACCTTCGAGAGCGCAGAGCAAATTGCGATTGGGAGGTAGTTTTCAGGGTTATTTGCCGCACCCTTTTTAGGGATTGGCTGGACATTAGCAACCTTCCAGCACGAAGGAAAGATTCCCATACGATACGAAGTGCTAAAAAGGTTAGCCAATGGACGAGCAAGCGACGGAGAGCACTGTTTCAGCACCAGTGCTGGTATGCCATCCGGCCCCGGTGACTTATTTAAGGTAAATTTTGTAGTGCACTGTTATTATTATTTTCATTATTATTGAATGCTATAATTAATAATAGTTGTAATTAAATACATTTTTGAAATTAATTAATTTTTAATGTAATGAATACAATTTTTTTTTTTGTTATTACTTAAAATCAATTCCTTTTTTTAATTACAATGGAATTTTTCAATTTCAAGTGCAAGTAATTAGTAATTGAGATTATTTCAATTACAATATTGTAATTGATATTTTCTACATTTTAATTAAATGTTTTTTTGTAATTGAAATTTTTCTTCAGCTTAATTACAATTACAAGTAATTGTAATTGATTATATTGCATCAAATAGAAGAAAATTAGATGTAATTATATCGGAATTAAACTCGGATAGAAGGGAATAATTTTGTATTACTTTACGTCTAATTAAATATAATTAGATGCAATGGGATACAATTTAATATAACCAGTTTTCTGATCAATTTATATCTTCTAATATGTGCGGAAAAAATATCATCATATATAATTGTATATAAACTATTTTACTCTGAATGTACGAATATGGCTGACAATATATGATCATATAAAAATATATATGATCATGTATGAACTTTTTTTAACAGGGTTATTAAAGAAAAGTTTATAAACAAAACGTTTGTTGTAATTAACATTAATATGTGTAAAAATATAAGAACATTTTGAACAAAAGATTTTTTTTTAACATAATGACTCAACTTTATTTGTGCCTGATTTAGAATAATGGCAAAGAAAAGGGGAGTTGATATTTAAGGATACACTGGCAGGCAACTTAAATAATTACTTTTTATTGTCCTTAAATGTTTTATTATATGACAATTTTCTGCTCATTTTTTGCAATTTTAACGAAGCTTAACAAAAACAATAAGAACAATAACAAAATAAAAAATATACAAGTCATTGTTTAAAACGTAAACGTTTCTGTTGGCTGCTCGAAAGTTTCTATATTTGGTTTTCTTGTTTATTTAAATCAGCACTGACACCTCCCCCCCATAAAATGCTTTTTTGTCTGTTACCAATTTAACTTGCAGCAAAAACTTAGGTGTATTTTTTGAAAAATTTACTGCAAGTGATTGTTGCAAAAATAGTTTACAATTTATATTTAATTATACACCCCAAATTAGTCGCACAAAAAATAAAACAGAGAATATAAATATTAAAAAAATACAAAACAATTTAAAAGTGAAGAAAAACACTGTGGTGAAAAAGTATGCAAGATTTTTTAGATCTATATATATGTAATTTCTAGAGCTTTCTGAAGCCCTCATGTCAAAGCAAGCTGAAATTGGTATAGTTATAGCAGTTGCGGATTGAGGAAAATTGTTTGGGGAGGAGATTAGAGTATTTTTGATACAGTATTTTTAGTTAGGAGTTTTTATTTTATTTAGAGAATACTTAATAGCCTATAAAAAGGCATTCAAAAATATGCATATTTTTTCACAAGTATGAAAAAACCAACCCAGAAAGACTAATTCTAAATTTTGACTCCATCTACCGGGCCCACTGCAACAAAACAACAAACAATTTTTTGTTTTAATCTAAAATTTAGTAAGACAGTACGAGAACACAACTTTTGTATAGACAAATTAAGTTGTGTTTTATTATGTTATTTTCACCCTAATCAAAAAAAAATTGTCAAAAATGAGCCAATTTCAATAGGCTATACAAAATCAATAAGAACTAACTTCGCAAATTCCTTTTAAGGTCTATTTTCATTTTCCGTTGGACTTAATCTGCAAATTTTTTCTAGTTTCACAATGTAATATAAAATATTTTTTGACCCAAGTGTGTGACCAAAGTGTGCGCCCAAATAAACGTTAATTAAGTAGTCTTTTCCCTATGGGGAATGGGACCGGTTCTGCGTGTGCGACAGGATCGGTCCCTTCGTGCCAGAGACCGGTCATCTGCTAAACCCTACCCTAAACAACTGGCAACTTTAATATTGGCTTGTCATAGGAGGGGGTCATTTGTCCTGCTTTAAACCACATAGTGGCATGCCACAGGACTAACCAAAGATGGGCATAACACAAGACTGTCGCAAAAGGGCCATGTCGTATAAAGTAAACGAAAACTAAACAGCATCCTGTGGTTAAAATTCTGGCCAACTGGCTTTTTCGTGTTAATAAGCATTCTGGATAAGTGGTATGTCCTTCCTTTACCAGTCACAGGATTGGTAATTTTAGGAAAATTGACACTGCTTAATCCACTTCAGCATTAAATTATACCAGTCCTGTGATAAGTCCTTCTTTCACAAGTCACTTTTAGGCCAATTGACTTCTCATTTCCCATAGGGTTATTATGTTATTTTCACCCTAATGAAAAAAATTGTCAAAAATAAGCCAATTTCAGGAGGCTATAAAAAATCAATAAGAGATAACTTCGCAAAAACCCTTTAAAGGTCTATTTTTATTTTCCATTGGACTTAATCTGCAATTTTTTCTAGTTTCACAGTGTAATATAATATATTTTTTGACCCAAGTGTGTGAATAAAGTGTGCGCCCAAATAAATGTTCACACACATTTTTCCTTTTAATTTTTGTGCGATTAATTTAAATATTTTCTTTAGTAATGTTGAGGTTAAGAAGAAGAATAAACGTTTTTCTCTAAAAATTATAAACACTATTAATTTATAAAGCAGACTAGACTAGTTTCTGACTTTTTATATGAACAGGCTCATCAGTGATTTTCCAAAATGCGGCTGTAAGAATCAAACGTAACAATACCAAGTCATGACCGTTTAGCGATCACACCCATGTTTGGCCTGGAATGTAATGCAGCTAAATTGCAGTTTTCTTTCCTATTAGTTTTTCTGTTATTGGTATATTATACTCAGCAGTGACCAACACTAACAAACACAAATTTTCTATTTTTAGAATATTTCACAACGTTACCAGATTGACGTATGGTTTTTATGTTCAGAGTTGACAACTTTGCGTTTTAAGTGGAGACATCGCCACGGGGCAAATTTTATAAGGTATTTTAGTACAGTGTTATTTTAACGTCATATCTACAGTCGCAATTAATTTTTTTATTTAATATGCATTTGACAAATTTAATTTAGAAATGTTTTCTATTCATCAGACTATGTTTGAAACTAACATATTTTATTTGTCAAAATTAATTATAATATAATAGTTAGTTCTAATAAATAATCAAAAGCAAGTGCGTGAAAAAGTTTTTTAAACTTTTCGAAATAATCCATGTTGGGAATTCAAAAAAATCAAAAAAAAAAAAAATTGCAACGTATCCAATCAGTTTGTTTCAAATGCGGTAGTACAGTTCAAAAAGGACGTAACAATTGGCAAAAAAAACCGAAACTGGTAAAACAAGGTCAAAAAGTGGAGAAGACTTTGAGAGCTAATCCCTAAGTTTTGTTGACGCAAAGTAGCACGACGCGTTCGAAACCTTGTGTGCGCTAAGTTACAAAAATTTGTTGTGCTTTGTACATTTAAAGTGTAAAAAAAAAATTTCGGATAGGCATGCAAAGAAGAATAATGAAGCCGAAAAACAAGCAATAACACTAAAAAGGCTCAGTAAAAAACGCTGCTTACATGCAAGCAGGTTTGTAAGGGAGTAAGCCAAAAAAAATCCCTTACAAGCCTGCTTACTTATGCCATGATTTTTCTATTTCGAATTCCCAATTGGAAGCATTACTTTTGGGCAAAGTAAGCGCGGCTTCAGTGCTTATAAAAATGATTTCATGGCTTGCAGTAAAATCATATTTCATGTCTATATTATTACGATTAAAAGTAATAACAAAAAATAATAAAATAATAATTGAATCTCGCTCCTAGACGAGAACAAGAAATTCTCATTGAGTTTGTGATTTAACATAACAAATATCTCTAGAAATTCTAATAACAAAGTCCCCTGAAGATTTCCTTAGGCAGGAATGAAATCCGGATAGGGACACGCCTACATCAGATTGATTCACAATTTGTTAAATAAGTTTTGGGACTTTAGCACATTTAATTACTATAAATAAAATAATAATTTATTTACATAAAATTCTACAGACATTAATTTTTTGTTGTTAAAATTTTTGACATATAATATAATCATTTTGTTTTTTTTTACCGCTCCACGTGCTAGCTCTTCAGAAACAGTTTAATGAGTAATTATATTTTATTACATACTCAAAAACAGCAAACACAATCGGAAACACTCGGGAAAAATTGTACAGATAGTTTATAATCCACGATATGGAACTTTCTGCATTACAACCTGCATTATTATAATTGATTAGGGTAAGCTGCTTACAACCTGCATCCTTGCAAGGAAAAACAGTAAGCTCAAAATTTTTGTTTGTTTATTTTTATACCAAAATTATTCGTTTCTTTTGCTGCTTCTCAGTATTATGTAATAGTAAGCACTTACATCAGCGCATTTGTTTTATCATGCTTCTAAAAACACGAAAATTTTTTACTGGGTATTAACGTAACTTTTTGTGTGCTAATGCTTATTTGGGCGCATACTTTAGTATCGCTCAGAAGAACATATATTAAGTTTTTTGTGTGTTTTCTTCATTTTGGGAATTCATTCTGTGGCATATGACAGCATGGAAAAATTGTGTTTTTTTTTATTATTTGTCAGAGGAGTTTGAGATTTTAAAAGTTGTATACTGTTGTTGTTGTTACTTTTGCTGCTGTTGGTTGTTTGTTTTTATAGTGTAAGAAACATGCGATTTTAATTTGTTTTTTATGTATTTTTTATTTTTGTGTGTGTTTAGACCTTGGGGGCGTATACGTAATATTGTAGTCGTTTTGTAGGTGTAAGAAACAGATTATTTATTAACCGTGTTGTTTTTAAGCAAAACAAAGTTATTTACAGATTACTTTAAGTTTACACTACATATTCACATTTAATTTGAAATTTCTGCTCAAAAAGAAGGTGTTAACAAGTTGAAAAATGGCTAAAGTTTAAGTATTATTTTGACAAAAAAATTGTAGCACAAAATTACAGAAATGAGTATGTACAGAGGGGTGTTCCGAAAAAGGGTGTATTTTTACACAGTGAATACAAACTAAATGTTTCGGTTGTGGCAACCGAACTTATAGGTACTGACAACAGAACATTCAAGAGGAAGACAATTATTTTTTAGAAACAACAGAATTTTGGTTACTTCGGCAAAAACTCAATTGGAACTACCACAAAATTCGGTTGTTGCAACCAAATTATTGAGTTGGTAAATATATGGGTAATGAATTACTTGAAGGGAATCTTTATAGCCCAATTATCATGGATTAAGAAATTGAATGCTTTGTGGATGAAGAAATAGTAAAAAACTGTCCAAGGTTGCTAAATATATATATTTGAAAAACCAATTTTGTGTTTCATAAGCTGCAACTATATAAGAGAAGTCGTTCTGCTGTCACTACTTCTCGAATTTCCCTAACAATACTGAAACAATCCTCGTAACTTTTTCAAATATTTCTAAGACACTCCTCGACTCACTCCAGGCAAGCAGCCAGCAAACGTGAGTGTTACCACCAGAAATGTTTTCCACTTTACCACCTTCTAGGTTTTAAGGACTTATCTTAACAAGTATATGTAAAATACAGCAAAAATTCTTTGACGTCCTGTGAATATCCTTCAAAGTCCCATAAATATATTTCGAGGTCTTACGAATATTAAGACAATGGAACTTTAATAAAGAAGTAATCCTTTCGTTTTATCGTTAAAAAATCTGAATGAAATTATCAGCAATATTCCATATAATTACCACGTGAAAAATTTAATCATTTCTTAGATCAAGATTTCTAGCACGATTTGTGATATCAAGAGTCAAACATTTTTTATTTAATAAATATTAAGCAACAAAATATTTGTAATGATATAAAAATAGTTATGTGAATATGTACAGGCCTATAGGGTTTAGCTAAATTGAGTAATTATTAATTGCAGACAATATAAAACGAAACTAATTTAGGGCCTTTATGCATATTTTTTTCAAAATTTGTATACGTTATAGCGGAAAAAGAAATAAACATATAATAATAAAACAAACCATTTAAATATATTTAGTAAACCGATATATACACACAGAAAACAAATTTGTAGTTGTAAACAAGGAGTTTGATAACCGAATTTTTGTGGTTCCACGTACTATCACTATTTACAAATTTCGAGTTTTTACTGTAATAATGTTCAACAAACATGCGTTCATATTATTAATAAAAAAATGGGCTCGAACCCGCGATCTTCTCTTTGTCAGGCAAGTACTTTACCTCTAGCCTAAACTCAATTTAAACATATTTTTTTTTTAAATTTCAACCTTGAATAGTTTCTAGTTTCAAATTTAAATATTTGTCTAAAAATAGATTTGTATATACAATAGAAATTCGGTTGATAATCTCAATATTTTCTTAGTTACCAAAATTTAAAAAAAAATTATTTTATTCTCTAATTATTTTATTAATAAAAATGTCTTCTCCGCGAGCTGATTTCGAACCGGCAATATTCTGTTTGTCAGGCAATTACTTTACCTCTAGTCTAAACACAATTTGAATTTCTATTTTCAGATTTCTATCTTGGATATTTTTTTTCTTTCAAGTTTAAATATGAATGTCTTAAAATAGATTTTTATGTACAACAGAAATTGGGTTGCTAATCTTAATATTTTATTAGAGTTACCAAAACTATTACCAAAACTAATTATATTATTTTAAATTGGCAACGAAAACTTATTTTTTAGATAGAGTGATTGTTTTTTTTTTTTTTTTGCAGGCGAAACTAATATCTAATTTTAACTGCAAATATTTTATTCAAGTGATAAAATCGCCGAAAAGTGGTTGGTTGTTGGTATTAAAGGTAATGTAGAATTTAATATTTTTTTGAAAGTGATAAAGAAAACCAATAGTTTGAACGATGTGACTGTGTTTTGGTTAATTTTATATATTTTTTGTTTGCAATTTAGTTTAATTATTCAGATGATGAATTTTAAGTATTTACAATTTAAATTATTGAATAATGATTAAATTTTGTTGGTTACAATGGAATTCCAACCAATTCATTCTCTGTGTGTACATATTTAAGCCTTTACTGCATTACGTTACGTAAACACTACACTCAAAAAAATAAGTTAGTAGAAAAGTTAGTAAAACGTCTTGTAAATCAGGTATACTATTTTTTAGCAAAATTTTTTGCTAAAATCGTGTTTTCAACTAAAATTTTTGTTATACTTATTCAGCACTTAACTGTTTTATACTAATGCTTTACTAATATACTAATGTTTTACTAATTAATTTTGCTAAAAAAAAATTGTGCTGATAAGCAGATGTTGCGGCATGTCAAGATGTAGTAGAGAAGAGGAAAATGATATTAAAAAGTACAACTCTAACAAGACAAGTAAAAAAATCAACCATGAAAAAAACATATACAGACATGTAGACAGAGTAAAGAGAAAGACAAAAACACACATCTTAGGTAGATTTGTATGGTTTCTTTTTCTTATTGCAAAAAAAGGGTTGTTTTTTTCGTTTCGTTTGTTTTGTTTATTTTTTCGTTTCGTTTCTAGAATTATCTTCGGCGGTTTCGTCATTGAAAAGATAGCATCATTAAGACAACCATTGATGTAAGTAGTTGATGAAAATTTTTGTTATGTTATATATATTTATTTCTATATATTTTCAGATATTAAATTAATTCATGTCGTCAATGTGGGAAAATTAAAATTGTTATATTTCGTTATTATAGTAAATTATTTTTAAAAGAATCACAAAAATATGTTTTATGATTTTCAGCAAATAAATTAACTAAATTACAATTTTTTCTACAAATTTTTTGCGTTTTTTTTCAGTCTACTAAAATTCAGCAAAAAATTTATTAATTTTTACCAACGCTTTTTTATTTCTAATCTACTAAGTGTTAGCAAAACTTTTGCTGAATCTACAAATTTTGTTGCTAAAAATCAGCTCGCTGATTTTCAGCAAAAGATTTTGCTGACATTAGCAACTTTTTTTCTAGCATCCTCCTGACTAAAATTTTGCTGACTCAGCAAAATTTTTTGCTGACTTTACAAACTTTTTTTTATGAGTGTATAATTACAATAACTATAATTACAAATGATTTTTGCTAGTTTCACTAATATACCAAACATATTTTTAAAAGTTATTACTGCTTTTAAGAGTGTGATACGTAATCTCTTGTAGTGTAAAATTTAAGAGATTACTTAATTGATTTAAGAGAAAAATTATGCAATAATATTTTGTTAGTGTTTCATTATTACAATTACATATAACGGTAAACAAAGTATTATTTTTAGTTTTTTATGCAATTTTAATCAATTTGGATTAAAGTGCCGAGTGGTTCATACCTAAGTGATTTTGAACAAGGGAAAATTTCGGCATATTTATAAAGTAGCTAAAGTTTTCATGAAATTGCTACAAAAGTAAACCGTCACAAAGTTTACAATATAATCCTAGTGCTTATGTATGGTATAAATAAGACAAGCGGTACCGGCATAAAATAATCAACTGATCGGTACCGGCGTAAAATAATCAGCTGTTCCAGCAACTCAATAAGGAGTATCAATCAAATAATAGACGAATGTATGGTAAATATATTCAAATCAAGCATAAGTAGGCTCTTAAATGATTCAAAGAGAATTACTCGCCAAAAGCTGATGTCTGTGCCAAGGTTATTACCCCCCAACAAAACTGCTCAACTTGAATTCGCTAAAAGTAATAAATGAATACTTCTGAGTACATTACAGTATTAAAAGAGAAATTGTTGCGATTTATTGAAAATAGCAACGAAGAGGAACTCATTTTCCAACAAAACAAATGCCGCATGTTCTTATCAAACCACAATTAAGAATATTTGAGGAGTATTAAACCGTCGAGTTTACGCAGAATACCAACACTATGAAAGCGTTTTTCATCTAAAAGAAGCATTTATTGATGCGTGGAGATCTATAACGGAAGAAATTCGAATAAATCTGGTAGACAGTATATCTGATCGAATTTTCGAGCTGATTAAAAAAAAGTAGACCTCACGCATTATTAAAACTGCTGCTTTAAAATATTTTGTAAATTTTTATATATATTAAATTAAGTGTATCAATAGTTATGAAATACTAATTAATTTTGTTAGTCCTTCTTAAATGTTCGGTTGAAAAAATTCACATATGACCATATATGGTCATCCATATTCGTACATACTAGAAAAATGAAACTACATTTCCATATATTGACAATAATACGAACACATATGACGTGTTCGTATATTTTTTTATATAGTTATTCATCCACATACGTTCATACATTATATATTTTTGTAATTTTTTTTTGGCATTTAAACAAATTGTGTTAATAAAAAAACACTATTCTTTAAAAGTCTTAATTGCAATAAAAAAGGTGGTTTCAAATGTAATTATATAAAAAAACTGTACGTATATCAAAAGTATGAAGCTTTTCATTAATTTTAAGAAAATTTTTGTTTATTTTGTAAAGAAAAGTTTCATTAATTTACTAAAAAATGTCAATTTTTTCGTCCAACAAAATTCTCCCTGTGTACATATCCATATGAAAATAGAAATATATATAAACATGCATAATCTTCAGAGAAGACAAAAGTCCATTTTCCAAGTCCAAAACCTGAAAGCCCCGAACAAACAAATAAAATGAACAAAAAAAGTGAACTTGTTTCAAAAGATTTTCTTTAAATTGTTCATCTTTGCGTAACGATAACAATCAGAAATATAGACATATGATCCTAAATGTTTGCACTTCAACGAGGTAAAGTATTGTTTATATAAAATATGAAAATTCCGAAAGTTATTGAACAATAAAATCAGTTTCAAGGATTTAAATATTTATGACATTAGTCCATATACCAACATTAGCTTACAAACAGACGAATTACGATGAATCTAGAAATAGATTTCTAGAAAATGTTGTATCCTTATATTTTTCCTGAAAGTAATAAGATAAATAGCCTATTATTGTTCACCACCTATATTCTGTATGAAAGTAATACATTATAAGTTTCTTATTGGTAACCCATTATTTTATTATTTAAAGTTATGCAGAGGGTAATAAGTACTCATTACAAAATAATGTATAAAATATTATGTAGTCATTACCATGTTCTTGCTGGGTACGTGACATTCTTTGGCATCCTGAGAACAAGCTGTAAGTGTTATTAATGATATGCAATCCTTATTAGCCGGACTTAAGTCGATAATCATAACGAGCGTAGTAAAGTAACAACCACTTTACCATATTCATATAGAAGCTATTAGATCTGTCGTGTCAAAAGCTAATCCTGATGATTCTATCCTTGTATTTGGTGATTTTAATCTTCCTTCAATTTCCTGGACATATTTAAATGAATCGTTTTATTATTCGGCATCTACTTCAAAGGATTGAAATGATGCTGTTGTTAATAATTTGTCAGACTTATGCCTATTTCAAATCAATGGTGTTCACAACGTTCAAGGAAGGCTTCTAGATTTAATGTATGTCAATGAGCCAACAGATTATTCATTAAATCGCACTGACCCTGTAACCTTACCGGAAGATCCATACCATCCCACTATTGAGTTAAGTCTGAATTTACCGTTTGCCATTAAACAAAACTCTGGTGATGATAATTCAAAAGTATTTTGTTTTAAAAAGGCAAATTATAAATTATTATTTTTATAATACAAATTGGCTTAATTTATTATCTATCGCTAATGGCAAATCAACATCTATTGATTCAATGATCGATGTATTCTACAAAACTATTTTAAATTATATGAACGATTGTATCCCGAAACATATTCCTGCTAATCATTCTGGTCCACCGTGGAACTCAAAACAATTATCGAGACTAACAAATTTAAAGAATAAACGATTTAAAAAATATAAAGAAACTGGCTTAGTAACTGATTATAGCAAATATTCTGTTACGCGTGCTGAATATAATTTGCTTAATACAAAGCTTTATGATAATTACTTGGAAAATATGAAAATAAATTTAAGAAGAGATCCTAAATCGTTTACAAATTTGTAAATTCTAAGAGAAAATCTTCTGGCTTTCCAACTGTCATGAAGTATCACGATCGTGAATCCCGAGATGATATTGTCATAAGTGACATGTTTGCTGTTTTCTTTGGTTCAACTTATTGTAATGCCCAATATGATACTTTGAATGATTATCGATTTCCAGTTACAGAACATCAATTAATAACGTTTCCTCTTATAACTACTGATGAAATTGTTAAAAATTTAAAAGAATTTAAAAACTCAACAACTTGTGGGCCTGATGGTGTTCCCAGTTGCATCTTAATCAACTGTGCAGATGCTTTGGCGTATCCGTTGAGCATAATGTTTAATATCTCCATTAAAGATGGTTATTTCCCAAAATTATGGAAGGACTCTTTCTTAATTCCATTATTTAAATCTGGAAATAAGTCAAATGTTATTAATTATAGAGGAATAGCAAAACTCAGCGCGATTCCAAAGCTATTCGAAAAATGTTTAACTGATTCTCTGTGTCATCAAATTTCCTCTATAATATCTCCTCTTCAGCATGGTTTTCGTAAGGGGTGCTCTACAACAACTAATCTATTACAATAAACAACTTTGGTAAATCGTGGTTTCCTTAAAGGCGAAAACACTGATGTCATTTACACTGATTTCAGTAAAGCTTTTGATAAAGTTAACCATAATCTTTTACTCAAAAAACTAGATATGATGGGTTTCGCTGGAAATTTTTTAAGCTGGATAAAGTCATACTTAAAAGACAGAAATCAGAAGGTAAATTTTAATAACACAACGTCGAAAAATATTATTGTAACATCTGAGGTTCCTCAAGGTAGCCATCTTGGACCAATTTTATTTTCTCTTTTTATTAACGATTTACCATCGGTAATAAAGTTTTCAAACGTTCTTATGTATGCTGATGACGTTAAAATTTTTCGTGGCTTTAATAAAAATTCCGATCAGATTTACAGCAGGATTTAAATAGTTTTTACGAATGGTGCTGCTCTAATTTTATGGAACTAAATTTGAAAAAATGTAAACATATGCGCTTCTCTAGAAGGACAGAATCTTTTGGTCTTTACTTTTTGGGTGGTTTCAGTTGGAATTAGTAGATAATATTCTAGATTTGGGTATTCTCTTAGACCCAAAATTGGATTTTAAACGTTATATTTTATTGACGATTAATAAAGCACGTGGCACCTTAGCTTTTATAAAACGATGGGCTAAGGAATTTACAGATTCCAATGTAACAAAACAATTATATACATCGCTCGTGAGACCAATTTTGGAATATGGATCTGTGATTTGGGATCCATTATCCATTGTTCAAATTGGAAAAATTGAATCAGTGCAAAAACAATTTTTGCTGTTCTGCTTACGAAGCACCTACTCTAATACCATTAATAATCTACCTTCATATACGACCAGACTAAACCTCGTTAAGCTTCCCACTCTGAAAAGTAGAAGGACAATGCTAAACGTTACATTTTTATTAAATTTGATTAACGGTGATATATGCTCCGATTTCCTGTTAGAAAATTTTGTACTTTTCGTTCCTCCAAGATCAACACGTAATTGTATTCCATTATATACTCCATTTTATCGTCAAATGTATGCTGATGCTGATCCGTTTATAAGAATGTGTAATGATTTTAATAATCTTTATAATTTGTTAGATTTTTCTTCAAATGTTAATATTATTAAATGTTAATATTATCATTTTGTTTTTAAATTCTACTATTTGAAAAAAAAAATATTGTACTTATATTAATTTATAATTTTGTAATTATTATGTTAATAGTCTGTAAGGATTTATTCCGTAGACTTAAATAAATAAATAAATAAATAAATAAATAAAAAACAAAAAAAAAAAAAAAAAGGAGAGTGGGGGACGCAAAAATAAATTTTTGCAGTGAAGGAAATAATTGTTAAGGAAATAACTGTATTAATTTTATGCACAATTTGCACTTTATTCAAAAAAAATACTGGGTTTTTAATACAACAAATATGTAAGTTTTGTAAAATTCAGCACCTAAGGGCTTTAGAGTCTTTAAGATATCGAATAATAATTTGTGTCTTTTTCCAAAAAAAAAGTCATACTAAAATTTAAAACGATATTTCAAGGTGTTTCAATATTATTCGCCATATATTAAATATATTTTTTAAAACTCACCACTTAACATGTTCTCCAATGCTAGTTATGTGGCACTTCAAAATGTGTAAACTGCCCTCCTATGAAAATACAAAGGCGTTTTAAGATAGAGTGACCAGTCACTTTTTAAAATTGTATGCAACTCAGCACTGGTTATTGTAATTCTAGACCAGTCACATGATTAAGTTAAGTTTTTCTCATTTTTTATTACACTTTAAAAAATCAGTAAATATGACAATTTTACATTTACTGTTTGCACATTTTTTAAAGCATCATTCAAATATTATTATACGTAAAAAAAAATAAGTATGTGTTTGTGTATATATGTATACAAATTATAATGTAGTATCATCTGTTAAATAAAAATAATGTGAGAAGGGTAAATAATGAATTAGCAAAAAAAAAAATATTAAAAAAACACTGATTTAAACATGTGCACGTAAAAGGGGTATAACTTTTGAAAAATTTTGAAAATACAAAAATTGATCGTAGTCAAAATAAGACATTTGCCATTTTTCCAACGCTTTAAAAACTTACCCCGTAAACACGTTTAACTTGTTATACTTTTAATGATTATAATATATTTAACACGAGTTTTGCAAAAAGTGTTAAAATAATTTATAAGTTTTAAAATCTTTTGACAGAAATTCTTAAATATTCCAAAATTTGCTTGTTAGAACTACAAGACGTATGATGAATTTTATAAAACTATAACATAATTCTTCATACATAATGTGGTTCTACTAGCTAATTTCAGAATATTTGATTAGGACAATATTAATCGAATATTTTCATCAAAACGCAGCCGAGCTATACGATGAACTTTATGGATCAATAAAAAATCATATATAATATAAAATATGTTTATAAAAAAAAGTATTAAAATCGGCGGATTTTTAGAAAAATATAACTTTCTATTTCATTCAAACTTCATAATTCGTTCAGAATTAAAAAAATAAATATCTGCATAAATAAACTATTGGAGCAGTAAAATTTCTAGCATTTTACAAACTCTATTAAATTGTTATAATTTGTATACCAAAAATGGGTGCACAATTTATCAATATTTAACCACGTCTACATTGCCCACTCTTGGGAAAAATATTAAAAGTAGTTTCAATTTAAAGTACACTAAGAAAATTGTCTGCATGATATCAATGAATTTTCGCATTAGATCTATGACTTGTTACTGGAATGCGTCCGCTGAAACGTGTCACTAAATTAATGCAGTTTTTCATAAAATTTTAATTAAGTATTTTAATGTACATGAAACTAATTTTGAAAAATTTATAAACCTAGTGAAAAACGTATTCATTATTTTTTTTTTTAACAATTATGTGTGAGTAAGTGTTGGTGTATGGGAATGTTACGTACGTATTTATGCCAAGTCATTAAACATTTATAACTCATAATACACAACATAACTACATATTCTGACTTACACATATCCACTCATAACTGCAACTCTACATATATACAATTAATTCATCAGTGGGTATCTATCCATCTCCGACTCTCTCAGGCTGTCCCGTTTTTAATTCTTCGTAAACTCGCATCGCAAATGAAAACATGTTGCAGAAATTTAAAAGTTTATATAAGTTTTTATCATGTTTTTGAATAATAATTTAACAAAGTGTTTATTTACTTACAATTTTAACCATAAATTAAGCAAGATAAAAGTAAAATACTTTAAATTTTAATAGAAAATAACAAAATATAAGCAAAATAAAAGTGAGTATTTTAAGCAACAATTTTGTATCAACATGTTGCAATTATTTTTTAGTGTAAAAAAAAAATGTTTTTTATTTGCTTGCCCGAGTTCGGTATTTTGCTGCTGAGAGGCGTGGGAAGTTTAGTCTCTCTTTTTGTATATACTCTTTAAATTCATACATACACATATGTTGCTCATAATGTATGATTATAAAAAAGCAGTCATACAAGCACTTTTAAACATTAACATGTTTCATAATGTTATATGTGTGTTATATGTGTTATTTATATGGTTTTAAACAAAAGTTAAAAAAAGGTATTTTTTTATAATGGAGAGATATTCCCGAACAAGATACATAGTGAGAAAAATAAACAGGATTTTTTTATGGTATACCTAACTGGTTAGTTAGTAGTGGTGTAAATAATATTAACCATAATTATAGTAGTGAAGAGTTTTAAACAACAACAACATTAACAAAAGCAACAAAATTGAAAGAAATTTATTTCAATGCATAATGTACCTTACATGTTTGTTTATAAAAGGTTATACCACTTTACCACAGGTACTAAATTCAAAATCAATAATTTCATAAATATATGGAAATTTTTCAAAACTTTTTAATTTTTAACCCTCTAACCGGCAAGACTGTCTTAAGACGGTCTTCGGTTTTGGGCTCCACTGCTGTACTATAAATTTTATCGCTCCAAAAAAGTGAAAAATATCATTAGACAACATTGTTTTACATTTGTTATACTCCCCAACACTCACTGACAAGTAGTTTGTCAGCTGTTATCAAACAAGTGCAAAAAGTCAACAAATTATCATTGAAAAAAACACATTTAAAAAAAAAGTGATCGACTCAAAAATTTTATGGTAAGTAGATAACATATTATATTTGAGTTTTATTATGCATTTGAAGTGAAAAAGAAACAAAAATTGTGCTTTCTAAACTTAATAGTGAAGGCCGTCTTAAGACGGTCTTGCCGGTTTGTGTGAACAAAAATTTCCCTCTCTTTAATTGTTGGTTTAATTGTATTGTTTCTTTATTATTTTATTAATTTCATCCTTTTATTAAACTGGTGTTAGAGATGGATCTTTCTAAACGTTCTTATAAGAAAAATATCAATTTGGAGGATATGTCTGATGAGCAATTGCTCGAGTTAATGAATTCTGTAGAGAGTTCTGTAGAGAGCACAGATGAAAGTTTTGATAGCGATGACAGTGTTGGTGATCGCACATATGTTTTGGATAATATCGAGGCAGATACACTGCCAGAGAATACAGAACAGGCCATAGCAGAATGCTTTCACAATATGGGTGTAGCTGAGACCACGGATACATTTGCAGAGGGAATAAATTTTTCTCTGAATTTCAGCACAATGGACATACCATCGGCTTATTCAACTTTAGTTGAAGATGAAGCAGCGATAGAAATTGTTCCGACACAAGAACCATCGGCATCAACTGCAACGAAAGTAACCACCAAATGCAAAAGAGCCAGATCCCCATTGCCAACAGCTGAAGCTAATGGACCATCAGTTCAACCATGTCCTGGAGGGTTCATTGGAGGTATGACACTAATTAGCTTATTTTATAAGTATTTATTTTCTCTTTTTTATAATTAGCTCTGAATGCAATATCTAAAAACTCGAAAGAGATGTCAAAATTGGTATGGAACAAACGCTCGATGTGTTTACATGTACACGAGGTAGCCTTTCGAGGCGATTCGTCACTTTTATTGGCCGTGGAAGAGCTCAAAACACCAATGGAATTTTTTAATTACTTTTTCACTGATGATATTATTGAATTGATTGTTGTAGACACAAACCGTTGTGCTGTGGTTGAAAATATAAACACAACGTTTAGCACAAATTCCACAGAAATAAGGCATTATATCGGCATAATGTTATACATGTCATTATACCGCTTTCCTAATTTAGAAAGCTATTGGGGGGAAAATGCCTTCTTGCCGATACAAAAGTGTATGAAGTCCAAACGATTTCTTTCTATCAAGAAATATCTATCATTTCAAGATGAATCACAGCGAATGAAGAAAGATGAACCGGGCTATGATCCATTGTTCTGCATCCGCACCTTGGCCAACAAAATAAACGACCGATTGGATTCAATACCAAAAACGGCTAGATTATGCGACGAAACAGGTGTGCAGCACAAAGACAAAACACCATCTCCGCCAATACATGCCCAATAAGCCACATAAGTGGGGGATCAAATTGTTCGTGCTTTATGACTCAAACGGTTTCGCCTACCGTTTTGAAATCTACAATGGCGCGGAGATAATATCATCTTACCCGATACACCGGACCTTGGAGCTACATCAAATGTGGTAGTTCCTAGGGCCTGTAGGGCGACCATCATATGCTCAAAATCTCGATGAGCCTTTATCACAACAGCCTGGTATATCAAGTGTTGGGAAAAGAGCTGTTCATCAAGTTGCTGATGTTCGGTTCGATGGTGTCGATCATTTTAATGTTTGGATGGATAGAAATGCAAAAAAAAAATGTAAACATTGCAAGAAATCTGACACCCAAGTCGTTTGTTCCAAATGCAACCTGCATTTATGCGGTCAAGTCGATAAGAATTGTTTTTGGGACTACCACCATCGTAAATAATAAATAATTTAGCTAAATTTCCTCCTTTATTTCAATAAAACTTTTTTTGTATATAAAACTTACCTGCGTGTAATAAACGCAAACCGGCAAGACCGTCTACAGACGGTCTTCACTATTTTTTACCTAGCGTTCGTTCAGAATATTGTTTCTACCTGAAAATTAAAACTTTAGTTTCTTTTGACTATATCTACTTGAAAAAAAAAAATATTGGCTTGATCCGATCATTTTTACGGTCTGGCCGGTTAGAGGGTTAAGGTTAAACAAATTCAAATATTAAAAAATGTTTCATGGCACATTAATGACGCTTTGTACACTTAAAATATTAGATATAATAAGCTTGAGCGAGGGCGGCAAAAGTTATAGCGGTTTAAAAATTTAAATTAAAAAAAACACTTCAAAATTACTGTTGTTGATAAATTTTAATTTATTTAATTTTTTATTTATTAGTGCTAACCAAAAACCTTAGAAACTGTTATAATAAAATTTTTTTTTAAAAACAAAAAAAAATAAAATGTATAGCTTCTTTTTATATAAAAATTATTTAAATTTCAAGTATTAATAAAATATATTATTGTTTAAAAGAAGTGATAATAATCTTGTTTGAAACAAAGAAAACTTTGTTAGTACATTTGCACTACCGTTGTGTAAAACGGAGCGTTTTTTTTTTCTTATAAATTATTAAAAACAAATTATATATTCTTGTTTAATCATATTGTTTATGTCCTCACTGAAAAATACATGTCAATACACCCAATACTAAAGACACAGGACAAGCTGGTTGTACTACTTTTTTTTTTTTGTTTTTTAAAGAGAAGCAACACTCAAGAAATTCTTCCTATTTATTAATGTGTTGCTTTCTTTGGAAATTGTATAGTGGAGAGATGATAGGTGGGGAAAGATGAACGGCTTCAATCATGGCAACACTATAATTGTGCGAGATAATAAGTCATAGAACAGTTGTTGCTCGCCACCTGAAGGAGAGTTGGCGAACTTACTGAAGCTTTTTATTTCATAGCCCTGATTCATTATTTTACTTCGGTGGGGTTAAGTGATATGGGAACACCGAAGGTGGGAGCTGCGATACATATGAGGGATAGAAAACTCAAACAAATAATTTTTCTAAGTTGATGTTGCTGTCACCGGGAATTGAACCCGGGACCATCTGTGTAATAGTGCAACGCCCTAACCATAATGTTCATATCTTCATTGGTTTATAAATTATGAGGCTTTAAATGTCATAGCTTTAATATTTGCATCCAGAAAATTAATTGATTAGAATTTAGTTGAAAGTATAAAAATCAATCACGATATCTAACATTTAAATAAAGAAAATTATGTAGCTTGAATTTTCTTTATTTAAACTTTTATTACAATTGATGATATTGTAATAGTATCATATAAAGCCACCATTTTCTATAATTGGTAAAATCAACCAACAGTTTATGAACAAATTAGTTTGGGAATAATCGGTAGATCCTACCGTAACAAATAATTGAATTAGTCATAAAAACTACAAATGAGTAAATAGTAACCAGAGATTTGTTTAGCATTCACTTCAAAATAAAATATAAATTCAAAAAATATTGAAACGAAGATTTTATATTATTGGAAGCTAGAAATTTAATTATGTGCTGCTGTTTCCTAAAATACATTAAAACCAAAGAAGAGAAGCAGTAAGGAAACTTTACGGTCCAGAGTCACATTGTTTTTAAAGGTGTCACATTATTTTCATACAAAAGGTTCGCATACTTAAAGAATTATTTGTAAAACTTTTGGGTAATTTCACTCTAATTAATTTCTGTTCAATTTTACCAAACTTATAGTAGGAAACTATACTCCTACTATAAGTTGGGTAAATTTACTCTATGTGCGTAAATGAAAAAAAAAAATACGCACATTGAGAGTAAGTTGGTAAATTTACAATGGAAGTGCGTCAAATTTTGATAAAATTTATAAATTAATGAGTAATTTTACCAAATTTTCGTGTAAATAAACATGATGTACGTGCAATTATACGTATAAAATGCGTAAAAATACATGTTTATAAGCGTAAAATACATATTTATATGCGTAAAAACCCCAAAAAAACGTATATTTACCATTGCTGGTAAGATAAAAAAAACAGCCCAAAACAGAAAAAAACAAAAAATTTTTTTTATAATGACTTTTATTAATAATGCGTTATACTATAAAAAACTTAACAATCAATACATAAAAGGTTCTGTTTGTATACAATGCAATGTTATAAATTTAAAAAATATATTATATTTTGAAAATATTTTTCCACAATTAGGCTGCAAACATTTGAAAATTCCATTTCTATTTTTTAATGGATGTATAAATGTTGTTGGTACATTACCAAGTTTTTTAAAACACAATCACAAATATTTCATTTATACATTTAAATTTAATTAGTTACAACAAAAACACACAATTGTTAATAATTTTTAGTTTTATTAAACTTTTTTTTCTTTTGAATTTGTTTGAATTTTTTTTCGATTAAAAAAAAATGCTGAGTATTTATTACTACTACAAGTATGCATATTTACAAACTTTGTGTGTAAAAATTTTATTTAACAAATGAATACTAATTTTCGACATAATGTGTTTAATTGTCAACACATAGTGGGTAAAAATTCTGTAAGCGTGTATTATAATACACATAATAATATTTATTGTATATGAAAGTGTGCGCAAAATAGTTTTACGCATTTTGATGTATAAATTTACGGAATTTGCGTAATAATACATGAAACTTTACTCGTTTTATAGTAGTAAATTTACAATCATTTTTTAGATTGTATCCTTTAGCAAAAATTCTGAGAACTTGAATTTCTTGTAGAACAAAAAGTGCTTGCGATCTTATATATGTATGTACATAGATTTATAACAAACAAAAGAATGACATATGTATTTTGATACATCTGTTCTTTAAACAATACACCGATTATAAAGAATATTTGGTAAAATTTATATTTAAAAAAATTATTTTTTATATTGGAAACGTTGCTTTTTGTTTTGTTAAATTTTCGTCGGAGTTTCTTAGTTTTGAAGTGTGATTTTGCTTTTTTAGTCTTCTCTGCTGATTACATTTAGGCGACTCGAGCGTTTTTTAATTGATTTTTAATTTAAAAGTTACGTGATACTACGGAACGACGTAGCTGTTTTAGTGCGAATTCGGATTATTTTTGTGTGAATTTTTTACATATAATGGATACGCTTAAAGAGCAAGAGTCCTTGGGTGCGGAGATAGTGTCATGTTATAACTCCCTATGTGAGTTGACTCAATCCGAGTCCACCAGGGAGGATTTGATAAAGCATGTTACGGAGCTCAAAGCGAAAATAGAGTTACTGGCCTTAAGTTCGAAGAGAACGATAAGGTACTTCAGCCTCCATCGGCAACTTTAACGAAAAACCCGTATTGTAAGACAGATTTCGTTGATAAGGTTCGAAAGTCTGTCAGCGATTTTCACAAGTTGGTTAATCAATTGGGGGAAGGGCTTAAGCAGGAACCGGGTGCAGTACGTAGAACCGCCCCGATTCCTCCTGTGGTGCCACCAGGAAGCCTGGGTCATTCGGAAAGGACAACGGGTTTTTTTGATGATAGCAGGCAAGCCCAGGCCAACAGGGGCCTAATTCGACAATTCCAGTACGTTCTGGATAGTTTGGAGTCGAAGTTAAATAGATTTGTGACCGGACAGATTTCCATAGACGTCATTAGGGAAAGGTACAAGGTGGCAGAGAATATATTTGTGCAATATATGAGCCAGTTTCCTGACGATGAGTTGACGGAAATCTTCGACAACTTGAGGGATACCTATTCTAGGATACCTGGAGTAGAGGGCTCTACACAGAGCCTACCTTTTAAGATGCCTCCCATTGAAATTCCCATATTTAATGGACGTTTCACGGAATGGGACACCTTCAAGGAGTTATTCAAGCAGCTGATAATGGATCAGCCCATTCCGAAAACACAGAAGATGTGTATTTTAAACTCGAAGCTTTCGGGTGAGGCAGCTGGTAAGATTTCCAAGCTGCCTTCAACGGATGAGAACTGGGCTATATTAGACGATCATTACTCGACCCCACCAGTGGTAAGGAACTCAAAATTTTACTGTTGTTACGTTCGGGGTCACCAAAATGGTGCGGAAATAATAGTACGAGACGGTTTTAAGTTAACTTCCGCTGAAGAATGAAGCATAAGAATGCTTGATGCATCTCTTCAGCATCGATCTTCATTGCACCAAGCGCCTGTAAACCCTCGTTTACAGTCTCAATGAAGACCTTTACAGTGGTTATTTTCAAAAATATTTGAATAAAAATAAAAAACAAGAAACTTTTTTTGAAGTTCGGTGGCTGGTACTGAAATAGTTTAGGCAAAATTTGGTATTCACAACTTACATATATAAATTATCACTGCCGAAACTTTCAGTTATGCCGATCGATACAACATTGAATTTAAAGACAGTTATGACAACCGCCAGAATTTGATTGACAACAAATTCAGTAGAAACAACTGAGATTGTTTTCTTGGGTTTCTGTAGCCACAACTGAGATTGTTTTCTGGGTGTGGTTTAAAAAAAAAAAAATGTTTTGACGACACATTGATGACGATTTGCACTCATGCAGTCCTACACAGAAAAAAATATTTCCCTACCTTTTTAAATTAAATCGGTTTGTTAAATGTTTTAAAAATTAATTAAATCAATTAAATAGTTGCTCAAATTCGGAACTTGCATCACATTTTTTTATATTATTACTTTATTATATAAAATAATTTAGTTTCAGTTGTTTAAATCTGAATATTTATTTATTCTAAAACATTATTATGAAATTGATAATGTAAATAGTATATTTTTAAAGTTTAGTTTTGTTTGATAAAAATTTATAAATTTTTGTAAACAGAAAGAACATGCAATAAATAAATTAAAAATTATTTCAAACAAAAAAAAAAGCTCTGATTTAAACAAAAAGGCTAATTTCTGCAAAGAAAACATCCAAAAGAAATGTTATCGTAGTCCCTTCGCTTCAATAGAAAGAAAAAAATCTAATTTCAGTGTGAATTTGTTCACATTAGTATAAATAAATCTGCTAACGAAATAAGAATTTCATGCCGGTTTAAATTCAATGTTATAAAATTCACGCTGTTATGGCAACATCACTTTATTCAATTTTCTTTTATGGCTTCAATTCTTTAGACCATTAAAATAAGCCGTCAACCAATAAAATCCGCTTATTAATTTTTAAAACAAATCTATTTAAATGTCGGAACATTTTGTTGTTTTTTTTTTTTGTTAATTTTTAAACATAAATAACTCATTTAAAAAAAACTGTTTTAAAGATTTCCAAAAATATGTGTCAAATATTTTTAAAATAAGAAAAAGTCTGCCAAAATTCAAAGCAAACAAAACTCACGATCTAAAAAATCATTCATTTTGACATGGAATTATTCATATGTATTTTATTATTATAGTGGTCACACTACCCAAGAAAGGGGATTTAACGCAATGCAAAAATTGGCGCGGTATAACCATTCTAAACGCCATTGGTAAAGTAATGGCAACCCTCATTCTTCATAGAATCTCCCCTATTGTGGATCAGATATTGCGTGGTGAGCAGGCTGGTTTTAGACAAGGTCGTTCGTGTGCTGACCACATTAATACCTTGCGCATTATAATTGAACAGTCCGCTGAGTATAACACACCTCTTTATTTACTTTTCGTCGATTTTGAACGTGCATTCGACACTATATCCCGAAACTCTATGTGGTCTGCATTAACCTACAAGGGAATTCCTGATAAAATAGTAAACATGATACGTGAGCTATATAGGGACGCTCAATGTAGGGTACGTTTCAATGGGAATGAGAGTCGGTCATTTGTTCCAGGCACAGGTGTGCGTCAAGGCTGTGTCCTGTCTCCAACGTTGTTTTTGCTACTACTCGATTGCGTATTGGAACAAACCAACAGAGATGCACCTTTCGGTATTCGTTGGACATTGTCTGATTTTCTATATGACATAGACTATGCCGATGACATATGTCTAATGGCCCATCGCTTCTCGGATATAAAAGCTAAACTTACAAGTCTGTCTGAAACGCCAAAAAAGTTGGTTTAAAAATTAGTATAAGTAAAACAAAACTTATGCGCATAGGTACAGATATTGTTACCCCATTAATAATAAATGACCAACGTATTGAAGATGTGGATGCTTTTTGTTATCTTGGTAGCAAGATAACTAAGGATGGTGGTTCAAATGCTGATGTTACCGATCGCATTAATAAAGCTCGAGTAGCCTTCTTTTCCTTATCTAAAATTTGGCGAAGAAATAATATTTCTCGGAAAACAAAAATCCGCATTTTTAACTGCAGTGTGAAGTCAGTATTACTTTACGGCTGCACATGGAGCTTAACGCAAGCTACCACTAGAAAAATTCAAACTTTCATCAACAAATGTCTAAGACAGATCTTTAACATCCATTGGCCAGATCGTATTTCAAATGAAGCTCTGCTCCAAAGAGCAAACTCCTTGCCAGCACACATTGATATTCGTAAACGGAAGTGGACGTGGATAGGCCACATATTGCGAAGACCGCAAACAGAAATTGCAAGAACAGCCCTAGACTGGAACCCCCAAGGACAACGCCGCCAAGGTAGGCCCCGTAACACCTGGGTTCGTTGCCTTAAACAAGAATGTTTACTGGCTCGAGTATCCTGGAATCAAACAAAAACAATTGCCAGAGATAGAATCAGATGGAGAGAATTTGTTGACGCCCTATGTTCACACTGAACTTTATTTAAGTATTTATGGTGTTCAGAAATGTAATTCTATTTATATTTAGATAAATAAAGGACATATATATATATATATATATATATATATTTTATTATTACGCTATACGGTATGATGAACCAGGTTTTTTTTTACATTTTTTAAAAAAGAGATACAAAAGATGAAAAACAACATTAATGCGAATTAGTGTTGATGTACATATGTATGTACAAAAGGGTGTCCCTAGTATAGCATCGTTCCGAATTGGTTGAACGAATGTCACTCAATATGTGAAAAATAAGTAAAACAAATTTAATGTGGATCCTCAGTTCCCTACCAGCGATTGAAGTTGCCGCTTTTAGTGCATTTCCACCAAAAAAAAGTTTGGCATTTTTTTCGAAGCCTATTTCGTAATTTTTGGCTTATTACTAGAAAAATATTTTTAAATATTCTAAAGAGTAATTTTGGTCCACCAGAGGATTTTTTAAATTAGACCCAGTACTTTTTCACATAAAACAATTGTACTTGATAAAATCTAAAAAATCCTGTGGTGGACCAGAACTACTTAACAGAAAATTTAAAAATAGTTTTCCAGTAATAAGCCAAAAATTACGAAACTTTTCAGCCCTATTTCGAAAAAAAGTTCGGAACAGTTTTTTTGGTCAAAATGCCCCTGTGGGAAATGGAACAGTCACTGGTATGGTCACGTGACTAGAACTTTGTGTGTATGAACCCGTCCTAGTTTCGGTTCTATTATATGAAAGTGACCGGTACTTTTAACATGGGCTTGTCATAGGAGGTGACAATTGCTACCTCTGGAGCACTGTGTGACGTGGCGAATAACTTGACCAAGGTAAGCTATCACCGTACCGAAGTACTAATTTTTATTTTCCAATACTTCTAAAAAGCACTTCCTGTACATTTTAATTTTGCATTTTGCATAATAATTCTAGTTCACAATAATATCTTTATAAAAAGAAGGAGCTGCAACAATTCAGAACAAATTTAATGCATAACTTATAAAGCAGAGCAACAAAATATATATGTACTCAGTTTCAATTTTGTACCCAAAGAAATTCGTTACCAAAATTCTTGTAAAATAATATGTTACAAGATATTTCAAAACCAATACGCAGAAATTTTGCATATCGCCAATTTCTTACACATAACAAATCGTTACCAAAAATCTTGTAAGATATCTTAACAAGATATTTCGAAACCAATACGCAGAAATTTTACAATTTTAATTTATATTCTTGTAAAGTGTTTCAAGTGTTTGAATATGGTGTGCAATAAATCATATTCTGGTAATGTATTTCTAGTTTTTTTGGTAGCGATATTTTATGTGTAAAATCGTCATTCACTCGAAAAATCGCCTGTCGGCATTTCAAAAATTAACTTGCCAAACGACTTTTAATTTCGCGAAGTTTGGCAAGAAATCGCCAAATCTGGCAACCCTGTTCACTGTCTAAACAGTTCAGTATTCAGTTCTTCTACGTCTTCATTTCTACTGTCACATAGTCGGTACAGATAAATTTAGTTTAGTGTTATGTCTGCTTTGTAGCAGTCAAGGGACTGCATCCTTTGGCACTAATTGCCATGTTTTTATCCACTGCTAACGGTTTTCAATGACCACTAACAACCTCAACAGTTACATGATATATCTGGTACCCACAAGTGAATGTTATGCCACCATAACTATAGTTTCGTGACGTGCCCCCCAAACATATATCACAGAATTACCACTTTGGATCAATCGACCCTTCATTTCCCGTAGAGGCACTACAACAAGTGACTGCAATCGCTGGCTGGTAGGGGTATGAAGATCCACTTCAAAAATTGTTTACTTATTTTTCTCATATTCAGCTTTTTTATACGCATTGATTGAGCGGTATTCCGAATTCTTTTTGTATTTGGAACACCCTAATGTACAACCAGTGTTATTGTGTATGAATATTAATGTATGTGTATTTAGCCAACTAACACATACATCCACTTTCATATACATAGACCAAAATGGAGCTAAAAATCACAACATTACAAGCATTTTTTTCAGTACTAATGAGATTACAAACATGAAAACTCCATTAATATTTTTTTTAACAGCAGTAAAAACGGATGCAAAAAAAGTTCACACTCTACTATATTTAATTTTTATTTTTGCCTTATTATACAAACTAAAATATTTTCTCTTATTTACCATGCAGTAACTTTAAAATATTGTGTTTTTTTTTGTATAAATGTTGTATTTTTATGCATAAATGTGACCATAATAGCTTTTACATGATCTTCATAGCCAACATTTTGGCAACCTAATAGATTATATCTTACAAGGATGTTAATTCCTGTTAAACTCTCAAATGTTAACCCATCAACTCAAAAGGCAAGACTAGGCAACGCGAAATATTGCATAAATATTCTTGAATACATATTGCTCATTTACTTCAAGAACGTCACAACTCAAAAAACATGATTTTTGAGCTAATGACGCAGATTTATTCGTTATATAACGTATCATATTGTGTAAAAAAATCGTATTGATATCTTGTATACTCACCTCTTGAGAGAAATTATGTCGTTATTTTTTTCTTCAAGGTAAATTGAAAACTTTGAACTTGTTTTCTACAAAATCAAAATTTTTGAGATATGACGTTATTGAAGTAAATGAGCGATATGCAATTAACAGTACACTAAAAAAAAAGGTTAGTAAAGACTGCAAAAAAACTTTGCTGAGTTAGCAAAATTTTAGTGCTTGCAAAAAAATTGATAATGTCAGCAAAATCTTTAGCAGGATATCGGCGAGCTGAAGTTTTGTTGACATTTAGTTGATTAAAAATTAAAAAGTCCTTGCTAAAAGTAAATAAAATTTTTGCTGGATATTAGTCCCAAAAAATGTTTATAAAACTTATGCTTTTGTTAATTTATTTGCTGAAAACCTTAAACATTTTTTTGTAATTTTTTTAAAAATAATTTAGAATACGTTACAAACTATAAACATTTTCATACTTCCACATTGATGACATGAAGCAATTTAATTATAAATAGAAATAATTATATATAACACGAGTTTTAAAGCCTGATACTTCGTTACCGGTAGTTTTATATATCGGAATATATTGGGATGAAAAATGCAGTATTTTTTTAGAAATTTATTGCAATAAATTAGTTCCTCCTTTTTAAGTGGATATTTTTTTATCACAAGTTTCGGATTTCTAACTTAATGAAAATTACAATTGTCTACTTTTTACTCAAAATATAAATTAATAATGTAAAATTCAAAAATTTTAATTTAATATTTTTATTTTTTGAATTAGTATTTGTAATTTAATTTTTTTATTTTTTAGTAATTAAAGTGAAAATTGCGAATTTCAAATACACATTTATTGTAAAAAACATTTTAATTAGTATTGAATAGTTTTCTTTCATTTAAATATTTTTATTGAGAGTAATTTGAAAAAAATCAATTGATAATGTTTCAATTTCAAAAAAAAAAAACATTAACAATAATAAACAAAAGAATAAAAAAATAAAACATCACGGGAAATTTCGCACAATATTCCCGGGATTGAGAGATTTAAAAAAGAGCGAGATTTCCGGGAATCTCGTCCCCGGAGTTCCCGGGACTAAAGCCCTATAGAGAAGGAAATCATCTATAACATATACATTTTTAAAAAGCTTGTTTTCACAGATATAGCTTCCCGACTTATAGGTCAAGAAAAGTGTTATTTGACCTTTTCAAATAAAAAGCAATGTTGTATATGAAATTAGAGATAATTTAATATCCTTTAAAATCCTACCTTAATAACTTGCTTACCTGTAGCATTTTCAAGAAAATGAAAATTAAGTAAGTACAACTTTGTACATTTTTATAGTTTTTTTCCGATTTTCAAGACTTTATAATTCCAGATCCAGATGTGTCAGTGCAACTGAAATGTATATTTGTCATAGTTCTGTGATAAAGTGTATTCCTACAAAAACTCTTCGGAGGAGATAGCGTGTAAACTTTTTTTTGATTTGGCATTTAATTATGCATATTTGTTTGCAATTTGACCGCACTTATAATCACTATAAACATTTAGTTTACAACTACACATTTAGTCTTATTAATTGTAAATAATTTATTTCGTCTTTAATTTTATTAATATACAATTTTTTTGATAAGCCGGTGACAACATAAAATTAAAGTTTTATTAATCAACATGTTATCTGTAAACACATTGTTGGCGTCCTTTTGTTTAACGTATGAAAATCAGGCCCAAAAATCTTCCATGGAAGATTTTTTTATACACTAAGGATATTATGTAGATAAAGACGAAAGCAAATATAGTCCAAAAAAAATTAAATTTCACTTGAAGAAAGGACGACTAACAACCAATATTTGCCATTTATTTTTACTGTTCAAAAAATTACTAACAATTGTGCTAAAAATGAAGCACATATGTTAGTAAAAAATAAACAAACAAACATTTATTTTTTTTTTATTTTTTAAATAAAAAAAAACGACGGAAAAATATTAATGTAAAATCATAAAACAGTCATTTGAGGTGTTTTTTTTTCTTAAATTAGTAAAACATTAAATTTGTTCTACAAATTACTGCCATTTGCATTAAAAATAAAGAAACTGTATTTCAACCCAAACCCAAACTACAAATTTTTAAAGTAGAAGAGTTGTACTTTTTAATATTATTGTCAACTACCGCTTGCCATTCCGCGATATCTACTACATTCTGCGTATATCTTTCAATCTGGTGGTCGTAACACTATTAATGTGCTTATCACACCATTTTTTTAAGCAAAATAATTTAGTAAAACAGTAGTAAGCCATTAGTAAAATATTAATTAAACATTAGTTCAAAACAGTTAAGTGCTGAATAAGTATAACTAAAATTTTAGCTGAAAGCACAATTTCAGCAAAAAATTAGTTTAAAAAAAGTATACTGGATTTACAAGACGTTTTAATAACTTTTCTACTAGAATTTTTTTAGTGTATGAAAAAGAGTCAAATACAAAATTATACAATACCAAAAAATTTTATTTTTTAGTTGAAAGAAATGACATAAAATTATTACATTTAAGAAGAATTTTTGGATAATTTAATCACATATGTGGGAGTAATTTAGTCGTCTATGTAATATATAGTTTATGGAGTCAGATAACATTTTCCCATGATTTCAAAACGGAATGACAAATGTGCACATTAGGATGTAAGGTATTAAAAGTACCTAAAATTACAATCTCAGCTCTTTGATATATTTCTGGAGAACGGTCTCCAACAAACATTTTCCTACTAAATGTATACTAAGATATTTTAATTTAAGCATAGAGTAACTTTTTTAAAGAGATGGATCACCTCTCAAATGCCTCTCGAAAAAAGTCAAGCTCTGCCCAACTAAGTAACCAACATTTTCTCTTCAAAATGAGTCGAGTAGCAACATTTTCTGTAAAAATTTGTCAAGTTGAATGTTTTTTCTTGGGAGGCTGCCATATTTTTGAAAACTATACAGTGTCGGTAAAAAATTATGATATGTTTTATAATACATAAAACCAATAACAAAACAAATTACAATTAAAGAAATATGCCAATTGCTGTTAAGTATGTTTTGTTTGTAAAAAAAATTCTCTTTAGTATATTTTTGTCTAATCAAAATTGTGTTGTTATAGAATTAAAAAAAAAATATTTTTTAAGTTTTTTGTTGTTATTAAACGTTTACAAGTTAAAAAACTGCAAACAAGTTTATTTAACACGAAAATATAGTAAAAAAACGCACCATTTACATCAAAAATTTTAAAATTTTGATACAGAAGTTTGTTAGCATATTATTTGAGTGGTAATTTTGAATATTTTTTAGCTTAATAAATGTTGAAAGATGTTTTGATTTTTTAGTTAATCAAATATTTAACATATTTTTGTTTCTTACGATATAGCAGATTTATAATTTCGAAATAAATTATCTGACAAAACAGCATCAAACCCAATTTCAACACCTTCAGACTCAGTTTTTTTTTTATCTTCAAACCTATTTTTTGTCAACACAACATAAATTTCTCTTAAAAAACGGTTTTTTTTAATCTTTGGTTGGTTACTGAGTTGGGCAGAGCTGGTGAAGAAAAATAAAGAGGACGGGTTGAGTACCTAAGAGTAGCATAGAAAGCCTCTGATTTAAGTTTTCTGTCAGAAAGAAATCGTTTAAATTTTATGAAAGAAATCCTTTTATCGGCCCTATTAGATTTCTTGTTTACCCCAGCAAAACCACACATTACCAAATCATGGGTAAAGTAATGTATCGTCATAGGGCCTCATGCATTACTTTACACGTTACTTCATTGATGAATTTTACAGGCGATGAGCCCCAAGGTAACTCATTACCTTGTAATGGGTAAAGTAACTGGTTACTTATATGGTTACATGGTGGGAAAAAGTAATGTGTCTATAAATAGATTTTCATAAAAAAAATGCATAAAAATTTTTTTTACAGATATTTTTTTTTTTAATTAAATAAATAACTTTTTTTTTATTAAATAAATAACTTGGTCATGCTGGGATTCGAACCTGGGGTCTCTGGTATTTAACAATTAGTTAGGCGAGAACTCTACCAACTGACCTATCGATACATACAATATTTTATTGCTTAACATGTAGATGAGTTGTTGTGCTTCGTGTTTCCGTTCGTGATATTAAAAATATACACCTTACCATTATGCTCACAAAAAATCACAAAGTAATGTGTCTATAAATAGATCTTCAAAAATATATATTAATAATTACTTTACGTTTATAATTCATGCATTATGTAATTGATGATCGGTAAGTCATTATTTTATGTTTTGAAGTAATGTAAAATGTAATGAGGTCTCATTACAAGGTAATCTATGAGTGTCCAATTATCGGTAACTCATTACGTCTTGTTGGAAAATAATGATACGGGTAAGGAGTACACATTACAAGGTAATGCATTACTTTATCGCACCCATTACCAAAGTTTTGCTGGGACCTTTAGCTGTTCCTCTTTATATATTATTATTTTCTCGTTTTTCTCTATGTTAAAGTACTTTTGTTCAGCTGTAGCACAACACACACACATACATTCTAACAAACGCAAGCACATAGAAAAATATATGAATATAAATGAATAAGTGTTTGTACTTTCTTTTTCTCGAAGTTTTTTTTTAATGTTATACTTTGGTGAAAAATGTATATTTCATAAGCCCAGCAAAATTTTATAAACCTCAACTTATATTTGAGTTTAGTGATAATGTATTAATAAATAATAAAGATTGTATGGAATAAAAGATTGTAGTTGAGAAAGAACATACTCAAAACAAAAATTTTGCTGGGTATATATTGCAGTTACATGGTATTATAATATGCATATGATGTTAATGTTAAGTTCGAGTTTATAAGTTTATATGGATTTGAGCTGTTATTGCATAATCGCTTAAGTCGAAATTTGTAGTTCAGAGATATTTAACATAATTTTAAAAAGAAGTTTACTCTACCAACAAATTCAACCACACTTACTGAAATTCATATCTAACTTATATCGATATTTTCAGATAAAGAGTTTCTGTAAAAAACTCCCGCTTTAAAAAATGTTTATGATTTACAAGTTAAATTTAATTTTAAAATGATAATTAAACATATCGTTACTGCAATAACGTCATAACTCAAAAATTTTTATTTTGTAGAAAACCATTTTAAAGTTTTCAATTCACTCCCACCTTGAAGAAGAAATGTTGAATTAATTTCTCTCAAGAGGTGAGTATACAAGATAGCAATACGACTTTTTTACACAATATGATACGTAATATAACGTCATTAACTCAAAAATCATATTTTTTGAGTTGTAACGTTCTTGCTGTAAATGAGCGATATGAGAAAATAAATAATTAGAAACTTCATCTATATTTAAGTCGACTTAAGCGATTATGCGTGCACAGCACAATAATACATACCTCTTCTATTTGTTGTTGTTTTAAGGTGCAAATTCATGTAAACGACTTATGACGTCTGAAAAGTACTTTTTAATGTTTTGTTTACAATTTTATTCTTTTTTTACAAAGATTGTAAAGTGTTAAGTTGTTTGTTATGTATTTTTCAAATTTGAAATAATCTGTACTCATTTATACACCCTCCACATACTGTGATGAGGGTACCGAGCAAAATAAGAGCTGAGACAGAAGTAGTATAAACACCACATCCACAGATTCGGATGTGGAGCAAACTTAGGTGATTCATTAATGATTTTAAGATTGAGCGGATGGAGTGAATATATAACGTCTTTAATAGCATTGTAAAAAGTGCTTGAATGCTCTTTTTCAGTTCAGTTCATGGATGGTCTTTTTCAAATATATATTAAAATTTTTATTTTATAAAAATATGCTGCATACTCTACGGGATGTTTTTTTAAATATTAAAAAAAAATTGTTTGGTGCCAGCGAGTATTGAACTGACGAATCTGAGTCACGATATGCTGTATTGAAATAAACCGCTTCACCATACAACAAACTTAAAACCAACTAAAGTTGAAAATATTGATATATTTTTATGGAAACAAGAAAAATATGCTACACAAATATACAATAAAAATGATGATTTAAAAAAAAAAATGCATTATGTGATTTGTATCAATGAGATATTATAAATTATTTCTAAAACATTTTTAATTTCCGATTGGGCTAAAAAAATATATACATTAAGAAATAATAAAAAAACGTGTTTAACAATATTGAAATCATTGTAAAGGGTGTTTTTTATAGAGGTATATAACTTTAAAATATAATTAAACAAAGATGAATTTTTTTAATTGGCATGAAATTTACTTTATTCGAAAGATAATATTCTGACATTATAATTTAACCGCCACGGCTGGCTTGGATGTATTCTAATCTGGAGGTCCAATTTTCGATGACTTTTTCCATCATTTGTGGCCGTTTATTGACAATAACACGGAAAATTTTGTCTTCTAGCGACTTCCCATATCCCCACAGGAAATAGTCCGGCGGTGTTTAATCGCATGATCTTGGAGGCCAACTCACAGGGTCCGAAACGTGATGGTTAACAAACGATTATTTTAATATATCAATTGTGGTACGAGCTGTGTGACATGTTGCACCGTCTTGTTGAAACCACAGCTCATGCACATCATGGTTGTTCAATTGATGAATGAAAAAGTCTGTAATCATGGATATATAGCGGTCACCATTGTCTGTAACGTTCTGACCAGCATCGTTTATAAAGAAGTACGGACCAATGATTGCACCAGCCCATAAAGCACACCAGTCAGTTTTTCTGGATTTAACGGTATGTCAACATACACTTGAGGATTATCATCACTCCAAATACGGCAGTTTTGTTTATTGACGTATCCATTTAACCAAAAGTGAGCTTCATCGCTAAATAAAATTTTACTTATGAAAATCGAGATCAACGGCAATCTTGTTTTGGGCCCATTCACCGAATCTACTCCTTGCTAGGTGATCGTGTGGCTTCAATTGTAGCACGGATTTGGATCTTGTAAACACGCAAATCAATATCTTTCCGTAAAATCTTACATAAAGTAGATGGACACATATCCATTTCCTGTGTTCGATGGCGGATAGACTGATTGGGGCTTCCTCTACGCTACGCTCTACAGCAGCAATGACTTGCTCTCTACGCACTGTACGACGTCTCTGTGGATGCATATTATCATTTAGAGTAAACGTGGTGCGAAAACATTCGATAGTTAATCGAAATAATTGCTCTGATGGACAACTATGTTGCCCGCAAAATGGACGTAGGCGCGATACGTATTTCGAACAGAACCATGATTTTCAAAATACATTTGCACAATTTGGAAGCGTTGTTCAGGCGTCAGTCTAAAAATCTTACTCATAGACAACTACGTAATCGTTTGGCCAACACTGGCTTTTAGATTATGAATAAATATATGAAATGAATTGAATTGAAAATGGCCGCCAGTTAAGAAAGTGTTGCCAACTTAAGGTTATATAATTGTATAAAAAAACACCCTTTATATTTAAAAATATTTTTTTAATAACTTATTTGATAATGACGTGTTTTTAAAAAGATTAAATATACCATACAATGAGAAAACAAATATTTACGGTTTTTTACACTAAAATGTAGAAGCACATTTTAGTGGATATATTTGTGTTCTCATTTACTTTTAAACTGTGCTGATGCTTACTAAAGATCTGGGTCTATTAAATATATAAAGGGTCCGCCAAATAACTTTTTTTTTTGAAAATGCTATAAAAAAAACTACTGAATATTTTATCAAATAATAAATATTTCATTCAAATAATAATTGCATTCAAATGGCTGCCTCGGCTGGCCATGCAGTACCCTACACGATCGGTCCAATTTTTAAGCACATTATCGAATTATCGATTGTGTGCAGCTGTATTTCCCCAATGGCTTCACGAATATTGTCCTTTAAAGCGTCAATTGTCTCTGGCTTGTTGGCGTAACACTTATCTTTGACGGCACCTCACAAATAGTAGTCCAACGGTGTCAAATCGCAGCTCCGAGGTGGCCAAACGACATCAGCTCTGCGGCTGATAATGCGATCTTCAAAAACAGGTCGCAAAGCATCGCGTGTAGCTTCGGCTGTGTGGCACGTAGCGCCGTCCTGTTGAAACCAAATGCTGCCAATATCCTCCTCTTCAATTTTTGTAAACAAAAATTCGTTCAACATGGCCCGATAACGATCGCCATTGACTGTAACGGCCACTCCTTGCTGGCATGATTTTCAAAGTGATGTCGCAATATTTCCCAGCGTTGTTCAAGCGTATACACAACCATATTGGTTCAGCGGAAGGATAAAACTAATTACCTGTCAAATCAGACATGAGCTACGTGTTACCATTCACGAAATAAGCACTAGTTGAAAAAAAAAACGTTAGATGTCGGACCCTTTATAAGTATGTATATATCAAAGGAGAAAGAGGACGGTAAATATGTTAATGATAGTGATATAGGTAAAGTAATATAAGTAAAAATTAATTTAGTAATTTACTAATTCATTATTATTGTTATTATCATTATCATTATTATTTTTGTATTTTTATTGTATTCTCTATTCAATCAAAATAATTAATCCTTATTAATATTAACATTCTCATTATTATTAAACTAAATTCTTCTGAATATTGCACACGTTTGAAGGCACCCGTATTTTATGCACTAAGCGTGCGATTGCGCACCAAAAGTAATATGTGTCCAATATTGTATTGTCATCAACATAGTTTCCTTTTCAGTTTTTTTTATGAAATGGGACCGGAAACTTCAAAGTGAGAGGATATCAACTGACAATTGAGAAAAGTGATGTGACCAAAATAGGAAAAAAAAAGAATTGTTGGTTAAAGGTTTGTAACCTTCATATAATGACAATCGTAATTAATTATTATAATTAATTACTAAAGAATTTGCTAGAGTTCATTTTACAGTAAGAAGAAAATATTTTTCTTGAAGTCTGGTATATCGCTTGAGTCCGTTTTATTTTTTTTATACAAATGTTTTCTTCCTCTTACTGTAAAATGAACTCTAAAAAAATTAATATACGTAGCCGGGATCCAAAATCAGGCATTAATATTTTTTTTAAATAGTTTTGCTCGGAATGTAATTTTTATATTTAATGGTTAAAAACTCCTACTGTGCGTAAAATCAAATATTTCTTTTTTTTTCCTAAAGTACGACTCAAACTAATTATCATTATTTTTCCGGTGATCAGTTCGATAATAGTTATGCAATTTGAGATTTTCTAAACATTTGGGAGGCCTAATGAATAGAAATAATAACATGTTTCATATTTTTAAATCGCAGAAGAAGAGTAGGATTTTTATAAAAATATTACTGCTGAAAGTTGCGAAGAAATAACTTTAACCACATTTTATTAAAATAATTTAATAAAAGCAAATTTTTTTACCAAACAATATGTAGACTCATAAATATGTACTTTTGAGTGGCAAGAAAATATATGTTACTATTACAATTTGATACGATAAAAACCTCATTTAATGCTAACAAATTTAAATACATTATTTTATATATTTTAATAAGAATTTCTTGTGTTAAGTCGTATATGGGACTTACCATACAAACTGTCCAGATAAAAATAAATCAGTTGCATAAGTGCTAAACTTAAAGCATTTATATCTTCATATGGTGCACGTAAAACGATAAACTAATTTTACAAAAGGTAAACGAAGTCGGCGTGGTTATACGTAATAACCAATTAAAAAATAAAGTTAATTATAATTTAATTTAGTTTAAAATTTGCTTAAATTTTTCTATACTAATCAAATTTCGTATGGACCATTTTAATAAATATATGTATAAGTATATCTAGTTTGATATAGTTTTTATTAAAATTAAAAATAATGTTTTTTCGACTATTAATTGTGTAATGAAAATGGAAATTATTCAAGTTCAAGGAATTACTCTATAAAAAATTATCTATAGAGTTTTTGTTTTCAATTTATTAATTGACTATTTAAAGGAATGTGCTTAAAGATATATTTCGGTCCTGAAAGTGGTAGATTATTTGTTAGGACAATATCCTAATAAAGAAATATAGAGTAAGGTCTCGAACTTGAATAATTTTCCTTTTCATTGCACAACTAAAGGTCGAAGAAACATAATTTTTATCTGTAATAGACTTGGGCAACCTATTTCGTTTCAAACAGCGCTCTAGGTAATGAACTAGGTCGCTCTTCTAGTTCAATCGATCTATGACAGTTTCGTTCAATCGTTCGTCAGACCGTTTGTTTGATAATTTTTAACATTAAAAAAATGAGCTGCCAACATTGAAACAAAAATAAAAATTAAACTCATAAGCAATATAAAGAAAAGAAATAAGTATTACTCAAATACCAAAAAAGAACGAAAAGAGCGAAAAACCTAAAAGAGCTGAAGATTGCGAACTAGCTCAATAGTTCAAAGTAAAGACTAGTTCAGTTGAACTAGGAAGTTCATAAACTACATAATTCTAATTTGTAATAAAAATTCTATCAAACTTGTAAAAAGAGACAGTGTACGGTTTTAGTTTACTTTCCCTTTACATCTTGTTTTTAAATAAAACAAAGGAAGTGTAAAACGAATAAAAAAAGAATAAAAACAAAAAGCGTGTATTGTATATCTACCAAAGGCAAGGCTTGCAAAAACGAACACGTTTTCAATTTATTTTTATTAGTTCTCATTTAGTGGGATAACTAGGTTATATGAATGTTTGAGGTTTGCATGAGGTTGACACTTCTTTCAAAACGTGTTATGAAGATGGGAACCTGGAAAATTCCCGAAATAGCTCTGTGAACATATTCCTGGAAGTGGTCAATTAAAAAATTTGAAAACAAAAGCTCTATAGATTATTTGCTAGGACAATATCCTAAAAAAGTAACATAGAGTATGGCCTCGAAATTTAATAATTTTCATTTTCATTAAATATATATATATTTTTTTAGTTCAGAACAAGTTCCGAATATTTCGTGTATTAGATAAACCTCAGTTGATTTAAACTTTAATTTTGAGTTTGAATTTTAACGTCTTTTTCAGACAATTGCAATTAATACTATAATTAATATGCAATTTTATTTTATTTAATTGTGAAAGGCGTGGTAGAGAAGAATGAGTTTATTTTCTAAAAATCATAACTACATTGCAAATTTTAATTTTTTTCTGGATCAGGCTGCGCAGTTTCTAGTATTGAACCTTCGGCAGTGACCCTGTATTTTGATCTTTTTTTTTTGAATAATGTAATATTTTTTATGTTTTTATTTGTTCGATTGCGTCAATAGAAATGTTTTGTGCAATCACTAACCGTGGTATAGATAAACTGGTTTCTGCTGCCACATGCACCGCACTACACGTTAGACAGAGCACTTTAGCCCTATTGAATAAAACTAGTTTTAGTGAATAAAACTAGTTTTAATCACAACAAAACTCGACCTGACGATAGCTCTGAGGGCTAAAGCGCTCTGTCTAACGTGTAGTGCGAGTGCATGTGGCATTAGAAACCAGTTTATCTATACCACGGTCAGTTATTGCACAGAAAATTTCATATAGACGCAATCGAGCAAATAAAAACATAAGAAATATTACATTATTCAAAAAAAAAAAAAAAAAAAAAAAACAGGGTCACTGACGTACGTTCAATACCAGAAACTGCGCAGTCTGATTCAGAGAAAATTGAAAATTTGCAATGTAGTTATGACTTTTAGAAAATACACTCATTCTTCTCTACCACGACTTTTTAATTTTTTTTTTTTTAAAGCTTTTCTTTTTTATCTTTTTCAGCTTCATTTTGAAGAAAAAAATCGTTGAATATTATTTAATATTTATATACATATTAACACAAAGATAAATTTTGTCAATATTTAACAACGGTCCTTAGCCTACTTTTAGAAAAAATGTAAATAGTTGTTCAATTTCCCATTCGTATTATATAGGATAATAAATACTGAAAGTTCGATATTGATACAATATTTATTTTTCTCGATAGTTTGTATGGAAAGCCTCATATTCCATATGCAGCTTAACCTAAAGGTATACCCATACAATTACTTACAGACTGTAAGAGATGTAAAGCTTATAAAACAACTCAGACAAATTCAAATGTTAATTCCAAGTAATGCAATAGAAAAAACGCCAACAAAAAAGACACTTAAAGAAAAATTAAAAAAAAAAAATAATAAAAAAGACGCAATTTACTCAACTCTTATAAAACATAAAGTTTACTAGACGATGTCTGCTGACATTTACCTTTTCAGTGCAAATATGGGGAAGAAAAAAAAAACAACGTCAAAAGACTAGAAATAAGAGTATGATTTTGCAAGTTAATGTAAATTATGTGTTCAACATTTATGAATGTTTTTAAACCTTTTAATCTGTTCACATCTTAAGACTCTATGCTTCGATGATTAAATGAATGGTTTGCTGCTGTGATGCCATGTGGAGAGAATAGAAAAATCCCGCAATTGAATCTTTCAAGTGAGAACATATAAAGGGTCATTTAATGTCTAAACCACAATTTTAAATGTGAATAAACAAGTAGGAAGAACAGTAACATCTACACCATTTCCAACTGTAGTTGAGAAAAGAACAATTGATATTGAGATTTTCATTATGAAATTCTGAAAAAAAAAACAATTGATTTCGAGATTTTGAGAATAACAATTGATATTGAGATATTCCATATGAAATTGAGAAAGGCACATATGAAATTGAGAATTTCCATTTGATATTTGCTTTGATATTGTGAAAATCCAAAAGAAATTGGAAAAAGTACAAATGAAATTGAGAAACATTTGAAATTGAGAAACTATAAAATGTAATTGAGAAATAAGCAAATTATTGAAAAAAAAACCTTAATTAACAATAAAGTATAAAAAACAATGAAATATATAAAAGTTTACTGGCCTACGGGCATAACTTCCATTTTCAGAGCAGATTGATGGAATATTCTCGAATGATAAATGGCTCTGATGCAGTCACCTGCAGTTAGTAATGATTTAACTTTTTCAATACGGGATTCTGAGTAAGCCATCTGTTGGAATGTCCATGGTTAACTTAACATGGGCTTTTATTTTTCCCCACATTATTTCAATGGATTTGAGCATCCGAAAATATGTGCTCAACTTGATCAGAGTTTCGGAAGAGCTTTCGAATAAAGTTCCAAGCCTGTTGTAACAAGGAGCATTATCAATGACAACCACCTGCTCAGAAAGGTCATTACCCATCTTCCCGATCTCATAAGTAGACTTCCCACCCAAGCCCTAGCTGCGGATTCATTAAAAGATCCTCTTTTTTATCAATATTAATAATGCCTGATGTTTCGATCGCTACGATCAAATGAACATTTGGGTCTCGTGCTGATAGTAGTGCAGTCGAGCGGGTTCCAACTTTTAACAACAAACACAACAAAATTTTAAGTTTGTTTTGTGCAGCCACTCAGACGTAGCATCTCAGAAATACTCGTTCAGACATGTAACGTATTCTGAACGTTTGGCCTTGTTAACAGCGTTATTTATTATAACCGGTTCAATGTGGACAGCTTATAGAAAATAGTTTAGCAGTTCAATGTGATTCCAACCGTGGATATGGAAATAATTTTATCAAAATAACGTATGATTTTCTCAAATATTTCCCGCATCTTATGATGTTGTGGCTGAATTTATATAAGAGTTTTTTTTTCTATTTTTATCTCCGAAACAATTGTAAATAACGATTTTATTAAAGTTCTTAATTAAAATTTATAAGTTTCCATTTTCATTTATACTTTTCTGAATTTCATTTGTTGTTTCCTGAATTTCAAATAACAAAATCTAATATTCATTTGGTTTATATGGCAATTTCAAATGTAATATCTCAATATAATTGTGTCCTTTCTAAATTTCATAGCAACTTAATTTGTACCTTTCTCAATTTAAAATGGAAAATCTTAATTATATCAATACAATTTTATTTGTTTCATATGGAAAATCTCAATATCAATTTTTTCCCCCAATATCTCAATTGTTCTTTTCTTAATTTCATATGGGAAATCTCAATATAAATTGTTCTTTTCTCAATTTAACATGGAAAGCTCTCAATTTCAATTGGAAATGGTGTAGAGTAAGAAGTATAAGTACAATGTTGTTACACTATTTTTTTTAAGTCTAAATTATAGATAGCAAGTTAAGTATACTAAAGGAAAGGTCGTCCCGATGCACTGAAAATCCGCGTGTAACCCACGAAGAGCCATTATACCCGCTCAAAGTCACTGTATGGTGTGCTGTTTTCGCTGGAGGAGTCATCGGACCTTTTTTCTTCGAAGACGTCGCGGGCCAAACGGTTACTGTGAACGGTGAGCACTACAGAGCAATGATCAACGAGTTCTTTTTGCCGCAACTTGATGAATTGGGATTGGAAAACATGTGGTTCCAACAGGACGGTGCAACGGCACACACTGCACGTGCCACAACCGATATGCTTAAGGATGCATTTCCCGGGCGCCTAATCTCCCGTTTTGGAGATTTGCACTGGCCAGCAAGATCGCCTGATTTGACCGCTCCAGACTTCTTTTTGTGGGGCTTTTTGAAGTCGCGGGTTTATGTCAACAAGCCTCAGACTCTTGCAGCTCTTAAAGACAATATCCGTCAAGAATGTGAGGACCTATCGCCGGAAGTTTTAGCCAAAGTGATGGAAAATGCCTTAAAAAGGGCTCAAATGACAATCAACTGTGGCGGCTGCCAATTACATGACATCATATTCTCGACTTGATGTAAAAAAAATTAAAATACCAAATAAAAATAATCCACAAGAAGAATCAAAGTTTTTCATTTTTTTTTTTAAATTACAGCCAAAAAACATCGGAAGGTTATTTTTGCGCCACCTTGTAGTAACGAAAGTGTTTCATAATTTTTTCTAAAAGTGTGCAAAGTAGGCGTGGTTAAAAATTATCCAAATTTCGGTTTTTTCATTGTACATTATTTATAGAAATTTAACTCAAATTTGAAAATACTAGTGATTTGACTATATGGAGCTTTTAAAAACTTAAGACACACCATCACATATTGGTCTTTCCAATGAAATTGAAATTATTAATCAGAAGAAGACAAACAGAACACCGCTGGGAAGGCATTTTAGCAAGTCCTACAAGCGCTTATAACAATATATAACATTAAAAATGGGTGACAAGCACTGGGGAAACGAAATTTCCAACTTTGGCGAAATGTTGGTAAAACCATGAAATAGGTGCTCTTAAAAGTTGTTTTCCAAAGTAAAATTAAAAAAAGTTCATATATAATTTTTTTGGTCCCGACGGTACTCGCACCCTTGACACCAGATTGACAGCCGACAGCTGTAACCACCGAGGTAATGAAATATATAAGACTTGATAGCTTCAAACGTAAGTAAATGATAACTGCTGGGTAACAGTTGGGTGCTCAAATATGTCAGCACTAACATAGGTTTGATAGAAATAACTTGTCAACTCTGGGAAAATGAAAAACAATATTAAAAAGTATAAAAACCACAATAAAAATGTTACCAGAAACCGGGCTCGAACTCGAAACCTTCCGACTGCAAACTTTTTCAAACAAAACATCATCATTTCTATAAAACAAATGCTTTACCAGTGGTTAGACTTTCGAGCCGTTGGTAATTTCAAGTAGGGAATCAGAGTTGCTCAATAATAAACGGAATTTTTATGAAAGTATTTTTGGCGTTTAATACAACATTTAGTAACGTTTGCGGAATAAAATTGCAACAACACGGAAAACTCTTTAGATTTTTCTAATACAAACTTAAAAAAATTTTATTTTTTTAAATGTAAAAAAAATTCCAGTTATTCATTAAATTTTGAGTCAGTTTGTAGGTTATTTAGTCCACACCCATCAAAAAATAACCTGAATTTGATAAGCAGTAACTACATTTGTATGCTTCCAAAATAGGTCTTCAACGCCTTGCATACTATAAAGCAATTAGGGAAGGCATTCTGTAGTGCTTCCCAAATTGCCTTCTTTGAAGCAGTGAATAATGCTTACAATAAAGCAATAAAGAATGCATACCATAAAGAATTAACGTAGTCCATATACAAAAAAAAAATCGCTTCTGATTGCCTAAGAAGGCATGAATTTTGTTGCTTTTAAGAGCACATGAAAGAAGCGCTTTTCACCTGCTTAAATAGACATACCAAGTGGAACATCGCGAACGAAAATTATGTCTTCTGGATTTACATTGGAAGAGATTTGTATTTAAATAATGACTTCCGGAAGCGTTTCTGGGTAAGCACTATTTTTTGCTGGGTATGAACAAAATGGATATTCTGATTGTATGCTTTGGTTCTTTCGCAGACTGTATCACAAGTTAAAATAAAGGAGAAAATAAAGAGCTTAAAAACGTACTACCATTACATATGCCACACATAAAGAAACCCGTATTTATAATTTGTATATGACGAACTTCCAAAATTATCGACATTTTGAGGTAAAATATTTTAAAATTTTTTTTTCCTGGATGATATGAATAACATTTTGTGTATATGTTAGACGAAGTTTCGACATGCTAAATAAATTCGCGTTCATCGTTTATCTTTTACGGCGCAAATTTTATGGCGATTTTAAGTCTGAAGCAAATTAAAAATATTAATATTACAGTTTTTGCTTGGCTACACCAATTTATAGATCTCAGTGTTTTAATCACATTTAAAAATATATATTATAGCACCGAAAATATTAAATTCGATTAAACTCTAAAATTGCTTTTGTCATATATTAGAAGTCAAAAACTAAACCGCGATTATTTTGGAAAACATGCATTTTTGCGGTTTAATGATATTAAGCTGGATTTAGGGATACTTATTTGCAGGAAATCATATAGAATAATAAAATTTTTATAAGAGGATGCTTTTTGGGGTTAGAAAAATTTGGTTTGCTCCAAAAAATGTAAAGTCCCTAAAATTTATTGAAGCCTTATCGATTTTAGTATTCAGCATACTAAAATCTTGTATTAGATGTAAGTTTTGGAGGAATATATACAGCGCTTTAGTTGTCATAACGCGAAATTGGCTTGGAAAGAACTTAAGCTGTACTCGCGAGGAACGAAAAAACTCAACTTTTTTTTCACTTTAGATACATACTTTCTCAAGACATGTTTTTTATAAAAAAAAAATGCGACAAAATATTAAGTTTCGCAAAAATTTTAATAAGTTCATAAAATTTTTACATTTAGAAATTTTTAAGTGCTTTTTTGACTCGGAGCTGCAGTTTGCAAATACTCAGTTCACGCAATACGCTAGCGAATTTCAAATATAATGGTGAATGTCAGACGCAAAAAATATGTGTTTTCAAAAAATTCACGCCAATTCCATTTCAGTTTGTGATGTCGGTATCCCGTTATAGGTGCGCTGACATCAACTTGGTATACCTAAAACTTTATAAAATTACACCTTTTTTTAAACACTGTTCTCATAATTAAATTCCATTACACGGCGCAAAAACCGTATGGGAAAAACTGCAATAGTTTAAAATTCAGAAAATGTTGGTTTGACTGGAAAACCTCAATACTACTTTTCACCAAATAGCGATATGGAAAAGTTTTGTTTGAGAATAAATCTTCCAGGTCTACTGACTCCATTTTGTATTGGTATGGATCTGAAAGTCAAAAACTGTAAAAAAAAATTAAAGGAATGAAAAAACTCTTGTACGTTTCATGTAATTTTTTACATTTTTCGACTTTTTAATCACAATAAATTCTTTAGGTAAAGGCTCTTCATCGTGAAACTTTGCATATCATATCTTTTAAGTATAGTCTTCCAAACCCTGTTCAAAGTTTATCTCAATTCAAAAAACTTTGAGAAAGAAGAGCCTTATAATGTCGGTTTCAGCAGGTGGCGAGAATTTTTGAAGTTGCCCATATATTCTAACCCTTTTATTAAATGCAGGTTCTTGCTGAACTTTTTATATTCTATTAATATGCATAGTTTTTTGCATAATACATATAAACATAGTACATTTATATAAAAAAAACTCCAACAAAGTAAAAAAAAGAACGTTATAAACTTGTCTACGCTTTTAATGTGGTTGTAGCAGAGGTGATATTAGTGTATTTGTTTGTTTGTATGTGTAATGGTAAAACCAAGCCTTTCATAAATTAATATGAATTAAAAAATGTATTTTAAATATTACCTGCTGTTGCTGCTTTTCACTATTCCATATATAGCTTCAGTAATAAAGGGTGTTTTTATAGAGGTATAGAATTTTGAAATGGAATAAAACAAAGATGATTTTTTTAAATTGAGATGAAATTCAGACATTATAATTTAAGTATGACTTCTGAAGGCCCAATTTTCGATGACTTTTTCCAATATTTGTGGCCGTATATTGACAATAACGCGGCGAACGTTGTCCTCCCAGTAGTCAATCGTTTCGAGCTTATAGGAAGGAGTAGACCAGCGGTTTCACATATCCATGCACGATCTAGGAGACCAATTCACAGGCCCGAAACGTGAAAATATGAGGTTAAAAACGTTTACTTCAATAAATCGATTGTGGCTCGAGCTGTGTGACATGTTGTGCCGTCTTTTTGAAACTACAGCTCATGCACATCATGGTTGTTCAATTGATGAACGAAAAAGTCAGTACCCACGGCTCTATAGATGTCATGATTGACTGTAACGTTCTGACCAGCATCGTTTTTAAAGAAGTACGGACCAATGTTTCCACCAGCTCATAAAGCACACCAAAAATCAGTTTTTCTGTATGTAACGGTGTCCTTATCTACACTTGAGGATTATCATCACTCCAAATACGGCAGTTTTGTTTATTGACGTACACATTTTACCTAAAGGGAGCTTCATCGCTAAAAAAAATCGCTTATGAAAATTTCGAACAGAATAAAATCAATTTACACAATATGGAAGTTTTGTTCACCCATCAGTCTATTCATGTTGAAATGCCAAACCAAACTAAACTTAAATAACTTGACAACTGACAAAATGACGGCCAGTTACAAAAGTGTTGCCAACTTAAAGTTCTATACCTGTATAAAAAACACCCTTTATTTAGAAATTTAAAAAAAACATATTCTAAAGACAAAAACTAAATGAAGTAAATGAATTCATGAACTAAACTATATTTGTTTGTAACAAAATGAGAATATAATGAAATGTTTTCTATACAAATAATAATTTCAAGGACTAAATCTAGAAACTTTTATGCTTGAATCCTAGCTTATTTTCTTAGTTAGAGAAGTAGTTTAAAAGTTAAATTTTACACAGCACATATGCTTTAACGTTATTTAAGGTAACAATTATATTATCTTTTAACTAACAGTGTGTTTGACAGAATATTAAGCGTAAGTAGGTGCCTTTTGTAATAATTATTTTTATAAAAACCTAAAAAATTGTCTGTTTCAAAGGGACCTGCACCAAATGGACATGCCCCAAGGCGGCTGGAACCGGTCTTTAAACGAAAATTTTATATAAAACTAACTGGTTTGTAACCTTAATAAGACGTTGTTTTCGGAGAGGATAAATTTACACATTTTAGACACCTTGTGACGTGTTGTGAGCTGTGTCCAAATATATACTTTCAAAAAAATTGAAAAAACAAGAATTTTCAAAAATCTACCGGGCATCGCTATGGATTAATCACATAAGTTTCTGCTTACAAAGCAAAAATAAAATATTTGTTTAGTAAATCTACACGCAAAATAGTTGAATCTACTGAAAGTGACAGTTGGTTGGTTGGTTGGTTTAAGTGGCAGCTCACGCTACTCGTGAGCATCAAGTAGAGTCAAAAAGCGACTCCGTTTTGAAGAGACCACACTACCCGTAAGGAACTAATATCCGGAGTACTAGACCCACCCCGTTCGGTTAATATAACGTATTAGATCACCGAATCCCACACGTGATATTACCGAGAGGTCGTCCAGTATATGGTCACCCAAGATCCGGAGTCGAATATTCTGCAGCGCCGGACAATCGCAGAGAAGATGCTCCACAGTCTCCTCCTCACCCGGTATGCCGCAGCTGCGACAATGCGAACCGCGTACAATCCCAAGTCTAATGCCATGCTTACCAATCAGCCAGTGACCGGTCAGAACAGCCGTCAGCCTCGAGACATCCCTCCTGCTCCTGCTCAGGAGAGAGTTTGTACGCCCTAGGTCGTAGTTGGGCCACGTAAGTCTCGCGGTCCTACAGGTATCCAAATTATGCCACCTGTCCCCCGCCCTGCGAAGATAGTGCCGGAAAATTTCCCCCTTAGCAGTCCCCAGCGGTGCATCGACTGACACCGATGTGGAGACGTTTAAGGCAGATCCTGCCCTTGCCAATTCGTCTGCCCTTTCATTACCGTAGAGGTCTCTGTGGCCGGGGACCCAAACTAGAGTAACTTGGGATAGACAGCTTAGCCTGGACAATTCCTCCCTGCAACGAGAGCAGAGCAGAAAAGGTCGGCAGAAATCCAATCTAGGAGTAACATAGTCGGACTCAAATCCCATACGTGGGTGAAGTCCATCAAGAAGCCTAGCATGTCCATAGGTCCTGGACTTCCAGGAACCTGTTGCAGCAAGCCGCGCTGCGCTGCTAGAAGAAACCGCCATTATATACAAATCAACAGGAATAATGTGAAGCATTGCATTGAGAGCCTCCGAGGGACAAGTTCTTATCGCGCCCGTGATCCCAATGCAAGCAGAGCGCTGCACCCTATACAGACGCTCCGTAACCACCCTCTTAGCGGTCGCAGTCCACCACACTATAGAGCCATATGTAAGTATTGGACGCACAATAGCCATGTACATCCACAGCACCATTTTCGGACTCAAACCCCACCTTGAACCAAACATCCTCTTACAGGAGTAGAAAGCTAAGTGACAGTAAAAACTAAGGTAGAATTCGTCAACAAGGCGACAAAGGTTACATTTAAAATAGATAAAAAAACTTAGTTTTTTGTAAGTGTAGAATAACAACTAACAAATTCAGTAAAACTTACAATTTCGTAAAAATAACTAAAAATTTCTTAATAAAAATTAAAGAACTGAAAATTTGGTAAAAGCTACTCTTTTTTGGCAGTTTTTATTAATAAATTGTGTAATTGTTTTAAAATCGAATTCTAAATTCTTTTTATATACGAAAAGTAAATAATTGGTGGGTACATTAGGAACAAGAAACAATTCTATCACTTTTACATATAATTGTATATTGCATCACATATTAGTCAAATAGAAATTCCGTATAATTTTCCAATGCATTGATTTATTCATAAATTCTAATTACTATTTGGAATGTGAAACAAAATCCAAAGAATTTTATGAAGTTATATCATATTTGATCAAATTGGATATACCCATTTTTCGGATCAAATTATATCAGAACAGATTCCATCGGATCTCGTGAGATAAGGTTATGAAATTTTTCGGATCAGCTATGATATGATGTGATAATGAATTATATATATGACTATACTTTTTTCATCGGGTTATCTTTGTGTTCTAACTGTAGCTCACTATGGTTGCCAACAAGCAATAACATCATCGTCAACAACTTAAAATAAACACAGGGATAAAATAACAAAACGAACAACATACCATCAACACTCTGACTGTGCAACATTATAATCAACGTAACGCATCATAAATCTTCTATAATTATACACATTCTTTATCGCAACTAGAATAGTATGTTTATATTGCATAAACTTAGGCGTTATACCTACATAAGGTTGTGTATGTAAATTAATGCATAATAACATACACACACACTCGGGTGTTTAGGAAATGTGTGTGTGTGTGGATGTAAATGTAAAAAAAAATGGGCATAATAACAAGGAAACTACACAGTGGCGAATTTGAGTGAAACTTGGATATGTTTGAATGAAACTTGGATATGTTGTAAAAGACAAAAAAATATTAGACACGTATTTTGTAGGTGAGCAATCCCAAGTTAAGGGGTTAATAAGTGGGGACAAAAATTATATTATTTTACGGTTTTTAATGTATTTCTTATAAAAGTTATTGAACTATAGGCAAATTGGGTATCAAATGACAGATATTTTAAAGACTCATAAACTGATAAATGCAACATGTTCCCGCAAGTCCGAACATTTTTGTTATTCCAACAAATTTGTTTTCGAATACCACATTTGTATGGGAAGTTGTTGTTGGTGTGAGTTCAAATTAACATTTAATAATGCTTATTTAATTTTATCGAGGGGGTGTCTGGACTTTTTTAAATTTTCACTATCGTTCGGTTTTAAAACGAAGAAAAATTTGAAATATGTGTAATAAAAGACATATTTTAAATATTTCAAATAAGTAGCATAGACAATATGGGTGTAAAATGTGTTTCTTTCTCGAGTACATTAATACTGAGTACAAAAAAATCTGATTTTTTTAAATTCTAGGCATGTTTTCATACAAAACTGCTGTAATTTTTGACCACCCCTTTGTAACCCCTAATGCGATTGCGCACCTTCAAAAAATAAGTGTCTAATATTTGTTTGTTCTCAACAACATAACGCAGTTTCATTCAAATCTACCGATTCACCACAGTGTAGTTTCCTTGTAAGTGTATAAGGAGTAACATCGAATAATTCTCGACACAGATTATCACTTATAATTTTTTTCATGTATAGAAGTGAAATTTTTTGGAGTAAGTTGCCTTTTATCGTCAGATAATATGTACAAAATATTGGTGAAATCGAAGTATTAGTTTGTTTACAAATGGACTTTGAACAAAAAGTGAGAGCAAAACAAAGTAGCATTTTTACAAAAAAAAAAAACCTTAACTTATTACAAAAAAAAATTGCTAAATTGTCCAGAACTAATAACAATCAAATGATATTAAGATTCCTTTAAAATTTTTGGAAAATTGTTTGCTCCTCTCACTTAGGGCACTAATGATGCCAAAAAAAAAAAACTCTATCTCACTTAGTGTGACAAAATTCTTAAAGGACAATAAAGAAAGTACATGAAATAAGTTGTAAGTGAAAATGTGCGTCGGGTTTTTTTTCGATCTCATTCCTTAGAATAACATAAAACAATGTATTCATACTTTAATAACAGTTGGTTGTTTTTCTCATAAGAATTTTAAAATATTCATATATCTTAGTGAACACAAATATATTTAAAGAAAATATTATGGTTTTACAGAAAAATTAAGTGCCAACCACTGCCAGATTTGGGCGACGTCAATTACATTTCAAAATCGTTCTCTTGTGAAAAATTTCTTATCATTAATAATTGCAGACCTACGCTCACACTTGTGGGCTTAAACGTTGTCTTGGGAAATTTTCAATTTTGTCAATACCAGACATGGGACATAATGCCAATATCTGTGTATTTAATTACAGGCCAATTACTTTTTTATGTTCAATTACATGTAATTGGGTGTAATTGAGTAATTGCCCTATAATTAAATACCCAGATGTTGTTACTAATCCCCATGTTTGGTATTAAAGGTTTTAAAAATTTTCCAAGGAAGCGATTAAGCTCACAAGTGTGAGTGTAGGTCTGATATTATTAATGATATAGAAAAATTTCATAAGTGAACGATTTTGAAATGTAATTGACGTCGCCCAAGTCTGACCACTGCTTAGTGGGATAAATCACAACATTTTTGAAATAAATCGGCCTTTTCTTATTTAGTAGTCTAATCGCGATAAAATTAAGACGTGTCAGCAAAAAATTTAAAAATCCCAATTGAAATTTTTTTTTTTACGTTGAACCAACACTCAGGGGATGCCCCTTGTACTGTATTGCATTGTGTTGATATTATTAAAATAGGTAATGGGAAGGAGGAAAAAGGGAGTCCCGTTTGTCTATATTTGACTTAAATTATTTTATATTGTAAGTTGCAGGAAAACCACCGCAGGGAGACGATACCGCATACTGCTAGTGCGATTGAAAAACGAATTTTCTCTGTAATGTGTTGTGTGATTTTCTGGACTATAGACAACAAACGGATGAGATCTACTTGACAAGCGGTTAGTATGAATATAAACCCGGTCCCTTGGATTGAGTCGACTTATCTCAGCAGAACACTTCTCATAGTAATATCTATAGAAGAACACAACCCACATTGCGACTATGCTCCAACGATTCGCTGCTCTCTCCGTTGCATACGCTCCAGAAGCCCCAAAATAGACTTCGTAGCACCTGCCCATTATAAGAGTTGGATTCCATCTTCGGCCGGATGTAGGTGATATATAGTAAGGAGAATGGATGGAGTGAAGTGTTTTTTGCACCGATTTAGAAAAACAAAACACTTAAAAGCTTCAATGCCCAGAACATCAAGAGTATTCATATACACAGATGACGTAGTTGTGCACACAGATGACGCTGTTGTGTCAACAGACCTATGGGTCAACATACAACAGTGGGTCTTGCGAGCATTAAAATCGACCCTGCACGCACGACCCCACTAAAAGATTGTCGAAAGACTATGACTGAGTATGTCATTCATAATCTGCCTTTTGAAAATATAAGCCGTAATGTGACTCCATTCAAAGTCAGATATGACTTAATCATATTACACATAACTAGATTTTTACCCGGGTAATATTACAATTTTACCCGGTGCAAATGCAACTTTGTGAAAAATAAGTCCCATAAGTGCAAAAAATAGATTTCGTAATTAAAATCAGTGTGGCCGAAATATTTACGATCCATGGTTGGCACTGTTGTTTTATTTTTCGAGTTGCCCAGTGTAACTAAACTGTAAAAGCCTAATGCGGTTCAATAAAATTCACCATTGCAACTTATATATTAATAGTTTTTTTATACATGATATTATTATTATTATTTTAATCTTTCTATGGAATGAACATTAGTTAATGTCTAATAAAAAGCTTAACTATTATATTTATAGTGTTGGTCCCTTAATCCCAAAGTAATATCAAAAATTTACCAAAGCACAAACATACACATGCAGTAAATACACACACACGCATAAACAATGCTCACTACTACTATTAGTTCTACTACGGCTACTACATACAGTTAAAACGAACAATTGAGCTTTAAATCAACGTAATTATTGTGGACAAACAAATTGGCTAAAAGAGAAGGTAACCTTGTAAACAACTATTATGTTTTAAAGAAAACCAAAAATTAAGCATGATATACAAGATGTTTGTATGTTGTATACAATAAATTAATCATTTGCAACCTCTCAGTCAGAAAAAGACAAAAGGACCACCGCTGGCAAGGCACTTTAGCAAGTGGTTCAAGTTTTGGCAACAAGGACTTTCCTAAGCCCAAAGTAATAACATTATTAGACAAAAGGTCTGTCTGTTCAAAAAGTGTCGGACAAGCACTGATGCACAGCTCAAATATGTTAGCACTGGCATAAGGTTTGATGAAAATAACTTGCCAACTTTGGGAAAACAAATAAAGAGTTGTTCTTAAAAGAGCTTTTGCAGACACAAAAGATTAATTTTATATGAAAAAAATATTAAAAATTATAAAAAAAACACAAAACAAAAAGTTTACCAGAAACCGGTCTCGAACTCGGAACCTTACGATTACAAACTTTTTTAAACAAAACATCAAATGTTGGAAAAAACGCTTTTTGGAAAAGCTGGTTTTAAACAAGAGTTCGGCCATTAGTTTATTTACAATTCCTCGGTTAGCCAGTGGTATACCAGTACTTGATTTTTTGTACCACAGGCAGTTTCTGACTGGGTTCTTTTAACATTTAAAATCTTACACATTAAGAACCTTCCCTATTAGTGGAATAAAAACTAAAACTGACAGCATTGGGCCACAACTAACTAACTAAGTAAAAAGTCATTAAAACTAAGCAAACTATTATTAAAACATTAATTTCTCACTGCTATGACTACAACAATAGACCAAGTGTCAAATAGTAATTGCCGCAGCAGCAAAACGGACACTAACGAAAAAAAATTATAGAACTGCACTTAGGGACACGTTAAAGAAACAAAGAAAACCTTTAGCAACAATAGACAATACAAACATATAATATCTAGTTTTAATAACGAACTAAAGCCGCCAATAGCAATATTAGTTTTGCACTAGCTCAAACGCCAAAAGAAAAAAAAAAACCATACAAAACTTTAACATACAAGTATAACTTTTGGAATTAAGAACAAGACAAAGAAATTAAGCAGCAACAATAATTAAATGAGAAAAAAAAAACTTATAACTCCCCTATGACAAGTAGAGAACAAAAACAAGACCTTAGAAGAAACCAAGTTTATTGTTCATAGGTAAAAATTACTACAGATATTAAAGGATGTTCATAAAAGGATTTAACTTAATAATGCAATTTTTATTTTGCAATAAATACATTTTGAAATCATAGCCGATCAAAAAAACATTATATCTCAAATATAAAATATTACCACTTTTGACATAGATCGATATGTAACCTTATCCAAGTTAATCGCAAAATTGGGGTAACCAGTAATATCAAATTAGATCCCTATAACAAATATCTGGATTCAATTAGATCAAAATTAATAACAACATTTGATGGAACCCAGTATATCCCATGGTGTTCACGCCGTGAACAATTGTGTAAAATATCCATCCCTGGCCGACAGCATTGCCATACTAACCCTAGTTGACATCAGCTGTTATTATCGAAACTGCAATGAACTACACACTAGTCAAACGATCAGCAAATAATAAGGGCAAAGAAGTCAAAATTATCTAAACAATTATTATCTTCAACCACCGCAAACAGTCGAGCAACATCTTTTGTGATATTTCCTTAAAAAGTGCTAAAAACTTAAAGCTGAATTGAAGTGTTAACGTGTGAATTTAAGCATTGTTGTACTTACCTTAAATTGTTATAAACTAAAACTTAAATCTAAAATTAAAACCCTTAAAATTACCCTGAATTCTAACCTAAAAGTTAAAACCCTGTATATATATATATATATAATTTCAAAATATACATACATTTTATAACGTTTCCTGAAACCGCAGCCATCTTTTTATTTTTTATATAAAGAATAGCGCCAAAGGTTTGTTATAATCACAGTGCTTTCCCCCCCCCCCCTTCCCCCCCCCCCCCCTTAACCCGTAAATTATACATGGTCCTTCGAACCGGATCATGTTTAAACGGGTTTGGGGTTTTGCGAAGATGTTCAACAAATCTTCACTTTAAAAATAAAAACACAAACTTTTTAATTCAAACGTTAAAAAATGTATCCTTTTATTAATTTAACGTTAGTGTCAATGTTAGAATTTTAATTCAAGTAGTTTGGATATTTTACAATTTTATTTATATTTAAGTATATTGAGGGTTTATAATTCACGGGCAATTGTTGATTGATGTTGTTGATATTTTGTATACTTGTTCGTTGAACAATTAGAGTTTGCGCAAAAAATCTAGCATCTGCCTGAAGTTGGCTGCAATTATACTGGCCAACAGCTGATTCAACTGACAACTAGGGGGCGTTGGTGAAAACGGTGTTGCCAGCACAAATTGTTCACTGGCGTGAACACATGGGATTAATTTAGATTTACAAGGTATTTTTGGTGTACTGATTTATATCTTTTGAGATTTACTTGGATTTACAGTAATAGAAAAAAATTAATAAAATTTTTGTTAAACTACTAAAAATTAGTTAAAATGACGTTGCAGAAAACACCGCTATTATTAACAGCTAAAAATCTGTAATCTACAATTTTTTAACAAAAATTTCTGTTCATTTAGCAAAATATACTGCTATTTACATTAAACTTATTTTCAGTGGATTATTACTGCTTTTGTTTGCTCTTTTTAGCCTACACACAAAAAAATAAAGTGCCAACCGAATTTAAATTGTATATTGGTTGTTACAACTAAAGGGTGGTTAAATTTCAAGGGCCGATGTTGATTTTGAATCAAACACAAACTATTTAGGAAATTATTGTAATTTTATTTTATTATGATATATTGGTATTACTCAATTATGTATGGAACAAAATATCGGCCAAATGGGAGCCGCGACCACGGCGGCACACCTCCATCCGATGGTCCAAATTTTCGATGACGCTGAGGCATAATGGAGGTTCTATGCCGTTAATGTGCCGAATTATCTCATCCTTTAGCTTTTGAATTGTTGCTGGCTTATCGACGTACACCTTTTCTTTCAAATAACCCCAAAGAAAAAAGTCCAGCGGTGTCAAATCACATGATCTTGGCGGCCAATTGACATCGCCATTACGTGAGATAACACGGCCATTGAATTTGTTGCGCAAAAGAGCCATTGTTTCGTTAGCTGTGTGGCAAGTGGCACCGTCCTGCTGAAACCACATATCGTCCATATCCATATCTTCCAATTCGGGCCATAAAAAGTTCGTTATCATCTCACGATAGCGAAACACCATTCACAGTAACTGCCTGACCGGCCTCATTTGGAAAAAATACGGCCCGATGATGCCGCCAGCCCATAAACCGCACCAAACAGTCACTCTTTGTGGGTGCATTGGTTTTTCGACAATCACTCTTGGATTCTCATTCGCCCAAATGCGGCAATTCTGTTTATTGACGAATCCACTGAGGTGAAAATGTGCCTCATCACTGAAGATGATTTTCTTCGAAAATTGATCATCCACTGTTGCCATTTCTTGCCACCATTCTGCCCATTCACGACGTTTGGAATGGTCAAGAGGCTTTTGTTCTTGAGCCAATTGCACCTTGTAAGCGTGTAAATGCAAGTCTTTATGCATAATGTTCATCAACGACGAGCGTGAGAGGTGCAATTGTTGGGCACGACTACGAGTTGTGGTGGACGGCTCTTCAGCCACACTATCGCGAACAGCAGCAATATTGTCTGCAGTACGAGCTGTACGAGCACGCACTGGTGTTCTCACATCTTCTACAGACCCGGTTTGCTCGAATTTTTCCACGATTTTTGCGATTGTACGCACATTTTGACGATCAAATTGACCAAAAAAATCACGAGTGCACACACAGAGAAAAGTTTTGCTATTTGCCAACTGAAATTTGTTTACTAGGACTCACATTCGGTTATTACCAATTTAAGTCGTTTTGTACAAGTGAATATTCGTTTTTACAACAAAGTACGGTTAATTCAACTGAATTTTAGTTAAAACACCCAAACTATTTATAAATCTAATGTAAATATCGTTGTAATAACTGAAATTATAAGTTGTTGCCAATAAAATACACTTTTCAATTCGGTTGGCACTTTATTTCTCTGTGTGCACGATATGCATTTTGATTTGAACGCCCATTTTCATAATAAGTCTGGATAACTTTAACACGTTGTTGGATTGTATATCTCTCCATGGTTCAAATTGAGTAAGTCTGAAATAGAGAAATGTCAAATAAAATTCGGAAAAAAACTTGGCGTTTAGGTGTGGTTCACATTCAACATCGGCCCTTACAATTTAACCACCCTTTATTAAATAAGGCAAGTTCAATCATATTCAAATGTTATTTATTAATATTTTAGGTGTTGTAACTAAAATTTATTTGTGTTAACCGAATTTTATTGAGAACCCAGATATTTTGTTGTACCAACCGATTTCAGACGTAATAACCGAATTTTGAATGGCAAATAACACAAATTTTTTTTTGTGTGTACAAATATTTAGTAATAGTTTTTGCTAATTTTAGCAGAGTAAATGGTTATTTGCCATTAACTAGAATTTTGTAAAGTTAACAGTTATGGTTCTTGTTATATTAATATTTAGCAAAAATAATCGGCACATGTCAGCACTTTCTTCTGCAATGTCATTGTTAACTAATTTTTAGTAGCTTTTTCTATAAGCGTACACTCAAAAAAAAAAAGTTTGTAAAGTCAGCAAAAAATTTTGCTGAGTCAGCAAAATTTTAGTCAGGAGGATGCTTGCAAAAAAGTTGCTAATGTCAGCAAAATCTTTTGCTGAAAATCAGCGAGCTGATTTTTAGCAACAAAATTTGTAGATTCAGCAAAAGTTTTGCTAACACTTAGTAGATTAGAAATAAAAAAGCGTTGGTAAAAATTAATAAATTTTTTGCTGAATTTTAGTAGACTGAAAAAAACGCAAAAAATTTGTAGAAAATTGTAATTTAGTTAATTTATTTGCTGAAAATCATAAAACATATTTTTGTGATTCTTTTAAAAATAATTTACTATAATAACGAAATATAAAAATTTTCATTTTCCCACATTGACGACATGAATTAATTTAATATCTGAAAATATATAGAAATAAATATATGTATATAACATAACAAAAATTTTCTTTCAATTACTTACATCAATGGTTGTCTAAATGATGCTATCTTTTAAAGGACACAACTGCCGAAGATATTTATAGAAACGAAACGAAAAAATAACCAAAAACAAACGAAACGAAAAAAACATCCCCTTTTTGCAATAAGAAAAAGGAACCATAAAAATCTACCTAATATATGTGTCTTTGTCTTTCGCTTTACTCTGTCTACATGTCTGTATATATTTGTTTGTTTGCAATTTGACCACACTAGATTATTAATCTATAAACATTTAGTTTAAATAAATAAATATTTTATTTTGTCTTTTATTTAATTAATAGACAATTATTTTCACAAGCCGGTGACAACGCAAAATTTAAGTTGTTTTAATCCTCAATTTTGTTTTATGTATGAAAAAAAGATACAAAAACTTCCATGGTTGATTTTTTTATATGTCTTATTAGAGTTGTACTTTTTAGTATCATTTTCCTCTTCTCTACTACATCTTGACATGCCGCGACATCTGCTTCATTCTGCGTATATCTTTCAATCTGGTTGTCGTCCACACTATTAATGTGCTTATCAGCACAATTTTTTTTTTAGCAAAATTAATTAGTAAAACATTGGTATATTAGTAAAGCATTAGTATAAAACAGTTAAGTGCTGAATAAGTATAACAAAAATTTTAGCTGAAAACACGATTTTAGCAAAAAAATTTTGCTAAAAAATAGTATACCTGATTTACAAGACGTTTACTAACTTTTCTACTAACTTATTTTTTTGAGTGTACGTTCATTAGGGTGTCCTTTAAAAATATATTTGTAAATATACCCACCAGTTTTATCAAAAATGGTTTTCAAACGGAAGAAATCAATTTTTCTTTTTTATAAAACCTTAACCCGTGCTGAAGTTCGGCCGCAAATGGACCATTTGTAAAAAAAGTATATTATTATTAAAAATTCCCAAAATTCGAAATTTTAAAAATTAAAATTTTTTATTTTACTTATTCATTATATATAACTTAATCAGATATGGAATTCTGACTTATCGGCTATCATTAACTCACTTTAGACTGGCATTAAAAATTATACAGGAATTTGATAAAAATGCAAAACGTATTTTTTCATTAATTTTCAAGATATTATTTGAATAACAAGATAAGAGATTTCGATGATGGCGTTTTTAATAATTCAATAGTTGTAATTAAAGAAAAAAAAATATATATTTATAAATTTTTTTTTTTTTGTTTTTTATTATTTAATAATCATAAAATTACAAATTATATAATATTACCCTAACCGAGCACTAGCTAATATGACCTTCGGCGCGTTGTATCGAAAACAGACCAGTGCCTCCGGTGGGAATCGAACCCACAACCCCCGCACAGATAATCCCAGCGTCATTATTTATCGTACCAATGTTACTTTTAAGGGCTAAGAATGCGGGTAAAAAATGGCTCGTTTCCTTTTTTTTTTGTTTTTTTTCACATTTATTCCAACGAAACTATTAAAAATCGGTAACAAATTAAAAAACTTAAAAACTATTTTCCAAAAACCATTTTAAGGGGTACATAAATGTTTCTTTGTATTTCCTGGGTCCTTTTTTACCATTTTTAAACCCTTAAACATAAGATTGGTACGATAAAGAATTGTTCTTGTTCGTTAGTTTGGTACTCTTTTTCACATAACCCAATTTAATCAAAATTGGAAATAAATTATTCTGTAAATTTCCTAGTAGGTATTTTTGGCTATGTGGATCAAGTTACATAAAATAATTATTTGTATCAAGTGTAGATTTTTTTATCAATATTAAAGTTTTACAGTCTAGTACTCATAACTTGTCTTTTTTGTCCCCAGTTAACTAAGGGTTAAACATTTTTTAACTAAAGGTAAAGACAATTTTATTCTATTCAAATTTAAGTGATATTTTTCCAAAACTTTGATGAAAACATTCATTATTTGTTAAATTTTGTGACAAAATAAGATTTTTTCATAATATGCTGGAAAGGGGTTACTCCAAACGGAAACTCGAATTCACATTTTTCTTTAATAGCAAATGCATTTTAAAAAATCTTTAAAATTAATTTAAAATAAGACGTTATTGCATTTTTATCAAATTTGTGCGTAATTTTTGATTTCGGGCTAAACTGGGTTAATGATATCCAATGAAGTCAGAACTCCATATCCAAATAGTTTTGAGTATATTAAAGGAATAAATGAAATAGAAAATAAAATTATTTAAAATTTCGAATTTTGGGTTTTTTTTTTAATAATAATACATTTTTTTTTCAAAATGGCAATTTTCAGCCGAATTTAGGAACGGCTTAAAATTTTCAATCGAATGCGTCCATTTGAAACCATTTGCATAAAACCTAAGGGGTGTACTGTATGAGAATACATAAATCGCTTTTTAAGGGACGTCCTAATGTTTTACTTTGGGTCGTCAAATATCTTATGAATGATGCAAAAGTTGATTTACATGTTTATTTAAAATTTTAAAAATTGAAACTAAATAGACATCATATTATGACCATTACTATAAAAACTATTTCAGAGACATTCTTTATATGTATAAGTATATGACCAGTAAAGCTTTGCCATATATTGTGACTTTAATAATAACAATAATGTTTAGACATTGACACCAAATGAAACAATGACAATGTCAACAAACGACAACTTTTTGTGTTGTTTTTATTTATGTTGTCACACTTTGTATACCAAATATCTAACATATACACTTAAACACATACATACGTACTAACGCATTTACAGTTAGTAATCATGTGTTGTAATTACATGCGACTTGACGCAAAGCAATTTGTTACTTACTTTACACATACATACAAGTATGTTTAAATACATTTACATTCACACAGTAAAGTAAGTTTTTCCATTAGTGTGCCAATGGGAAGTATATGGGAAGGCATGTCTTTCTGATTTTTAAAAACTTACCTTAAACTCATATGGTGAAAATTATAGACAAATAGGTCAAAGTTCCGAAATTTTCAAAAAATCTAAATAGCGTGGCTTACTTATGGCTTGTGATTAGAGTTTAAGAAATGACGTATTTTCATTTCACGGGATGGCCTGGAAAATATCTTATTTCCCGAAAATTTCAGAGAAATATATTATTAAGAGAAGTTATTAAATGATTAAAGGGAAGTTCGAAATTAAAAATAAAATTCTAAAATAAAGATAGTCTAACTACCAACCAAAACAGACTAAGGGCCATTATTACAACTTGTCTTTAAAGTAATTGTTAGTAAAAGGTAACTTTAGCTAAAGTGAGGAAAAAAGTGAGCTATAATGTTTTTCGTTATAACAACTTCCCAATAAAATAAAATTAATATTTTTGATAATGTGGCAGAACCAAACTAAAAACCGATTATTGGTTTATGAATTGGTTTATAAAAATACGTAGTGGCAACGTACTTTTATTTATTTGTTTACAAACAAACAATAATTTGTGAAATTCGGTTGTGAAATTCGGTATTTTCTTCTTTTTCTTTATAGAGCAGAAAATGTGGTAACTTTAAACACATAAACCTTACGTTTAAAGTTAAAGGCAACAATGTCTTCCCTTTAGCTTATGGGTCACTTTTAGCTTAAAGTATACTTATAATAACGAAAAACTAATAATCTGTCAGATAACATCTGAACTTTAGCTATTGGCAAGTTGTAATAATGGCCCTAAGACCTACATTATATTATACAAATTGATTTTTCAAGTCCGAGTTTCCATGTAGAAATTAAAAAAAACATGTCGCAAATATAAAAATCTTTAGCTGCAAACAGAACTGGTACGAGAGGTCCCGACCCATGACCCATGGAAACAGTGCCAGTTTAAAAGAACCAACACCCTAGAGAAAACGGGAATTGTATGAAAGTATCTATTTCGTACCTGCCCCGTGAAAGATGCAAACTGATCAGTAGGCCAACCAAAAAACAGCTGTGAAAACAATGTTTTAAGCACTTAAAACAGCTCTTAAAACAGTCAATTAAGACGTTAATGATTTTTTATTAAAAGTGTTACTACAAATTTGTAATTGTTTCTGGGAAATTCGCAGCCAAAGTATTTTTCTTAAGTTTAAATTTCAAATTGATTTAACAAAATATATTTTGATAAACCAATTTGTTGTCACCTCTATCACTTTTAACATTAAATGTTCAGCTTTCAATTAAAAACAAATTTTAAATATATAGAAAAAACAAAAAAAGCCCTTTTTAATCGAAAAAAAGCTAAAATAAGCGAAATTTTTTAAGAAATAAATCAAAAATAAGCTTATATTTACAAAATAAGCTAACATCAGCAAATATAAAAAAAAAAAACTCTAACAAATATAGCTCAAAACTTTCATAATATTATGATCAGAACTTGTGTTCAATCTAAATTTTTCTAATATTTCAAATAAAAAACAAGCTCTAGCTTATTTTTGGTTGCCCTACTGATCAGTCAGTATGCAGGGCATACTACGTGACTGCTTAACATTTTTAGATATCGGTCCCATCTCATATTTTGTTGGACAAACTGGCAGAGAAGAGGGGTGAACATGCCTTCTAAATATTACTCATATTTCTCCCAAGCAATGATAAAAATACAAATGGCATAGGAAGGACCTATATTATGGCGAGCTATGTTTTCACTATCAAGTTGAATTGTTTATTAGGGTATAGCGATTAAAACTTTTTTAGGAATTGGATGTCGCCTCCAAGCAAAGAAAATTTCATTTCGTTCCACGGAAATGCATCGAAAGCTGGTAGCGTTCAATTTAAAATTGTTTTGTCATAAGAGGCTTTCAATTGACACATTTTAGACACCTTGTGACGTATTAGGTGATGTAACTTAAAATAAATTTTAAAACTTGCATTTCTGTTTTTTTTTTAAGAGAAGCCACACTCGGGAAATTCTTTCTTTGGAATGGGGATAGTGGAGAGATGAAAGGTGGATAAGTAATGAAGATCAAAACAAGTCCTAATGTTAAATAAACGACATATGAAAGCCATAAATATTTGTTTTAGAATTATACTTATTTATTGGCCTGTATAAGTGAGCAGTATGCTGAGGACGTACGAAATTAAAATTGTCATATGCAGATGTAAAAGTTTCAGAACACAATATAAGTTACAACCTAAAGGGCTTCGTTAATAAGTTTCTGCAAGCTAAAGATACATTATAGTTACTACTATAAAAAAAATCCCAACCGAATTAAAAATTGTATTTTTAGTTTCTACAACCAATAAATTCGTTTAGTACTATCATATTAAAATGCGATTTCTAAATATTTTGGTTGCTTCAACTAAAAGTTTAATAAATTACCCGAATTTTATTGTGAAGTCCAATATTTAGTAGAAGCAAATCATTTAATATGTAGTATCAGAATTTCAGTTGGAAATTGTTAAAATTTTTTCGCTGTGTGTATATAAAATTTTTCAGACAGAATTGATATATCGTTACAAAATAAAGAAGATTTTGTAATTTTTGGGATTTTAATAGGACATATACTCGATATATGTCTGTTAATTGTATACAAATTAACTTGCTGGTAATGGGTTCAATTTAACTAATCGACAATTCCGAAATCCAAACTCAATATAATTTAAAATTTATATTGTAACATATATGATGGAATGAACAGATCGTAACTCATAAGGCATCACGAAATTTTTGTTCTCAACACGGCTGCAGGAACGAATTTATTGAACATTAATTGTCGATACATGGACTGCTCATGAAATAGACTCTTTACAGTTCTTTTCAAGGATTTGCTCCAAATGACTAATTTCTATGAAAAAGGTGGGAAATTTATATGTTACTAGTATTTACACCTTTAATATAAAATGATCAACTCTTTTTATAAAGTTTTCCAAAAATGATAGTACTATTTTATGACCGATTACATTTGACGAAGTGGAGATAAAATCCAAGTTATGTATATCATCGTAGGGTATATTTAATAAAATGCATTCTCAAAATATGGAATGCAATATTTTTGACAAAATAAAAATCAAATGATCTAACACGGATATAAAATTGATATATGGCACAATATCAAATAATAATGGTTAAAGCACTGCTATTTTAATGACCGAAGCTGTATATTGTTAGCAAGTGTTAAATATACTATTTCAACACTTTGTTGTTATTTTACTATTTTTTTGACAATTTTTTGTTTTCAATATGGCAAAATAAAACTATTTAACAACATAATGAAAAAAATATAAACAAAAGTCCAAAATAATTGAGGAACTATAAATATTTTAGCTAATATTTACCTATAATTATATTGGCATAAAGTCAACAATTGTTGTCATGACCTAGTACTAGAAGCCAATAATAGTTTCCAAGCTAAAACTATGTAGAAGGTTGTTATTTAATTTCAAACACTTATACCTTGTAAAACACGGTTTTATGAATAGAAGTTCTAATATTATTTATAAATAAAAACACAATTTTTCTAAAATTTGGAGCTGAATATCTAGAGTTTTACAATGCGTTGATTTTGTACTAAGAATTAACTGCGTAATACGAGGAGAGGGTGCTTTTATTGTTGTTTGATTTTGTTTTTTTTTTTTTTTTTTTGACGTAAAATAATTCTATTTATTGAATAAGGCTATTTTTCAAATTTTTTTCATTTTTGGGGCTAAAAAAAATATTAAACATTTCTGATGGTACATTAATGACAGTTTGTGCATTTGAAATAATAGATAAAATAAACTTAAAAACCGTTCACGTGCATCAATTTGAGTTATTGCGGTTTAAAGTAAAAAATTTAAAAAAATTTAAAAAAATTCCATGGTTCTCAGGCAAAAACAATAAAATACCGTTATCCCTTAAATACCGTTACCGAAATAATTAAAAACCCTTATCCGTAAAATATCGGTACCGATATAACTTAAATACAGATATCCATAAAATACCGCTACCGAAATAATCGAAATAAATTAAATAGCATTACCCTTAAAATAATTCCAGGAAAACTTTGGTAATGAGTGCGATAAAGTAACTTTGTATACTTTTTTGTATACTCTTTACCTGCATTATTATTTTCCAACTAAAAGTAATGAGTTACCAATAATGGGTTACATAATGCATTACTTTGTAATGAATACTCCTTACCTTCCTACTTATTTCAAAACTTAAAGTAATGATTTACCAATAATTGGGCAATCATGGGTTACCATGTAATGATACAGCACTACGTTTTTCATTATTTAAAAACATAAAGTAATGACTTACCCATCATCAATTACATAATGCATAAAACATAAACGTAAAGTAATATATAAAATATTTTTCTTGAAAATCTATATGTATACACATTACTTTCTGATTTTTTGTAAGCAGGAGGGTAAGGTATATATTTTTAACATAACAAACTAAAACTCGAAACACAACAATTCATTTACATTTTAAGCAACCCATTATTATATGTGACGATAGATCAGTTGGTTGAGTGCTCGCCTAACAACCAGAGACCCTAGGTTCGAATCTCAGCGAGACCACGTTACTTATTCTATTTAAAAAAATATTTGTAATGATTTTTTTTTTATAAATATAAATTTATTTTTATGAAAATCTATTTATAGACACATTACTTTTCCCAACCCGGTAGCCATATAAGTAACCAGTTACTTTACCCCCTACTAGGTAATAAGCCCAGCATTACTTTTTGCCTCATCGCCTGTAAATTCATCAGTGCAGTAAGGTGTATTGTAATGTGTGGTAGCCTTTGGCGATACATTACTTTACCCATTATTTGGTAATGAGGGGTTTGCTGGGACGTTATCGAAATAATATAAAATATCGTTTTCTTTAAAACAGAAATACATTCACAATATTTTTACGTAAAGACAACTGAATATACACATTAGGGCGGGTCGATTTAAAAATCGCTCAACGTTCAAGAAAAATCGTATTCTAGGGATCAAAATAAGAAACTTTGCCGAAGGAGCCATACCTCTAAAACGAATTCTGATGTCCCGACTTTTGACCCGAAGGGTCAAATTTTGAAAAATCCCACAGCGAAAACAAAAGCTTGCTTAGTTAATTTGGAGTATTCGTTACAGAATGGCATTAAGAAAAGTGCAATATTTGCATTTGAAAATCGGACTTTTGATAGCCGGCTAACCTAATGTAATCAACCACGTGGTTAGGTCTTTTCCTAACAAGCATCATGACGTTACTAAACTTTTAAGACCAAAAATGTTCTATTTATATAAAAAGAAGACAAGAATGGAGCAAAATTGATTATTAATAGGTTTTTTGTTAAAGTTCTGCCTATTATATAGGCTCTAGCTTTTCTAAAACTTCGGGTTCTGATGAGATCTTTAGCCAGATCGAAATACTAGTATCAACCTAGCTAATATGTTTGATTTGCTTTATTTTTGTAAATATACAGAGATTGAAAGCTCGTTATAAATTGAAAATAACATAAAAATAATCTCGATGTATATAAAAACAAAAAACTAATATAACTGTAAAAAAAAATGTTACTTGAGCCAGAGTACACACTAAAATTTTTTTATATAAATAGAACATTTTTGGTCTTCAAAGTTAGTAACGTCATGATGCTTGTTAGGAAAAGACCTAACCACGTGGTTGATTACTAAGAAGACAAGAATGGAGCAAAATTGATTATTAATAGGTTTTTTGTTAAAGTTCTGCCTATTATATAGGCTCTAGCTTTTCTAAAACTTCGGGTTCTGATGAGATCTTTAGCCAGATCGAAATACTAGTATCAACCTAGCTAATATGTTTGATTTGCTTTATTTTTGTAAATATACAGAGGTTGAAAGCTCGTTATAAATTGAAAATAACATAAAAATAATCTCGATGTATATAAAAACAAAAAACTAATATAACTGTAAAAAAAAAATATATATAAAATATTTTTCTTGAAAATCTATATGTATACACATTACTTTCTGCTTTTTGTAAGCAGGAGGGTAAGGCTATATATATTTTTAACATAACAAACTAAAACTCGAAACACAACAATTCATTTACATTTTAAGCAACCCATTATTATATGTGACGATATAGCAGTTGGTTGAGTGCTCGCCTAACAACCAGAGACCCTAGGTTCGAATCTCAGCGAGACCACGTTACTTATTCTATTTAAAAAAATATTTGTAATGATTTTTTTTTTATAAATATAAATTTATTTTTATGAAAATCTATTTATAGACACATTACTTTTCCCAAACCGGTAGCCATATAAGTAACCAGTTACTTTACCCCCTACTAGGTAATAAGCCCATCCATTACTTTTTGCCTCATCGCCTGTAAATTTCATCAGTGCAGTAAGGTGTATTGTAATGTGTGGTAGCCTTTGGCGATACATTACTTTACCCATTATTAGGTAATGAGGGGTTTTGCTGGGACGTTATCGAAATAATATAAAATATCGTTTTCTTTAAAACAGAAATACATTCACAATATTTTTTACGTAAAGACAACTGAATATACACATTAGGGCGGGTCGATTTAAAAATCGCTCAACGTTCAAGAAAAATCGTATTCTAGGGATCAAAATAAGAAACTTTGCCGAAGGAGCCATACCTCTAAAACGAATTCTGATGTCCCGACTTTTGACCCGAAGGGTCAAATTTTGAAAAATCCCACTTTGATATTTCAGAAAGTAGGAGGAATCTCTCCAAGATTATGGGAGCTGCTTCTTCTCCGGGAGACGCGCTAGCAGATTAATGCAGAAATCATCATTCTATGTGACCGTTAAGGGGTTAAAATTTATGTTGACAAGGGCCTTTTTAGCCGTGTTTTTATAGCAAAATGTACAAATCTCGGGATAGAGATATTTCAGAAAGTAGGAGGAGTCTTTCCAAGATTAGGGTCTCTATTTCTTCTCCGGAAGACGCTCTAGCAGATGAACGTGTAAATTATATTCGATTAGGTTTTATTCGATTGGGGAACTCTAAATGGGTCAAAGTGGGATTTTTCAAAATTTCACCCTTCGGGCTCAAAAGTCGGGACATCAGAATTCGTTTTAGAGGTATGGTTCCTTCGGCAAAATTCAAACGGAATTTTATATTTAAACGGAATTTTATATTTAGCGAAAACAAAAAGCTTGCTTAGTTAATTTGGAGTATTCGTTACAGAATGGCATTAAGAAAAGTGCAATATTTGCATTTGAAAAATCGGACTTTTGATAGCCGGCTAACCTAATGTGCATTGAGAAAATTTTTGGATAATTAAAAGAAATTATTTTTTATTAAGTTGTTACTACCTTTTTTCAAATGAGAACGAAAATTTCTTACTGTTTCCAACATTTTTATAAATATGTTTTAAAACTATTATTTGGTGGGTTGAAAATAATGTATTATATGTCAACAATATGACATTAAAAATGTAAAGTAAACCATACAATTTACCAAACAAACAACATTTTGTCATATGAAAATGTAAAACGCCCTCAAAATTTAACTACAAGAATATTTCAAAAAAAAAAAAACAAAACAAGAAAGTGAAAGAAAAACCAGACCAAGAATAAAAAAAAAACATCACACCATGACACTGGTACTACTATTAATTCAAAGTGTAATTTCTTGCAATGACAACAATCATGTTTGTATATATACATATATATAATCCTGCAACAAGAATACGCCAAAAAAAAAAATAAATCGCCATATTTTTTGCTGTTCTAAATACAGACGAAAAAGTATGAGAACAATGTTTCCACATTATTCAAGTTAAAGCTTAAAACGTTGATGTTGAAAAAGTAAGTTACAAAATAAATTTAAATGGTTAGAAGCGATTTTAGACAATTTTAAAATTATCAGCTTTCACATGAAATTTTAGGAATTTATATCTAAATGATTGTTTATTTATAGCATTGCATTGCATTTACGCATTTACGCTACAAACAGATAAATTAATTACAAAACTTCATAAATTACTCGAATAATTTTCCAAAATGTTGACAACACTAATACTTAAGCTATACAATATACATATATAAAGGCTTTCTAAGCCAACTGTTCAACGAAAAATTTATTTTCTAGCAATGTCAAACTTGCAGTATTTATCGTTCTTATGGTTACACAGAAAAAAACTAAAAAAATATTTGTTATTTAAATTAAAAGTTTAATTACATTTGGTTTTATTTATTGTAACTACATGTGTAAAAAATGTTATATATGATTATATATAGTTATATATATATATATTATGTATAAATGGCATATATGATATCATATATATTCGCATTTTCTATTAAAAGATATTTGTTTTAATTAAAAATCTTTAAAATCAAAGTTTATGAACAGCTTTAATTGAAAAATAATTATAGTATATAGTAAATACACACAGAGAAAAATGTAGCTATTTGCCAACTGAAATTCGGTTACTACAACTCAACTTCGGTTATTATGAATTTCAGATGGTTGGCACAACTTAACATTAGTTTTCGCAACAAAGTTCGGTTTAATTCAGCTGAATTTAGTTACAACACCCTAAATATTCAAAAATCTAATGTAAATATCGTTGTACTAACTGTATTTATAAGTTGTTACCATTATATACACTTTTCAATTCGGTTGACACTTTATTTGTGGGCGTTGTGGTGTAATGGTTATCGCGTTGGACTATTACACAGATGGTCCCGAGTTCGATTTCCGGTGACGACAACATCAATTTAGAAAAATGATAAGTATGAGTTTTCTATCACTTATATGTATCGCTGCGCCCAACTTCGGGTGTTCCCATAGCACTTAACCCCACCGAAGTAAAATAATGAATCAGGGCTATGAAACAAAAAGCTTCAATAAATTCGCCAACTCTACATCAGGTGGCGAGCAACAACCGTTCTAAGACTTCTCTACTCACGCAATTACAGTGTGGCCATGTTTGAAGCCCTTCATCTTTCACCACCTTAAATCTCTCCACTATCCCCTTTCCAAAGGAAGCAACACATTAATTAATAGGAAGAATTTCCTGAGTGTTGCTTCTCTTACAAACTACATCCTCTAAATGGCTTCTCCACAATTAATATTGTTTGATATGTGAAGGGAAAGGTCCGTGTACCAGGGTTATATTAGCAGCCCAAAACTCATACTTAAACAGTAAAAAGAGTTCACGGAAAGTTTAAAATCTTTGCATTAAGTTTTTAGTTATTCGCAGTACTATTCACCTATTTATAACTTTTTAATACACTTTTTACGACATAAATTTGAAATTGCGATGCTCCTTTTCTGACCCGTTCGGATTTAAGTGAGACAGCAAAGTTGACACGGAACCTGACGTCGGGCTGTTGTAACCAAAGAGGATGTTTTAACTGTTTTCCGCAGCATTAAGTGCAGATCTTTGGCTGTATTCGTTGTTCGGGTAATTAAATATGCCTGTAATCTCAAATTTTGTCTGGTAAAACTGTAAAAAATGGTAATCAGTTATTGATATAAAATATTTTTAAGTTAAACTTCGGTTTTACCTTTAATTTCCATGCGTATCTTGCGGAAACACGAAATTCCGCCCATTAAAGCAATTTAAAAAATTATTTTCAAATCGCTATTTTTTTTTTTTTTATAATGGTGCTATTTTCTCTAAAAGAAAATAAATGCTTAACAAATAATACTTTGTTATATTCTTGAATTTAGTTTGGAAAAAATTTCAATCAATTTAGTATTTGGAAGTTTTGGAATTTTTTAGAATAAAAAAAAATAGTAAAAGGAAATAAAAATGAAAAAGAAAAATTTAAATTTATAACAATAATAGTAATAAGAACAAAAAAACTCACACACCCGCACCAAATAAAAATGATATACATTTGTTTGCGTTAAATTCCATAAAAACAAGATGAGAATGTCAATTATATTTCATATATATAAATATATATGATTATATAAAGTATAATCAGAAATATGTCATAATACTCAGATACAACCATATCAGAATTCATATATGCTCAGATATATCCATATATGGGTTCATATATAATCAGATACAAACATATCCATATATGATCAGATATAATTATATATAAATATATATAATTGTGAACACGATTTCTTTAATTGATTTAGTTTCAATTAAGAGTTTAATGACCCGAGTAAAAACGTTCATATACAATCATATCTTATTTACTACAATGTTATATGAAAACATATCGCTTTATATATATTAATATAAATATATATAGATATATAATTTTATCTTAGATTTTGCTTTTCGAAATTTTTTGACATAGTCCCACACCATATATATATATGGTTTAATACAGTGTTGCGTACAATAATATATGGTTCATACCAGAGCTGTAAATGAATCATTCTTTTTTGATTTAAATTCATTACGAATTTGAATTGAATTTTGAATTAATTCTTTTCGCGTTAAAAAAAATTTGAATGAAATTTTAATTAATTCAAATGAATTTGGCCAAAATAAATTAAAATTCATTTCCAATTCAAATGAATTCGGCGCAATGAATTGCAATTCATTTCCAATTCAAATGATTTGACGAAATGAATTTCAATTCATCCTCAATTCATTTGAATTGAATTGATTTTGCATTAATTCAAATGAATTAGAAAAAAAATTGCAATTCATATTAATGAAATGAAAAATAAATTGCAATAAATTGAAAGTAAACATGGTGTTTGTAGTTTGTTTCTTCAAATATTACTTATTTTGGTTTTGGCATACGCTAAACGACAGAACACGTTTAATTTTCGAGAAACAGTTAATAGTTTATGAAATTTCTGAAAATTGAAAAATGATTTACACAATAAGTCCTAAAACCTACACTAGGTCATTTTACAAGTTTTTATCACTGTAGCACCGTGTTTCATATGAGATATGTTGCAAAACTTTTCATCACTACATAATAAAGTTGATTGCATTTAAAAAATTGTGGTTACGATTATAACATCTGTAAAACACTATTTTTATATTATTTTTACTTTTGTTATATTTTGCATACATTTTTAGTAACTATTGTTCCTTTTGTTTTGAGTCCATTTTACAGGAATCAAGTTATATTGAATTTAAAGACAAAATACATTTTATTTTTTTATTACAAAAATAATATAAAACTAATATATAACTAACTTACTCATTTGCATTAATTCAAAATCAATTCAAGTCAAATGAATTAGAAATGAATTGCAATTCATTTCGAAAAAATTATGTGATTTGGAATGAATTGCAATTCATTCTAGCCTTGGCGGAAAGAATTAATTCGAAATTTTACTAATTCAGTGCATGAATGATTCGCAAATTAATTCAAAAATGAATGATTCATTTACAGCTCTGGTACATACATTTTTTTTTTTTTTGAAAAAATGGAGTTTTCAGTAAAGCCATTTATACTTTAGGTAACGATATGAAGTCAGTTTAGTAAACCTTTAAAATTACAGATTTTCCAATTCTGAATAAAAATTTGAATTTTGCTTTGCATATGCTAAGTACAGATTAAATTGTGGTTTTTCATTAAAAATGTATACGATTTCAAATATAATTAAGTTAAACAAAATCTTAAAATGATAGTTTTATTTGAAAGTAAGTTTTAAGTAAAAAAAGTATAATTTAAATAAAGGGTCCGCCATCTAACGTTTTTTTTTTTTCAACTAGTGCTTATTTCGTGAATGGTAACACTTAGCTCATGTCTGATTTGACATATAATTCGTTTTATCCTTCCGCTGAACGAATATGGTTGTGTATACGCTTGAACAACGCTGGGAAATATTGCGACATTACTTTGAAAATCATGGTAATGTTGCAGAATGTGTGCGAAAATTGCCTACGGATTTTGGAAGAAGAGAAGCACCTTCAGCTCCGTATGTTCGTTATCTTGTGATTTGACACCGTTGGACTATTATTTGTGAGGTGCCGTCAAAGATAAGTGTTACGCCAACAAGCCAGAGACAATTGACGCTTTAAAGGACAATATTCGTGAAGCCATTGGTGAAATACAGCTGTACATAATCGATAATGTGCTTAAAAATTGGACCGATCGTGTAGGCTACTGCATGGCCAGCCGAGGCAGCGATTTGAATGAAATTATTTTCCATTATTAACCGGAAGGATTGCACTTTCAAATAAAAAAAGAAATTTGAGAAAATATTCAGTAGTTTTTTTTATAGCATTTTCAAAAAAAAAAAGTTATTTGGCGGACCCTTTATTATTTAGAATAGTTAACAATTTACGCTGTACAAATAAAAAATAGAACAAATTTTTAAATTTTTCTATAAATTGTCGAATTATGCGTATTTTAATATTGGTCAACTTAAAATTGTTTAAACTAAGGGAATGCTCCCTATTGTGGCCAGTTCCTTTTTTTGTGTTGTTTCAGGAATATGTCAAAACTATCAACTGTCATCGAGCTCAATTTCCGCTATCACTATTTTAAAAAAGTTTTGATTTGAATGCACACATTATTCTTGGATTTATGGTGTTAGTTAAAAAACGCAATATAAAGTATAATTTTTGGTAAACATAAAATGAAACGGTAGGAATTTGTTTCAGAATTTAAATAAAACAATTTGATTCCATAAACAAATATAATAATTAAAAGAAAAATGTGAATAATTAAATTATCATAATATTTCCAAAAGCGGATTCTTGAAATATTTTCTTATTTTTCTTATTTTCTCCAAGTTTTAGTCTATTTTAAATGGTTTCACTTTAATAGCTCTTGTCTATTTGGGACAATTTTCAACATGTTTCACAACAAAAAAAAAAAAAACAAAAACATTGCTTGTTTACCGCAATTAAAAAAGTTAGCATCGTTTTTTTTTACACATGGACACCCTTTAAGCAGCTTTAAACGATACATAAAACGTTTTAATAAACAATATTAAAATAAATTTTAATTAAAGTACAAATTTTGGCAGATCTAACTTCATTTGCTAACATTTGTATATGCTTCTGGGAGGTTTTATATTTTGGGTTCAATTTAGGGTACATCATGTCTAATGTGGACCATTTGCTATATAACTTTTTTTATTAGTCGCCACAAGAAAATTACCTATATCCGAAAAATTGCAGGTGATGTTTATAGATTTATAATATTTCACTTGTTTTGTTTTTATATAACCCAAATACCTGGTCTAGCGACATATTAGGGAGCATTCCCTTATTAATTATTATAAATTTACGGATTCTGAAAAATGCTAAAAATTTGACTATGTCAATAAGCTTTTTAAAAACAATTTAAAAGAAATAAAAAAAAATTTAAAAAATCCTGAACATCGTTTCAGTTAGCTTGAAAAGCCTCATATACTCGTAACTGCTATGAATTCATGCTATTATCATCATTATTGTTAAGCACTTGAACGCTTTTTTGTTGCACTTCATTGTCTTTTCTACGTTTGTCTATTCTCATCTCTTTTTATATACATTTAGCCGCCCATACACGCGCATCCCTTAACACACTTATTCCACATTTGTCTTTTGGATGACTGCCTTGTAAATGTCGTTGAACGAGTGCAGGAGTGAGTGACATTCTTCACACGATTTTTTGTTTGTATTTTACATTCAGTTTTTTCATCTACTTCATTTTACTACTGCTACAATACAACAAGTTCGAGTACTTAGAAGACAGGAAGACAGAAATATGTTTATACAAAACTAAGCAAAAAGTAATTCAAAAATATTTTTAGTACATATTAATTCATTTTTTTACCAAATTATGCGAATGCGAATTATTTGACAAAAGTTGGTAGGAAGATATATTAAATGTTATAGTTTAATCGCATCCTCCAGTGGGTAATTCCAATGAGTAATTGAAATTTGAAGCTTTGTTGGTTAATAAAGGGTCCGCCATCTAACGCTTTTTTTCAACTAGTGCTTATTTCGTGAATGGTAACACTTAGCTCATGTCTGATTTGACAGATAATTAGTTTTATCCTTCCGCTGAACGAATATGGTCCGTATGTTCGTTATCTTGTGAAAAAAGTGAAAGAAACTGGCATCCTCATCGACAAACAAAAGCGTGAAAAGCCAAAAACAGTGCGTACACCCGAGAATATTGCTGCTGTGGCAGAAAGTGTGCGTGAAGCGCCATCAACATCAATTCACCGTCGTTCTCAACAATTGAACATTTCGGAGACATCATTGAGACGAATTTTTCATAAAGACCTTGGTATGACGCCATACAAAGTCAAATTGGTTCAGGAGTTCAAAAAAAAAGTAAAAGTTATTTGACGGACCCTTTATTTTATAAAAAATAATTTTTTTTTTGTATTAACAAGTCAAATATCTATTAAAAAATTGCAAATAATTTTGATTGTTGCTTTTGCACTATTTGTAAGAACTTTTTAAAAAATTTGACATTTTTAGTCAGTTTGTAAAAAATGCCTCCAAAAAAAAGCGAAAATTTGTTTTAATCATTACATGGAAGCTCTGGAATTACAAATTTAAAAAAAATTTAAACCACTTTTGTAGAAAATACTTAATGTGCTTTTTACTTCATATTTATATCGCATTTTTATTAAAAGTTATACGCTCTTAAAAATGTATGTGTCTTTAAAGACACGTTGGTAGAAATGGTTTAAATAATTGATTAAAATACATGAACGCAAAGAAAAAAAAATAGTTGGAATGACCGTATTCGAGTGTATATTTATGACAACTATACAACTAAATAGCACTGACAACCATACTTTTTTATATTTTTACTCTTATTTATTTTATGTTTATTTTAATAATATAATCCTTAAATTATTATAAATATTATGATTTGAAAGTTGTCCCAATCAGAGAACGAAGCCGATCGGCTAATAGCCGTGGGTAAGACGCAGCCGATCACTTTTCAGGTACTCGAGCCGCCGCCGACCTGAGCGGCTAAAATTCGGCTACAAAATAGTAGCCGACTATATCAGCTGAGCCGACTATATCAGCTGAGCCGTCTATATCATCTTAGCCGATATTTTTTTATCTAAATTCATATTTACTAAAAAATCATATTATCTTAAAATAATATGATTTTTTAGTAAATATGAATTTAGATAAAAAAATATCGGCTAAGCTGATATCCTCCGCCTTCATCCGGCTTCTAGTACCCACCAATCTGGCAACCATAGGTTTTTATTATGCATTCTCTAGCGTTTGCAAAATGTGCCGTTATATTGCGTGTCACTAGAAAAAGAAAAAGTAAATTTTCCAAATCTTACAATGGCTCAAAAAAATATAAAAAACTTTTTTCATACTACACAAGCTAATCCCACAATTTCATCTTATTCTGATTCTAACTCAGATGCTTCTACTGATGTAAATACATTTATTTCAAAAACTGGCGATATAGCATATTATGGAGACTTGTTTAAAAAAAAAGATGATATAAAAAAAATGGCAAAGGTTCAAGTAAACCTAACGGGTTTGTCGGAATGTTGGAAACATTTTGGTAGTCTATACATAAAAGATAGACACATATTGGAAAACATGAAATTTTGTAAAATTTGCTTAGACTACAAATAAATAAGTGAATTAAATTATAATATGTGCGCCCCGGTAGGCGTGTTGGTAGCGTGCTGGCTTATCTGTGCGGGGGTCGTGGGTCCGATTCCCACCATAGGCATTGGTCTGTTTTCGCTACAACGCGAAAGTAAATCCATAGTAGCTAGTGCTCGGTTAGGGTAATAGTATATAATTTGTAATTATATGATTGTTAATTAATAAATAAAATAAATAAATTATAATACATTTTTTAACCATCGGCTTAGTCGATTTTTAGTCGCCGCCGAGTTTTTTCGTTTAGCCGCCGCCGCCGAAAATTGTTCGGCTTTAGTCGACTTTCAGCCGCCGCCGAGTAAATTTTTGATTTGCCGCCGCCGGCGACAATTTAATGTCGGCTTCGTTCTTTGGTCCCAATCTATATATTTAATTTCATACACTCAGAAAAAAGAGCAACATATTATGATAGTTTAAGAGCATCATGTTATGGTTAAAACACGTAATAATCATAATATGATCCTCATAATCTTATTATGGTTCTAGATGATGATAAAATTGTCCTTTTCAATCATAATATGATCAGTGAGAATCATTTTTATGAATATTGGAATAATAATATGGTAATTTCATGACCGCAATCATGTTCAATCGTATTTTATATCTGCGTATGTTGTTTGCCTACATGTGTGTTATTCTTTCCAGCGCTTTCTGAAGGCCCCTGTTGACATATAAAGCTGAAAGTTATCATAGTTATAGTAAATATTACGAAAAAGATCCCAACGAAGCCAGATTTTTTTATTTTCGGGTTGTGGAATAAGGGGCGTGTCATTTTCTGCTTTTTAGATTTTTTCATATATTCCGAATTTTTTTTTTGGGGGGGGGGGGGGGGGGTGGGTTGTTTATTATTTCCATAGCCAATAAACCAAAGAACAATATGATAGCGAAATCACCATCACTTTAAATATGCTAAAACGATATTGATTTTCTGTAAGATTATTTTATATACGGTGGTATACTTCAAGATATTTGGTTCAGAAAAAAAACATCAAAAATTTTTTAAAACAAATAATATTTATAAGAACTTGGCAGTTTTTGCATTTTTTGGAACCTTAAACTATTTATATTGGTTAAGCAAAAGCGGAATACTGGTGAGCTGCATTTTTTTCTTAATATAGTGAAAGAAATTGTGATTTACTTATTTCTAGCTTATCTCAACCAAATGTCATATCGAAATGTGAATGGATTTTAAACAACAATTCATTGGTGCTGCTACAACCACTGAGTTGGATTACATTCCTTAGGATATTCTTTACATGCAAGCTACAAAAAATATAAAAAAAACATTAAACATATTAAAAAAAAATACATTAAAATTAAAATACTAAACCGCATTTTAAATACATTTTAGTTAAACACAAATTTTAGCCTTCAAACTGTAATCATAACCAAATATTAACTTTTACACGAGGTTTAAAATAGTTATTTTAAGCTAATATTCGTTTATGAATACAGTTTTAAGTCGTAAAATGTGTTTTAACTAAAATGTATTTGAAATCTGAGTTTGAATTTTAACGTCTTTTTCAGACAATTGCAATTAATACTATAATTAATATGCAATTTTATTTAATTTTAATTGTGAAAGGTGTGGTAGAGAAGAATGAGTGTATTTACTAAAAATCATAACTACATTGTAAATTTTCAATTTTTTTTTTTTTTTTCAGAATCAGACTGCGCAGTTTCTGGTATTGAACCTTCGTCAGTGATCCTGTTTTTTTTTTTTTTTTTTTTTTTTGAATAATGTAATATTTCTTATGTTTTTATTTGTTCAATTGCGTCTATATGAAAATTTCTGTGCAATCACTGACCGTGGTATAGATAAACTGATTTCTAATGCCACATGCACTCGCACTACACGTTAGACAGAGCGCTTTAGCCCACTGATCTATCGTCAGGTCGAGTTTTGTTGTGTTATAAACTATTTTTATTCAATACACGGTGTTTTTGTTCTTGCATACATAATCTCAGAAGTACAACTCCAACACAACAGTTCTCTTTTTAGAAACTTACCTCACTCTAATGTCCACTGTTTTCCCATATGTTGTAAGTGATGCATTCGAAATCTAAATTAAGATTTGTTATGAATACGGCTGTAAAATGCGAAAAATCTAGGCCGTAAGTGAAAATACTGCGTTTGCCATTAAAATATTCCGCGTGGTCAAAATATCTACTAACAATGCTCGCTACTTTTGTTTTCGATTTTAGTGGTGGTAGCGCTGTCTTATTAAATATTGCTTAGTAAAAGTTTTTAGAACATCTTTATTTTAATACGAAATTATAATTTCCACACTGTAACTAACGCATGAAAATTGCTATTTCTTCATTTAATCCATTATTGCATTCTGGTAGTGTTTGCTATTGTTGTTTTCATTTCTGACGAGTTGTTACATGTCAGTAACTGAATGTTATGTATGGTGTTGTTTCTTTTCATTTGTCTTTTTGCTTGACACACGATCATGTGTGGACTTTCAAGTCAATGTGTAGGTGTATTGGTGTGAATGTGTCACATACACACCAACACACATACACACACATATTAACCTTGATTGGTTAACTCTTGTTATTGTTGGTGTAAAATTGTCGCTATTTACTGGTCTAAATGACAATAAGACTTTTTGATTAGTAAATCTATGTCTAAAATGGATTTTGTTTAACAAGTTTAGGGATTTAAAGTAACAATTTTGATAACTTCCCAGCAAAAGCTTTCATTACTAAATATGTGGTTATATAATGGAATTTCAAAGCTTTGCACAACTTGGCGTCAAAACTGATTACAACGTTCAACAAAATCAGAAATATATGATGCATCCGCATTGCGACCTATCTTTTATAAATAACTTAAGGACGCAGATCACGAATATGGTTTTAGCAATTTAAAGTTAGATATAGTTAAAGATATATTTGCAAAACCAATTATGAAGAAAATTTAAATTTGTTAAGAAACTTTTTGCAAAAACTTCAAAATTAAAAATATTAATGCTACTTTTTTGCAACATTTATATATTATGAACTATGTACTCAGGGAAAAGGCTTCATCATATTTATGAAAAACTTCATAAATATGAAGAAAAAAATATGATGAAGTTGTGTCCTAAAAGAGCGAATTGGTGACAGACTTCTTCATATTTAAGAAATGTTTCATAAATATGAAGAAGTTTTATAGCTTTCCATGAAATGTTTCATAAATGTTATAGGACGATCTATTAATATGATGAAGCAAATTCATAAATTTTTATGAAATGAAAAAGTTTATTTGCTAGCATACAAGTACGAAAGGGGCTACAGAAAATGGAGACAATTTAATTTTAATACATTATTCTTAAAACCCAATATTCTGCAACTGTAATTCAGACTATATAAATTCAAATTCAGAATATCAAATTGAAACTTATAAAATATCAATTGATATTAATTTTTATTAAAATTTAGAAAAAATAATATTAAGTTACGAATTTTAGAAATGTTGAGGTTAAGAAGAATAACAATAATTTTTCTCTAAAAATTATAAACACTATTAATTTTTAAATCAGACTAAACTAGTTTCTGCCTTTTTATAGACAGGCTCATCAGTGATTTTCCATTTAAATTGTATTACTATTTGTGTCTTATAATTGTCAGATTGTCTTTATATGATAAATTTTTCAACAACCTGCGGCTGTAAGAATCAAACCTGCGTTCATCTTACATTACAAACGTAACAATATCAAGTCATGACCGTTTAGCGATCACACCCAAGTATGGCCTCAAATCTAATGCAGCTAAATTGCAATTTTCCTTCCTATTAGCTTTTGCTATTATTGTATATTATACTCAGAAGTGACAACACTAACAACACAAATATTCTATTTTTAGATTTTTGTTTATTTTTCTAATCTCCTGCGTCTCTATTTCACAATGTTACCAGAGAGAAAAGTGTTTATTATTCTTCTTAGCCTCAACATTTCTAAATTCAATTTGCCAAATGCATATTAATTAAAAATTAATTGCGACTGTCTATATGACGTTAATATAACGCTGTACTAAAAGAATTCTTAGTTTGAATTTAAAAAGATTAATTGGATTAAGGATTTTACATAAAGTTTATAAAAATTATATTTATGAAAATTTTGTATGTATTGTTGAACTTTTAAAATTGCATTTCATTTTGAATTTTCGTTTAGAATTGTCAGGTACTCTGCAATATAAAATCTAATAAGAAAACAATTAACTAGAATATGTTGTGTTTAAATATTAGTATACATGCAGGATTCCCAATTCGTTCCCAGTAATGTTAATATTTGCAGTTGAACTGCAAATCCTGCCAAATAGAAAGCTTTAAGATTTAAAGCTGTTGGCTATACTTACTTGTGAGAAAAGACGAAAATAACTCATATTGCTCGGATAATCAATTAACATCACCGAATTTCTGTGGCTGGTAGTTAAATATACCTGATCAAACCTTGAGCTTCTTGTGGGTGGTGGATTAAGACTGAGGCTGAAGATGACCTAGTCGTTAGGTCGAAAGTACGGCACTCCCTTAAGAGTTGATCCCCACAAGATACAAAAATAAAAAATATGTTTCAGTAATTATTGTTTTTTTTTTTTTATTATGAAGAGCAAAAAGAAGTATAAGCAAGAATTTAATTTAAACGATGTGGCCAAACTTAGGATTAAACGTTTTTTACACAGGAAATATGAAAAACACAAAACGTTCAAGTAGTACGAACTGTAAGTTTACATTTTGAGCTGTAAGTTTAAATTTTCATTTCAAATTTCTAAGGTACAGGATCATAATTAAAGCTTACTATTAAATAAAATATTAAAAGTTTTTAAATTGTTAAGGAACAAATTTAAACTTTTCATTAATTCATCTGTAAGGTCTTGCTTAAAAAACGTATACTATTAATATTGATTTTTTTTTTTGTTTTCTAAAAAAAAAAATTAAATTGTATTAAAATTGCAAATTCATTAAAAATATCCTGAAATATTTAGGAAAGAATACAATTTTTATATAAAAAGCGGAAGTATGTGACGATAATATAAAAACCGCGATATTTCAAAAACAATAAATGAGAAAAAAAAACTGTTACTTTAATTTTTTAACAAACGTACATTTTATAATGATAAAACCAGACATGCAAAATTGTACACTTCCTTACAATACATTGAAATTGAAGATGATTTTGTGAAGATTTATATTCTCAAAAAAATGTTATGACTTTTCGATTAATTTCGAAAAGTTAAGTAAAACATACACCAAAAATGGGATAAATGATGTAATTAGAAAAACCGCGATATTGGAAAACCTACAAATGAGAATAAAATTTGTTAGCCATATTTGGATTCAGCGTACATAGATCCATTGAAAAAGATATTCGCTCATTTACTGCTAGACTGGCATAACTCAATGAAAACAATTTTGCAGAAAACGAGTTTAAAGTTTTCAATCCATATCTGCCTCGCTTAAAACTTTCTCCATTTATTTGACCACGTTTTTTATAAATAGGGGGTTTTAATTTATTTTTCTCTTAGTGAGAGTTGTGTACGAATTCGCTAATTATCGCGAGACCCGTAAGTAGCACAGTTTCTCTATGAAGTTTATACTCTTGGCAACCACTTTAAAGAAAAAATAAAATATATTATCCTCTATCTGGAAATGTATACATGATATTAATATGAAATTTTTATACAATATAAAGCATGATATAACTAATAAATCTGCATCATTAACTAAAAAATCGTATTTTTTGACTTATGACAGTCTTGAATAAATGAGCGATATGATTCAAAGCCAGTTTTTGTTTGGCCACTGAATAGTGTTATCAGTAATGCAATACAATTATTGGTTCAATATAAACTAATTATGTTAAATTTTCTGTGAACAGAAAAAATTACTTTAACAAAAATCAATAACTTCTGTTAATGTTAGCATATAAAATCAATTAATATGTTTCCAGTAATGTTTAATCATTACTCATGTAACATTCTTATAGGCACCCCAACACACTTATATCCATGCGATACAATCATACAAAGAACGTGCATAATATTTACTTGTAATCAACACAACAAAATCCTTCAACCAAATACAATACAGAACTATAATCATGCACTAATACACATGAAACTAATACACACTTACAGTGAGTGTTACAAAAAAAAAGAAAAAGCGTTACCAATAGCTTTTTTCCAATTATTAACTTTTATTAACTTTCAAGTTGTTGCATTATAGCTTAATTATTATTTACGATATTTTTTTTATTTTTTTTTCAATTTTTTATTTTCATATTTACTATAATTAAAATTACAATAAACCTTAGAGTTAAAAGCACTAGCAGCGATGGCTATCGGCCTTGTGTTTATTAAGTTAACGTATTCTTATATACAAATATTTTCATATTCAGAAAAACTTTAGATTAGGGATTTCGAAATATAAATTTGGTTATGCAAAGAAAGCTTTTTTAAAAATTCAAAGAATTGGTTAATGTTATTTAATAAATCAACAATGTTAGAAGAAGCCCTGGTGGCATGTCATAACGTAAAATGACATAATGTCCATGGACGTTATGTCATTGGAAAGTTTTATAATGTCCATGGACTTTATGACAATTTGGCCTCGAATCTATTGCAGCTAAATTGCAGTTTTCTTTCCTATTAGCTTTTTCTATTATTGTATGTTATACTCAGAAGTGACAACACTAACAACGCAAATATTCTATTTTTGTTTATTTTTCTAATCTCTTCCGTCTCTATTTCACAATGTTACCAGATTGACGTATGGTTTCTACGTTCAGGGTTGACAACTTTTGCGTTTTTTTAAGTTGAGACATCGCCACAGGGCAAATTTTATAATGTATTTTAGTACAGTGTTATATTAACGTCATATTTTATTACAGATTTTGCTGTATTAATTTCCGAAATTGTTATTTTTTTTTTTTTTTTTTTTAAAAGGAAAGAAAAGGAAGAGGAAATTCCAATTATCTAAATGAAACATAACAAAGTTTTGTTCTTTTGATTTCTTTAGTATATTTTTTTCATATCACGCACTGTATATGGCAATTTTATTAAAGTACTCATTAAGCTTAAGATTTTTATATGAAAAGGAAATTAATTTACATGATGTTACAATTCATCAACATGACCTTATATACAACAAAATATAAATAAAAATTGAGTAGGAAAAAATTTGGCAAAACTACAAAAAAGGAGAAAAAACATGAAAATCATCAAAAGTCAAATGTTATAAAATATCTTCATATACACAGAAAATGTATAGGCATGACACGGGTAATACAAAGGTACTGATTTAAGTACACTTAATTGGTATATACAAAATACTTCAAAATGTTAAGATGATTTAATTTAAAATAAAATAAAATAAATTTACAGATTTTCCTTTAATGAAAATATGAATAAAAAAAATTCAATGATACGTGTAACTATTACAAACAGAAAAATAAAGTGCCAATAGAAAGGAACATTGTATTTCGGTAGGTATAACCATATTCAAATCTAATTTCTAAACATTTTTTGAGTGGCAACTAAAATTCAGTTGCATTAACCGAATTTTGTTGTGATAACAAATAGTCAGTTGTACCAATCCGTTTTAATCATATTAACCGAATTATGGTTGGCAAATGGCTAATCTTTTCTCTGCGTGTATATCCATTATTATTATTTTTTTTTTTTGTTTATAAGAAAAATATCTTAAAAAGTTTTAAATTTTTGGAGAACATCTTATTAAGTATATATTTTTTAATAGACATACACTGATAGAATTTTCCTTCATAGTATTAATGAAACGATTTCATTAAAATCGATACATTGGTTTAATGAAAAATTTCATTAACTGAATGAAAATGCATTAATATTGGTATTTTTTTCATTAACATTTTTTATGATTTTTTCACAATTTCATAAAAAAAAATCATTAAATCAATGGAAAAATTTCAAATTTTTTTTCAATAAAAATTTTGACTTGTAATAAGAAAAAGATCGTTCTACAGAATTCCAAGCCAGATCGATAAAGAATTACATATTTTGCACCGACATATATATAAGAAAATATGTCATCTTTTAACACAAATTATAAAAAATTTGAAGAAAGGTTGAACAATTTTGTAAAAATAAAACAATAAAAACAGAAATAAATTTAAATTGGTTTTTTTAGTTCAGCTTTTAATATTTTAATGCCTGTTAATTATATTTAAACGATTTTTTCAATCATTAAAGTTCTTAATATACATAATTTAAAAAAAAGTACAATAATTAAAATATTTATTTTTTATGGATAAAAAAATTTTATTTTCAAAATTTGTAATTTGTATGCTAAAATAATCATAAAAAGTGCAAATTATTAAATATCAACGAAAATATTTCATAAAAACTATGAATCTTATTAATTAAACACATGAAACTTTCATAACGATTAGGCTAGGATTAATGAAAAAAATTTCATATATTTTATGAAATTTTCATTGGGTCAATGAAACCATACATTAAAATTGATTTAATCAAACACCTTTCATTGAATCAATGAAATGTTTCTTTGGGGACTTTTTTATGAAAAAATTCATTGGATTAATGAAGGAATTCATTAATACTACGCACAAATTTCTATCAGTGTAGGAACGTTTAATCCAATTTAGTCAAAAATATTTTATTTTTCTCATTTGCAGTTTTTAAATATCGTGGTTATAATATTTACATAATTCACCACTTTTTTCCTCATAAAATTATCTGTAATTTGTGTTATAATATCTTTCCGCACTGATATAAATTTGTGCCTAGTATTAATGAATTCCTTCATTAATACAATGAATTTTTTCAAAAAAAAGTCCACAAAGAAAAGTTTCATTAAATCAATGAAAGAAGTTTCATTAAAACAATTTCAATGAAAGGTTTCATTGAACCAACGAAAATTTCATTAAATATATGAATTTTTTTATTAATACTAGCATAAACATTATAAAAGTTTAATGAGTTTAATAAATAAAATTCATAGTTTTTATGAAATATTTGTACTATTTGTGTTGGTAACTTCTGAGTATAATATACAATAACAGAAAAGCTAATAGGAAAAAAAAAACTGCAATTTAGCTGCATTACATTCGAGGTCATACTTGGGTGTGATCTCTAAACGGTCATGACTTAGTATTGTTACGTTTGTGTTGTTAGAATATGCGCGGGTTTGATTCTTACAGCAGCAGGTTGTTGAAAAAATGTATCATATAGAGACAATCTGACAATTATAAAACACAAATAATAATACAATTTAAATGGAAAATCACTGATGACGCCTGTCCATAAAAAGTCAGAATCTTGTCTGATTTAAAAATAAATAGTGTTTATAATTTTTCGAGAACAACGTTTATTCGTCTTCGTAACCAAAACCTTTTTAAAAAAAATTTAAATCTTATGACTTTTTACAAAAGCACTTATGTCGACTGAAGAAATTTTTTATTACACGCTGTATACGCTGAATTTTATGAGATCTCCTCAAATCATGATTTGAGCAGATCTCATATAAAAGTCGACAAGTTTTAGTTATTTGTTTTAAATAAAAAAATGTATATTTGTAATATTTTATAAGAAAAACTACAAAAAAATTACATTAAACTATTGTTTTTTTTTGCATATTACAATATTTGGATTGAAAAAATTTCGAAAATTTTCATTGATTTTCTTGATTGATTTTTTTTGTGAAATTCTGAGTCAATCATAAAAAATTTGAATGAAAAAATCAACAATATTAATGAATTTTCATTCAGTTAATGAAATTATTTACTAAATCAATAAATCGATTTTAATGAAATCGATACATTAATTCTATGCAAGAAATTCTAAAAATGAAAATTTTGCATGTTTAGTTTGCTAATTTTAAATTTTCTATTTGCTAAAAACTGCAAATCCCTTGAAAATTATCCTGAAGTATTTAGAAAAGAAGGATAATTTTACATAAAAAAATTAAAATTTGATTGATAAAAGTTTGAAATATATGAACATTAATGAAATAATAAAATTTTGTGAAGAAATAAAAAAACTGGAGACTTTGAAATAATTGCATAGCTCTAAACGAGTTTCAGCTAAATTCAGGGGTACCGCAAGGTTCTGTTCTTTCTCCTACCCTTTTTCTTATTTTTATTAATGACCTTCTTGGTCAGACCTTCAATCCTATCTACTCTTTTGCAGATGACAGCAACATTTGTCATTAATTTTCATTCGATCACAGGCCAAGCTCTTTGGAGATAGAGGGCATGCGGCAGAACATGAATGACACACTCAATCAAAACCTTTCTACAATCTCCGAGTGGGGTCGCGCGAATAAGGTCGATTTTAATGCACGCAAGACCCAATGTTGTATGTTAACCCACAGACGGGCTGTGGAAGTAACATTGTCACCTGTAACTATGGATGGTATAGGTATTGAGGAATCGGATACTCTTGATGTTCTGGGCATGAGAATACAGTGTGATGTCCGTTGGAATAAGCACGTTTTCTAAAACGGTGCAAGACTTATTTCACTCCATCCGATCTCCTTACTATTTATACCAGCTATATCCGGCCAAAAATGGAATACAAATCTCATATATGGGCAGGGGCTCCACTGTCTATTCTGAAGCTTCTGGACCGTGTTCAGGGGAGGGCGGTGAAGCTTATCAAGGACAGTAGTGTATCCAACTCTATTGATTCATTGGAGCATCGTCGGAATGTGGTTTGTGTGACACTTTTCTATCGAACAGTGAACTTATTCCACGAGCCCGAGTTTTTATTCGTAATACTCGCTTATCTAGTAGAGCACATCCGTTTGTAGTTGATTGTCCTGTGTTTCGCACAACGCATTACAGAGAAAATTCGTTTTTTAGTCGAACGATTCGTATGTGGAACAAACTTCCCGCAGAAGTCTTCCCTGTTACTTACAATTTAGAAAAATTTAAATCAAATATCCACAAACACTACTCCCTCTTTCCTCCCTCCCATACCCTATTTTCCTGATCAATACAATGCACCGCATGAGTAGGGGGCATCCCCTGAGTATTGGTTAAAATTAAAAAAAAAAAAATAAAATAAAATTTTCACGCACAAAGTTTGTAAATATACTTACTTATAATAGTAATTAATATTTTGACATTTTTAAATTGAAAAAAAAAAAAATTAAACAAATTAAAAAAAGCAAAAAAAAATCTAAAAAATTTAATTTATTGATAATTTTAATGGAAAAAAATGTATAACTGTAGTATTTGTGATAGTGTTTAGTTTATAGTTTATTTCCAAATGTTTGCAGCATAATTGTGGGAAAATATTTTCAAAACATAATGTATGTACAGAGCTTTAAAGAATAAAATTCTTCATTCGAATTATTCAGTCGGTTTTAACTCAATCGATTTAAAAATATCGCCAATATTGAAAAAAATTGCCACAATTGAAAAAATCGCCAAAAATCGCTAAAATTGAGAAAATCTTTGAGATAAAAAAAATCACCAAAAATGAAAAAAAAACGTTAAAATTAATAAAAAAAAAATCGCTGAAATTAAAAAAAAATCTTCAAATATGAAAAAAACGCTAAAATTTAAAGATAATCGCGTTACACAGATGGTCCCGGGTTTGATTCCCGGTGACGACAACATCAATTTAGAAAAATAATATGTATGAGTTTTCTATCGCTTATATGTATCGCTGCGCCCACCTTCGGTGTTCCCATAGCACTTAACCCCACCGAAGTAAAATAATGAATCAGGGCTATGAAACAAAAAGCTTACAATAAATTCGCCAACTCTACATCAGGTGGCGACCAACAACTGTTCTAACACTTATCATCTCGCGCAATTACAGTGTTGCCATGTTTGAACCCCTTTATCTTTCACCACCTTTCATCTCTCCACTATCCCCTTTCCAAAGAAAGCAACACATTAATTAATAGGAAGAATTTCCTGTGTTGCTTCTCTTTTAAAAAAAAAAAAAAATAAATCGCCAAAAATTAAAAAAAAACGATAAAATTTAAAAAAATCGCAAAAAATTAGAAAAATCCCTAAAATTAAAAGCAAATCGGCAAAAATTAAAAAAAAAATTGCCAAAAATTAGAAAAATAGCTAAAAATGAAAAATAAAACATTTTCAAAAAAAAAATCGCCAAAAATTAATCAAATTTTCAAATTGGAAAGAAAGCTTAAATTGAAAAAACGAAAAATATTGACGAGAAACTTAAAATAGCTGTAAATGTATCTTTATTAGTTTTCGGAACACAGGCGATGTTCCAAATAAATTCTCTTTTTTTTGCGATGTTTTGTTTTTGAGAAAAACGCGATCTAGGAACCTAGCCAATCAGGCCGGTATTGGGGTTGAGTTTTGAACACCTGTGCAAACATTTTTCCATTTGCTTTTTTATTTTTTGAGTTATGGACGTTTTTTATTTAGTAAATTTTTAAAAGGTACATATTACAAAAACTAATGGAGCTGGCGGAAAAATTGCTACACCAATTTTCAAAACTCAACCCCATTACCCCTACAACGATCCTAAATTTCGATTTGATTGGCTGGATTCGTAAATCGCGTTTTTCTCGAAAAGTAAGCATCGCAGATAAAAGAGAGTATTTATTTGAAACATCGCCTATGTTTCAAAAACTAACTAAAGAGACGGACAACTTTTTCCAATTTGAGCAGTTTTTTATCAATTATGGTGATTTTTTTTTAAATTTTCACGATTTTTTACTTTTGCCGTTTTTAAATTTTGAAGTTTTTTCATTTTGGCAATGTTTTCACTTTTAGAAATTTTTGGCGATATTTTTTTTTATGAAACTACACTCCAAAAAATGATTGTAAATTTACTACTATAAAACGAGTAAAGTTTCATGTATTATTACGCTAATTCGGCAAATTTATACATCAAAATGCGTAAAACTATTTTGCGCACACTTTTATATACAATAATACCCACTTACAGTATTTTTACCAATTATGTGTTTACAATTAAACACATTATGCCTAAAAGTAGTATTATTTTGTTAAATAAAATTTTCACGCACAAAGTTTGTAAATATACTAACTTATAATAGTAATTAAAATTTTGACATTTTTAAATTGAAAAAAAAAATGAAACAAATTAAAAAAAGGAAAAAAAAAATCTAAAAAATTTAATTTTGGCGATATTTTTATTTTTTGGCGTTTTTTTTTAATTTTTTCGATTTTTTAATTTTGTTAAATTTTAGTAATTTATTTTTAATTTTGGCGATTTTTTTAAATTTTGTCGATTTTTTCAATTTAAGTAATTTTTACATTTTTGGCGTTTTTTTCAATTTGGAGATTGTTTTAAATTTTTGGGATTTTTTTCATTTTAACGATATTTTTTCAATTTGGCGGTATTTTTTAGTTTCGCAGATTTCGGTAAATTGTAAATCGATTAAGTTAAAAATAGATTGAACTCCCAATTATTGAATTCGCAATGATTGAAGAAAAAAAAATCATACGATTTAAAAAAATCCGATGTAATTTTTTTTTAAATAGAATTCAATCTTTGAAGCTCTGTATATGTACAACAACTTATATACAAATATTTATTATTAAATTTATTATTATACAACACATTAATAAAACTCTTTCTAAAAATTAATTTTTTGTTTTATTTGAAAAATTTTTTGGGCTGTTATTCTTTTTTACCGGAAGGTAAAGATACGCATTTTTAGGGGGTTTTTACGCTTATAAATATGTATTTTTACGCATTTTATACGTATAATTGCACGTAAATCATGTTTTTTACACGAAAATTTGGTAAAATTACTCATTTATTTATAAATTCTATCAAAATTTTACGCACTTCCATTGTAAATTTACCAACTTTGTGTTCACAAACTTACTCTCAATGTGCGTATTTTTTTCATTTCCACACATAGAGTAAATTTACCCAACTTATAGTAGGAGTACAGTTTCCTACTATAAGTAGAGTGTATGCAATTTAATTAAAAATTTCTTAATGCTAACAAAATTGCTAGGATATAATGAAATTCTACATTGAATCTACTAAAAAAAATTCTATGAAATTGTTTTCTTTGTTTTATGATTTCCCAAGACTTTGTTTAAACAATAATATTTACTAAATGGGATTATTTTTAAAAATGTCATAATTAATTTCTTTAATTTCTTTTCCAAATATACCAAACACTTCTAAGGTGTGTTTATAACTCCATAACAGGAAATCTTTAGAATGTACCCCCTAATTTAGATATTTTTAATATTTATGAAATTTACCACTATTTGTAGAACAAAAACATGGGAACTGCAAATAGGAAGGGTTTTGTTAATAAGTAAATGTTAAATTTTTAATAAAATACCAAATCATGGGTAAAGTAATGTATCGCCATAGGGCTCCATGCATTACTTTACACGTTACTGCACGATGAGCCTTAAAGTAATGGGAAGACTCATTACCTTGTAGGGGGTACAGTAACTGGTTACATGGTGGGAAAAAGTAATGTGTATATAAATAGATTTTCATAAAAAAAATCCATAAAAATTTTTTATACACGCAAAGAAAAAACATGGTTGAGGGAACCATATTCGAAGAGCATCATACATTTTTGGATTTATGATTGCGACAACCATGTTACTACGGTTGTGACAACCATACTCTTAACTGCTTTTGTATCATAATATAATACTTAGATTGCCATATTATGGTTCCAAATATATCCTAATATTATCATATTATGGTTCTGGAAATTTGTATGTATTATCATAATATGAGCCCTATAGTATTCTCTAGTGTCCGACCGAGTACTCGGCTTCGGAGTTCGGCCAAAAAGTGAAGTTCGGCCAAGTTCGGTGTTCGGCCAAATTTTGGCCGAATTTGGCCGAACTACCGAACTTTTTATGATTATTTATTAAAAGCACAAATAAATAACAACTGTGGTTATATTTATTTTCCGAATTTTCAAAAAAACTACATAAAAAATAAAACGTTGAATATGATAGAATATCAAAAAAAAAACCAACGATATTTAAATATCAATGTGTGTGAAAAAATTTCAAAAAGCCAAAAGAGTTTAAAAAAAAAATTCCAGAAATATACCTACAAGACTTATAAGCAAATAATCAAATTTAATGCGATATAATTAAATAAAAAAAAAAAAATCGAGTGGTAAGTAATCCTGAAAAGAGAATAACAGGTTCATCAATTTGGGATAGACATGATGCAGTACTAGACTTAGAAGTAGCAGAACCAAACGAAAATTTTATTGAAAAATAAATTAAAAGGTTTATTACGGAGCCTTTAAGTCCCGAAATATAAATATATTTGAGTATTGGAATTCAAGTCCATTTACAAATATAAAAGCTGTAGCAATAACATATTTGTCAGCCAAACCAATAAGTGTAGCTAGCGAACAGCTTTTTAGCGCTGCCGGACAGCTGTATTCTGATAGACGAAGCAATTCACATGGTGTGAATGCAGAAAAATTGCTTTTCTGTCATTACAATATCAAACTTTTTAATTTTATATATTAAAGTTTAAGTTTTTTTTTCTATATCAACTTAGAAATTGATCAACTATTTTTCTTTGACTATAAATATAGTACAAATATTTTATTCTTTTTTTGTACATAAAATAGTTCAACTATTTTCCAAATATGATTTTTTTTAAAAAATATACCTATAAATTTGTATTTTGTTTAAATTTATTGATCTAAAAAAACAGTTTATACTTTTTTTTATTAAAACAAAAAGTTCGGCTTCGGCTTCGGTTTCGGCCGAACATTGATATTATGGCCGAAGTTCGGCTTCGGCTTCGGCTTCCGCCGAAAAAAATGAGTTCGGTCGGACACTAGTATTCTCCCAGCATTCCATTGAAACTGAATTAAAAAGATATGCATGTTTTTTAATAATATATTTATTTAATAATTCACATATTTAAATAAACTTAGATTTAAAATAATTTAAGTAATCCAATTGTCTTTGCGCAGAAGAATAAGCTTTGTGAAATAGTGTGTCAGCTATACAAGCTATACATGTGATTGCAGCATAAAGCACGCATAAAAAAATTGGTAAGAATACAATTTCACAATGCATTAATAATGATCAAAACATGTTTGCAGCAATCATAACAATTGCATTATAACCATAGTATAGTCCTAGTTATCATAGTATGATCATCGACAAGAATTTCGTCATCATTTATTACCATGTTATGATTATTGCAAACCTATTATAATTATTTCGTACTATATACTTAAAAGGGCGTGCATTTTGTTTAAATTTTTTTTCACATTTTTTTCGTTAACAATATTTTTTGAGTAATTATAAACAATTAAATAATAAAGCACTTTTTTATCACTTTTTTATAATAAACAATAACTTTATTTAACGAGTAAGCGATAATTAAACTTTTGCCTAGACTTCCACGGTAGACTGGGTTGAGACTGCAAACTTATTCCTTCTTCCACAAAACAGATCACCATTAATATTAACACCACTACGTTGTTTGTCCATTGTTAATGTCTTTTTGTTTAATATTATTTAATTTGTAGGAGCTGACTGTTTCTCACAACTTCTTTTCTCAAAATCTCAAACAAGAATGAAACTAAAAGAGCGAAGACGCTCATAAAAAAACCAACTATAATATATACTATATATATAAAAAGATATATACTATAAAAGATCATCTTATAGTTGGTGCAACTCTAATATGGCTGCAGTTAGATAGAGGAATATGATAATAAATATTATAGTATGATTGTAGACAACACAATAATATGATAACTGAAAAAAGAGCGAAATTTTAACTAGAACATGATAAAAGCAACCATATTATCGGTGAAATATGATTGATACAATAATAGTTTAATTGAAACAACCATTTATTGCTGTAGGAAACATAGTTTTGTGGCCGCAATCACATTGCAACCATATTTTTTCTCTGCGTGTAGATATTTTTTTTAAATAACTTTTTTTTTTATTAAATAAATAACGTGGTCATGCTGGGATTCGAACATGGGGGTCTCTGGTATTTAACAATTAGTTAGGCGAAAACTCTACCAACTAAGCTATCGATACATACTATATTTTATTCCTTAAAATGTAAATGAGTTGTTGTGCTTCGTGTTTTCGTTCGTTATATCAAAAATAGACACCTTACCCTTATGCTTACAAAAAATTACAAAGTAATGTGTCTATAAATATCGGATCCGCCATCTAACGTTTTTTTTTCAACTAGTGCTTATTTCGTGAATGGTAACACTTAGCTCATGTCTGATTTGACAGGTAATTAGTTTTATCCTTCGCTGAACGAATTACAAGGTAATCCATGAGTGTTCAATTATCGGTAACTCATTACTTCTTGTTGGAAAATAGTGATACAGGTAAGGAGTACACATTACAAGGTAATGCATTACTTTATCGCACCCATTACCAAAGTTTTGCTGGATATTTATTAATAGATATAATCCAATGATTTTTCGGATTTAAATAGGCTTTAAAGTCACAGTGTAAAATTTATGTCAGAATTTAAGATTTGCTGAAGGCAATCCCAAAACTCAAAAAATTTAATTAAAATTTCCAAAAATGTGATTTTTTAAAATTTTTTGCTGGGATTGAAAGCTACTTATCCAATAAATTAGATATATGTTGGAATATATAAACCACGCTTTATATGTTTAGAAATAAATTATTTATCTGCAGGTAAAAGACTATTGATGCTTTTTGGGGAAAAAAATCGCAAAAATTTGTTTATTTTTTTTTGTTAATTTATACTTTAAAGCATTTTGTTTAATTGAAAATTTATTTCGTTAAATAACGGAAAAACCCTGATTAGAGCTGCCAATTTGGCGGCCAGCGTTCGAATCCCGGCGGGAACAAAAAAAACTATACATAAACTTTTTTCTTATTGTTTTTTATAAAACAAACTTTTAGAACAACTATTTCTTGGTTTTATCAATATTTTGCCAACGTTGGAAATTTTTTCCAAAATGCTTATCGGACACTCTTTGAACAGACGAACCTTTCGTCTAACGATGTTATCATTTGGCGATTGGGAAAGCACGTATTTCCAGCACTTGTAGCTATTGCTATACTGCCTTGCCAGCGGAGGTCCGTTTTTCTTTTTCTGACTGGGTATATACGTATCCGGAAAAAGGGTTATTTGACAGAAATGTCAAAATTGAACACAATCCAACTCGGAGGGTCCTTGACCGATCCGAACTTAACTTGGTGCAATTTGCTTCCCAATCCCAAGACATCGGTTTCAAAAGTTCGGTCACTCAAGATGAAATCCCCCCAATGCAAAAACCGCTATATTTCAGAAACTTAAAATGAGAAAAACCATTTTTTTTTTTTGTGCCAGTTTTGTATTCAGCTGACACAATAGGTCTATTAATAAATATATGTTTCAAAGCCAGGTTTTTGCGGCCGTTGAGTAGTGTTATTATCAACCATAATATAATTTAAGTACCTTGGCATTTAGAAAAACGTACAATAAAATTAAAAGTAAAATTTGTTTTTATCATCTTTGAATACTTACACACAAACCCATACATACATACTAATGTGTTACAAATACTAGATAGTTATTTACAATAGGCTTACACACATATACTCAGAATATCAGTAACGATACATTCATATTCATCAAATATTCAATAAGCCCTCTTTGTATGGTATGAAATATTATGTTATTTGAAGTGGTAGTAAAATATAGTTACAAAGTTGTACAGAAATTCTTCAAACACACACACACACTCACACATGCACATAAACAGTGATTGATGATAAGCCTTTTTTGTTCTTGCTTATTTTTGCAGCTTATTCTCGGTAAAAGAAGAGATATTATTCTGTTAATTCCTCTTGTAACAACAACTACCAAAAGCAGATAGAAATACAAAAACTGTAGTTATTTTGTACATGTTTTGTTAGCATTAAGCCTACTTTATTAAAGTTTATATCTCATTTTTTTTTAGTTTTTGTTACAGAAATCATTATAAATGATCATTTAGACATTTGAAATGCCATCGTATATACAATTGTATTTGCTTGATAATGTTGAATGCTTCGCATCACCCCTTAATACAAAAGAACCCATTGTATCACATATGAGAATGTGCGTATTGTTGCCGTTGAGTGGTTTAAATGTTATCTTAACGTTATCATTATATTATTGTTATTTAATAATATAAATATTTTTGGTGCGCTTACGAGAAAAACATCACCAAAGACAATCCATTATAAATCAGTATTAAAAGAATATAATGTTTTGTAAAAACATATACTTATATTTGTGAGATAAAAAATCGTAATTTATTACTTATAATTTTCTTAAGGAATTGTTAATAACACTACTCAACAAATTTCAACTCTTTATAGAACATGTCTTTGAAATATATATTTTAATAGACTTAAGTATGCTGAATACGAATCTGTCAAAAAAATTTTTCTTGTTTGCAGTTTTTATATTTACATCATTCACCGCTTTGCCCATATATTTTGCTTAAATTTTCGCAAATTGATCACAAAATTATGATTTTTTTTTATGAATATAAATCTACAGAAAATGATCTCATATTTGAGTATAATTATGTCGATATTTGTATTTAAGTTTTTTAGTTCAATCCTTATAAATTTTATGCAAGGTAAAATAATTAAAAATTTGATCATAGTGCATAAACTAGACATTCTAATAAACAAATTTATGTCTCAAAATAGTAATTCCATTGAAAATGTTCTGAAATATTTTACACTTGCTACCAAAGTAAAAAAATGTGCTTCACGCGACGAAACAAAATTATATATATCTTGATATAATTATATATAATTACATATGGGACCATATGTAAAGATATATATTTACATCTCATGCTATTTTTACGAAATTTTTTAATACAGCACTATGTATCATCATATATTGTTATAGCTTATGTTATATAATGTTATTTATAAGTATCTTCATATATACATATGTAACTATATGTACTTACAACTCATATTATTTATACGAAAATTATTAATACAGCGCTATATATCGTTATATATCATGTTATATATCATATAATATATAAGTTGATCTTGTTTATCTCATCTTATATACATGATATAGCTAAATATGAGATCACATATACTTCTATGTATAAATAAATATTAGTATAACTATTTGATACAATATAACCAAAAAATTCTATCACCACTATATATAACAATATATGGCATCACACATAATTCTATATAAATATATGAGTTAAAATAAAAAAAAAAATTCATTTTTGTATAAAATTATATAAAAACATGCATGGTAAAAACTAACACCTTAACCTTATCTCATGTGATCCCATGGGATCTCATCTGATATAATTTGATCCGAAAAATAAAATCAATCTAATTTGATCAAGTTATATACAACACTGTACAACACATTTTTTGGGGGCGAATAATTCCTATGATAGATAAATCTATTAGGTTAGTATTATAAAACTGTTAAAGGGTGTGGGTCAGAGCTGTAAATGAATCATTCTTTTTTGATTTCAATTCATTACGAATTTTCATCATTACACAATAAAGTTGATTGCATTTAAAAAATGGTGGTTACGATTATTACATCTGTAAAACACTATTTTTACTTTTGTTATATTTTGCATATATTTTTATTAACTATTGTTCCTTATATTCCGAGTCCATTTTACAGGAATCAAGTTATATTGAATTGAAAAGAAAAGAAAAACACATTTTATTTTTTTACAAAAATAATATATAACTAATATATAACTAACTTACTCATTTGAATTAATTCAAAATCAATTAAAGTCAAATGAATTGCAATTCATTTCGCCAAACTCATTTGAATTGAAAATGAATTGCAATTCATTTTGCCAAATTCATTTGATTTGGAATGACTTGCAATTCGTTCCAGCCAAATGCATATGAATCGATTCAAATTTCATTCAATTCGTTTTTTGGCGAAAAGAATTAATTCAAAATTTTAGTAATTCAGTGCATGAATGATTCGCGAATTAATTCTAAAATGAATGATTCATTTACAGCTCTGGTGTGGGTACAGTCAAATTTTATGACCGTTTAAAGTTTTCATTTTTTCGCCAACACTGTATTGAATAAGACGCAAAAGTAACGTAAGAGTTCTTTTGATCTAAATTCTGAGTTCGGATGCCCCCAACAGAATTTTAAGAGTAATTGTTTCGTTAAATAGTTTAACCCTATAACTGTAATTTTCATTGGTCATTTTAGTCCTTTTTCAAGAAATTCCAAAAAAGTATCTCAAAACGTGCATTTAATGGGTTAAAACGTACTGTGAATTTGTTCAGCAGACAATTTTCCTAGGAAATGTTGAGCACAAAAACGTCATCCGGTCATGTTAAATCACTAAAAAGTTGAAGTGTTATTAAAAACAATCGTAATTTGTTTCGAAAACTATATAAAAATAAGTCTGCCAATTAAAAACCATAAAATGCGGAATATTATAATCCACATTATAAAATAAAAAATTAACTTAACATTGTTAAGTGATGTGATTTAACATGACCGGATGACTCGTTCGTCTTCCACACCTCTTAGTAAAATTTGCTGCAGGACATATTCAAAGCACATTTTAACCCCTTAAAGAATCTTCAACCCCCAAGACCATGCCTCTCATTTTGTTAAATAGTGAAATTTGCTACAATTTAATATAACTTTATAAAATCCTGTGAAATTGTTTGGAAATCCTTACTAATATTTTCTTTCACGTCATAATGAAAATTTAAATTTAAATCAATGGATTTTAAAATTAGCTGTGATATGCGATGACGTATACAATTCTATGTTAAAGTAATCGAATTTGTTTTCTTGTTTCTATGTTTATATTTAGTTATCAGAGAAGGAAAATTAGCATTTTCTTTTTTTTTTTTGTAAAAAAATATTACTTGAGCCAGAGTAAAAACTAAAATTTTTTTATATAAATAGAACATTTTTGGTCTTAAAAGTTCAGTAACATCATGATGTTTGTTAAGAAAAGACTCTAACCACGTGTTTGATTATTAAAAAGACAAGAATGGAGCAATATTGATGAATAATAGGTTTTTTGTTAAACCTATGCCAATTATGGAGGCTCTAGCTTTTCTAAAACTTCGGGTTCTGATGAGATCTTTAGGCAGATCAAAAAACTAGTATCAACCCAGCTAATATGTTTGTGTCGCTTAATTTTTTGTAAATATACGGAGGTTGAAAGCTCATTATAATTTGAAAATTACTTTTTTTTTGTACGCATTTCTTACGATTTTCCGATGTTGAGCTTTAAACCAAAAATTGCCCCTGCAGGGACTCAATCGAGTAATATGGATTCCACACAATAGAGGCATACTCCAAAATTTGCCTAACAAGAGATAGATACAACTGCTTTGTAGCAAACGGATCAGAAATTTCCTTTGCCCATCTTTTAACGAAAAAGAGAGTAGATATAGCCTCATTTGCAATCCTACTTATATGACCAATGAAATCAAGTTTCCTACACACAGGAAAAAATTTAGGTATTCGCCAACGGAAATTTTGTTACTACGACTCAAATACGGGTACTACGAACTTCAGTCGGTTGCCACAACTTAACATTAGTTTTCTCAACAAAGTTTGGTTAATTCAACTGAGTTTTAGTTGCAACAGCAAAAATATTCAGAAATCTAATGTAAATATCGTTGTACAAACTTTAAAATACACTTTTCAAAAAAACTAACTTTCCGTAATAGTTAAAATATTCAGTTAAAATTTTCTTTTTAAAACAAAAAGTTGTTATATTATATTGAGTATTGAAATAAACGAAAACAATCTATTGTTTTTATGGATTTTGTCAATTAATATTCAACAGTTGAAAATAAACTAAAAAATACAATTGTTTTAAGCGAAAAGTAAGTAGTCCTGTTTTTAACTGATTTTCAGTTAATTTAATGCTTATATTCACTAGTCTTTACGGTAAAAATATTGTGAGTGTATAAGTAAAAAAGTTTTTGCTTTTTTATCAAATCTTATTTTTGATTACAGGCTGAAGTTTGTTAAAGCACGAAGTAAATACATGTATTATCTCATCAACACACACACCAATCAATAATATACAACTTCCGACTTTTTTATATTTTTAGATAATTTTTGATAACGGTCCCATCGAAAAAGGGCAAAAAATTGTTTTTTTTATAATTACTTGGCAAGTCACAAAAAAACTCTTCTACAAACTTTTTATTCACGGTTGTAGGTTTTAAAACCGCTTGATTATCTTTATCAAGTAAAAAAATATAACCTTTTAAAGTAGAGTTTGCAAAAAATGGAAGTTTTCCTTATCCTGTAGCCCTTTAAAAATCTCGCTTTTGGTGAAACGCGAAAAAATTGTGGAGGCAAAAATTTGCAAATTATGTTATCTGTTTAAATGATTTCATTGTGTTAAAGTTTATTAATTCTCATGTACGAGTACTACATGCCGTATGAGTAATAATAATTGCTTTAGTATTTATTTAATATCAATCATACGACACGTAGTATTTGCGATTTGCACTGGCCAGCAAGATCGCCTGATTTGACCGCTCCAGACTTCTTTTTGTGGGGCTTTTTGAAGTCGCGGGTTTATGTCAACAAGCCTCAGACTCTTGCAGCTCTTAAAGACAATATCCGTCAAGAATGTGAGGACCTATCGCCGGAAGTTTTGGCCAAAGTGATGGAAAATGCCATAAAAAGGGCTCAAATGACAATCAACTGTGGCGGCGGCCATTTACATGACATCATATTCTTGACTTGATGTAAAAAAAATTAAAATACCAAATAAAAATAATCCAGAAGAAGAATCAAAGTTTTTCATTTTTTTTTTTAAATTACAGCCAAAAAACATCGGAAGGTTATTTTTGCGCCACCTTGTACATCATTGTGTTTCAATTATTCAGTGCAGAAATGTTAATGAGGTATTTTTTTCGACTACCAGTATTGAATTACTAATAACTAATTGGTTTTTACATTATTTTAAAACAAAAAATATTGCGTTACCCATAATGGCTAATTTATATTTTTTTTTTGGAAAATTTAATTTGACTCAATATTTAATCAACTATGTTAAGGTTGATTAACATATTTTATATTTTTGTTCGTTTTCATTGTGTCGAGATAGCTCGGACGCGGATCCTGAGACCGCAACGAGACTTGGGTATGTTTTGGCACGGGGAAAATGCGTAACACCTGTGTATTTTTTGGCTGCTCAATCGCATGTTTAGGATTTAAAACGTGGGATTTTTCATGGTATATGCAAATTGGATATCAAATGAGAGGTACTTTGAAGATCTAACTAGAAGATCCAAAAAATACTAAATAGTTCTGAAATAAAAAAATTTCGTATAAACTTGACACCTTTTTTAACGCCTAAAAATTCGGCTGGTCAGGTATGTTCCATGGAAAAAAATTTCAGGAAATGTAATGTGTGTGGATATGAACTTGTAAGTGCATCTTAGGAAAAACGTATACGGAATTTTATGAATCCTGTTAATATCGAAACCAAGGATTTAAAAAAAAGTATCAAAATATGTAGTACTTAAAGAAAAAAATGGACTTTATACATTATGAGTTTCGAAAGCAAAACTAAAAAATAACTTTCCTAAGAAAGAAAAAAACTAACATGTGATATGTTTTATAGGGAAATCTATTGGAAAATGGTTTAAAACTCAAACAGAAAAAAATTTCATAATTTAAGTCGATAAAACTGTCAAAATCATTATAAAAACTTTAAAATAAATTTAAAAAAAATCTTGCCCGTTTTTAGATTAATTGAGTTATATTTATATTATACTAAAAATTCAACAATGATTCTGTATTCTTTAAAAAAATCCATTTATTTTTACTTATCCCTTAAAATTATTTATTAATTTTTTCAAAATTAATCAATTTATTTTTATTTTTTATAAAAATGAGTGGAAATTTTGTCTAAATTTAACCACTTCTACTTCAAAGTAAAACATTTCATTAACGTTTGCTTTGTCTCATGTTGGAAAATAAAAAATTGTTAGTTTGATATTGAACGATATAATAATATATAATTTTTTTCTTTTGACAATTGGCTCTGAAAGTTATACGGTAGAGTTATCGTGTTGGAGTTATTCGCTTTTTCATTTTGATCGATTGAAAGATAAAAGACGAAAACGATCAAGTAATTAATATTTCAAAACCATTCGATTAATCGAATAAATAAAAACAATTTTTAAAGTACATAAATAGTTAAAACTTTTTACATGTAATGATCAAATTTTATAAATTTTTCAATCAATCGATTTCTTAGACCGTATTTAATGTTAATAGCATATTCCTACACTCGAAATAAGAAGTCAGTAAAGTTAGTAAAAAAATACGCTGAGTCAGCAAAATTTTAGTCAGGATGGTGCTTGCAAAAAAATTGCTAATGTCTGCAAAATGTAGCAAAAAAATTATTAAATTCGGCAAAAGTTTTGCAGTAGTTTTTGTAAAAAATTAACTTGTTAATAGTAAGACAGTAATACTTGCATTAAAGTAATGCGGAGGGTATGCTGGTGTCATTACTGGTAGTAGGAAGAATAATGGCATTTCATTACCGTTTCTACGCTGGGTTTTTCAAAGTTCGTCAATGTATGTATATATGATTAAAAATTTTACCCTTATGATCATTAAATTAATGATGATGTTGAGAGAGAAAAAATATTTTTTTTTTGTTTTATTAATTAATAATCATATAATTACAAATTATATACTATTACCCTAACCGAGCACTATCTACTATGGCCTTCGGCGCGTTGTAGCGAAAATAGACCAGTGCATCTGGTGGGAATCGAACCCATGACCCCGTACTAATAAGAAAAAATATGTATTTTGTTAGGATATTTAAATGATATCGGTATGTTAGAATTATATCGTTAGAGTATTTTAAATTTGGTTATTTCATTAGGGTTAGAAATAATAACTTTTGTAAGTTTAAAGTATTTCTTTAAATTTTTCAATTTTATGTGAAGGCTGTTCAATGTGAAACTTTGCATGCCATATATCTTAAGTATTAGTATATTCATTAGTTTAGTGAAAAATTTCATTGAAACTCGCCCAAGAATATTCTCTCTGTATACCAAACATTGTCCATCATTTCTTCAAAAAAAAAAAACCTTGAGAAGTAAGTAGAGTTGTCAAATATTCGACTTAATAAAAAAACCGATTTTCGAATACTTAAAAAAACGTATTTTTGAAAAACGGGGGTTTCGGCTTTTAAATTAAAAACCTTTTTAAATAAACGATTTTTCCGGCTTTTATAAATCGCTTTGTGTGGCTGATGTCATTAATTATCTACATTATATTATTATTTGCATTAATGCAATGAAGTTGCACTAGAACTAGTCCTTTGAAACTTGTTATTCAGCTAATGCAAGTTTTCATAAAATTTTATAAAAACTGTCATCTAATTTCATAATGTTATAAGTTTTATTCACTTTGTGAAGAACTGTTATTAAAAAACTAGTTCCATAAAACTAGTTCATTAATTTTAAGAAATTTTATTAGTTAATTGAAAATTTTCATTATTTTTCGTCAAATTTTCAAATTTTAAAAAATACTAATATTTTAAATGTCGTCATTGAAAACTACAGCAAAAAGGCTCTTTATAAACACTAAAGAGTCTTTTTATGCTCGTTTCTAAATAAAATTAGTCGTAAATTAAAAAAAAAAAAATATTAAGCTTATCCACAAGGGGTGTACTAAATGTTGTATAGTCGTATCGAAAATAGAGATGAAAAAAATTTTATTTTAAAATATACAACATTAGATGATAGTACGATTGAACATTTTAACATATGTTTAGTGCACTATGTTAAAATGTGCTAACAGAGTGAAAGCCCAACCCAAAGAAAAAAAAATCTTTGCCAAAAATAGAAATAAAGTGTTACCATCATTATTTTTACAATACCTTAAGAAAACCTTTTTTGAACAGTCCTCTACTTTTTTTTAAAGTTCAAAGTTAAAACAGCAACAAATATTTTATAAATATTATACACTTTAAGTCTGAAAATCTTTACAAAAGCAACTTAAAGCTCAAAAATCAGAAGAAAAAGTTTTTAAGCTCAAAATCAAAAACAAAATCACAAAACGGCGAAAGCTAAAAACGGAACAAACGGAAATTTGTCCTTACAGGATTTTATACTTGCTAGCATTTCAAATTGAGAGAAACCATGCAAATTATTCCAAAAAATATATATTTCGCACAAATTTTCAGATTGCAAATTATTCGAAAATGCCGAATAATTCGAGACGAAAAACCCGATTACTCGAATAACTCGAAAACCGGTTTTAAAAAATTTGGAAAAATAGATAAGCCCGTTTTTTTTTTTTTTTATAAAGAGAGGCAACACTCAGGAAATACTTCCTATATTTAGTGTGTTGCTTTCTTTGGAAAGGGGATAGTATCGAGACGAAAGGTGGGTAAAGATGAAGGGCTTCAGACATGGCAACACTGTAATTGCGCGAGATGATAAGTCTTAGAACAGTTGTTGCTCGCCACCTGATGGAGAGTTGGCGAACTTATTGAAGCTTTTTGGTTCATAGCCCTGATTCATTATTTTACTTCGGTGGGGTTAATTGCTATGGGAACACCGAAGGTGGACATTGCGATACGTATGAGGGATAGAAAAACTCATACATATTATTTTGATGTTGCCGGCACCGGGGATCGAACCCGGGACCTTCTGTGTAAAAGTCCAACGCGCTAACCATTACACCACAACGCCCATCTAAAACCAGTTTCCAGTTTCAACAGATGTCAAACGTTTTTGAAATAGCTTCTAAGTAATATTTTAAAAATATAAAAAAAAAAATCAATTTCTTAATCTTTAGTGTAAAGGGTGTTTTTTGCAGAGGTATAGAACTTTGGAATGGAATAAAATAAAGATGAATTTTTTAAATTGACATGAAATTTACTTTTTTCGTAAGATAATCTTCTGGCATTACAATTAAAATATGACTTCTTTCATATGACTGGCTCGGACATAGTCTAATCCGGAGGTCCAATTTTCGATGACGTTTCCCAACATTTGTGGCCGTATATTGGTAGTAACGCGGTGAATGTTGTCCTCCAAGTGGGCAATCGTTTCAGGCTTATCGGCGTAGACTAGTGACTTCACATATCCCAACATAAAACAGTCCAGCGGCGTTAAATCGCACGATCTTGGAGACCAATGCAAGGGTCCGAAACGTAAAACGTCAAACGTGGAAATTCAAATTTAACAAAATGAGCGTAAAATTTGTCCAAACTTAGCCGCCATATATATTATTTATGAGGTCAGAAACTGTTTTTCCCAGTTGGATAGAGGCCTCATCATCACAGTGGAATAGCTGGCATGAAATACATATTCTCATAAAGTGCGCAAAGTACCTGTAAACTAGTCCTAGAGACTCGCGGTTCCTAAAATACCAATAATGATATGTGAACGTTGTCCTCCAAATGGGCAATCGTTTCGGGCTTATCGGCGTAGACTGGCGACTTCACATATCCCAACAGAAAATAGTCCTGCGGCGTTAAATTGCACGATCGTGGAAGCCAATTCAAGGTGCCGAAACGTGAAATGTTAAACGTGAAAATAAAATTTAACAAACTGAGCGCCAAATTTGTCAAAACTTTGCCGCCATATATATTATTTATGAGGTCAGAAACTGTTTTTCACAGTTGGATAGAGGCCTCTTCATCACAGTGGAATAGCTGGCATAAAATACATATTCTCATAAAGTGCGCACATACATATTCTCATAAAGTTAGCAAAGTACATGTAAACTAGTCCTAGAGAGTCGCTGTTGCTAAAATACCAATAATGAATGGATTTTTTTTTTTTATAAAAAATTACATTTTTATCATTAAAATGGGTCATATTAAAAGAAAATGTTCAAACAAAAACACTATTTACAATTGATCCTTGTGATATTCCACATCCTTTGTTAAGAATCCATTTGTGCAATTTATACCCCTCAGTTAAATTTTTTTGCTACAGACATAAGTGTTTGTTTATTTAATATCTTAGCATTTAAAAAGAATAAATAAGTGTCGTATGTATTGTTAAATGTTACCAGTTCAGTTATATAAGAAGACATATATAAGTACTATATAGAAAGTTTAAGGACAAAACGATGTGTCAAATGTTGTTATTTATATATTTTTAACATTTCAACTGTTTTGGGGGCCCTTTGGCTTATAAACCATTATAGACTTCAAACCAAATGCATTTTGAATGAATGGAAAATGCCACCCTTTATAAAATACTCAAACAATTCATTCAAGTCTTTTTTTTGTGAATCCTTAGATTGAATATAAAGAAAACTTTGAAAGCATTAAAAAATATAAGCTTAAAAGATATAACATGCGTGATAAATGGTATTAATTCAATAAAAACTAAATTAACAATCTAATATAAGAGTCATTAGGTATGGGATAGTAACTAGATTTGGTTACTCCAGAACCTCTTATTTTATGAGGTTCGACTGATTCAAAAAATATGGTAGGCGTTAATGGGGCCAAATGACTTCAAAATAATCCATACTAAAAATACAAAAAAATTTCGAAACTACGAAATATTTTGTAAAATGAACAAATATTCATGTATTTTACGAAAGTTTTTGTTATTCTGACATTATTTTCGTATTTTTTATGCATGGATTATAATCCGTGTACAAAAATTATATTTTTGTAAAATTTTTTATCCCCGCTCTAACTATCATAAGGAAGCCCCAAGAGGATTCAAATATATGACCGACCCCCAATATTATTTCAACCCCAACAATTTTGCAGAATATACCTTCCCTCTAGCTTCAATCCCGAAGGTGGTCCCCATAAAAATTCCTTATTTTTTATAAATATTTTTTTATGAAATCAGTTCCTACAGCTCCCATGGATCGACCCACTTTTATTTTCCTCTCCCAACATTTTACACGAACATACCTACCCCTAATTCCCACTCCCTAAGGGGGCTCCCATACAGAGATGACATTTTTATAAAAAATTTACTCAAATGTATAACCGACCCCCAATATTTTTTCAACCCTAAATTTATTCCAGAATATATATACCTTTCTTCAACCATTAAAGTGGCCCTCAAACAATTTTTTTATGAAAACGGGAAGTTCGATTGAGAATTCTTTAATTTGTAATGTAATTGAAAGTTTTATTGAGGGTAAACATAGATTTTTTTATGAGTAGGATTAGATAATGTCTATAGTTTGAAAATGTGAATTAAATTATTTTATTTTTATCATGCGATGAATATTTCTTCCGATTTTCGACGACAACCTGAAGCAAAAATAGTATTTCCTTTTCTTTATGGCTCAACACGTTGCTATAATTCTCTATTAATTTTACGCCTCTTTCCTTAACGTCGTTGACAACATGTAATTTACGCAATCCTTCTAGCGCTTGATGGTAGTCTTCGTGCTCTTCCCAGGTTTCTGGACCGAAAACAATGAAATCTGTTGACAATCCGAAGCGTGCGAAAAATGTTGTTGTCTCAGGTGTGACGTTATGGATCACTGTGTAATTCACTCGATTAGCTGGATGAAAACTTGGCAACTGAAATTAGACAGTGTTACAAACGAGTTAATATGAAAATTCCACTTTAAAAAATGTTTATATATTATTTTGTTATGTATGAAATACAATAATAATAATAGTTTAGTGCGTATTTTCCGTTCTTCGTGTTGCTTTTCTAGTTCCGTTTGTCTTTTCTGTTTTTTGGTTACACTTTCGTCAACTCCAACAAAGCATCCTGTGCGCCGCTTCTTTCTTTGCAGTTGCAAAAGTGCAGTGTCTTCCGGATCAGTTACCATTTCGAGTGCATTGGCATGTGCGATGTAAAAAATATCATCCAATATGTCGAGCGGCAAACTCAGCTATCTTTTTTCTTTGCGTATCGCCGCTATTTAAATTACTCTTTTACAAGGCTAGCCATTCAGCGGCCAAAGATTTAAAGCCGCTGAACTATTTTCTGTGGTGATATGAGAAGTTTCTAGTCTACGCCGATAAGCCCGAAACGATTGACCACTTGAAGGACAACATTCGCCGCGTTATTGCCAATAGACGACCACAAATGTTGGAAAAAGTCATCGAAAATTGGACTTCCAGATTAGACTACGACTTGTGGCATATGACCGCCGTGGCGGTATATAATGCCAGAACAATAAATCTTGCGAATAAAGTAAATTTCGTGTCAATTTAAAAAATTCATCTACGTTTTATTCCATTTCAAAGTTATGTTCCTCTATAAAAAACACCCTTTAATTGGTTAGCGGATTGCGTAAACTGAGTTTCTCATTAAACAGCATCTCCGATTCATAAAAGCATTTTCAAATTTTTAAACGGAAAAATTTAATACAATTTTAAAAAATGCATTTTTTATAAAAAAAAACATGTTTTGAAAACATACGTAAGTTTCAAGAGTGAATCTTTACGACGAACTAAATTGATAAAGTGCAAAAAAGTATAATTCTGTTCATTCCTGGTGGGTTCAGCGACAGTTTTTTTTTTTCAAAAAAACATTTCGCTTTATGACAACTAAAAGTTATCATGCAATGTTAAGGACTTTAAATTTTATAGAGCAAACAAAACGTCCACAACCTTAAAAAGCGTCCTTATAAAAAATTGTTAGTTCTGCGAATTTAAAAGTATTTAATGTGATTTCCTGCAAGGAAGTAACAATACTAAACAAGCAAAAAAAAATCATGTTTTCTGCAGTTTTCTTACAATATATGCTAAAGAAATTTTTCAGTGTATTTTATAGTTTTACATGCTAAGCTGTAAATTTAATATTTTAAATTTGCTTGAAACTTATAACCGCCAAAACTTTTGCGCAGTTAAAGACAAATGATTAACGCGTGTGGATTTAGCATACTCAAACTTCGTCTGACACACACACAAAAAGGTATTCATGTCGTACAAAAAAAAATAGAAAATAGTTTATCTCAAAGTGACAAAAATTTTTGAAATTCATCACATATCAATTTTGAATTATACTGTTCGTTTAGTATTAGTGTTCATTCAGTAATCGCTTCTTAGGTTGGAATAATTTTTTTATATTTTTGTTCCATCCTAAAAAAAAAAATAGCAATTTTCTTATTTACAAAAAAGGTAAAAACTCTTCTGGATTATAAATATTGTCAAACGTTAATACATTAGCAAAAGAAAAGCTTGACTGGAATATAAATTTTTTTTCCTAGCTCTTTGAGATGATCTAAACCTGTTTGCTTGCAACAGGTTTAGATCATTTTGCTTGGTCTAGATCCCAAAGGATTTTACCCTTTTTTTTACAACAGTCTTACATCTAATACCGCCAACAACAGCATCAACAGTTTGCACTGCTGCTGCTATTTACTTCTAACTGTTGGCATTTTAAACAGGGGCAAGTTAAAAAGAAAAAAATAAGCAAGAAAAATAATTTCCTATTTAACAAAACTGACAACCCGCAAAATATTAAACGAGAGAAAAATAAAATAACTTATCAAAGACATGAAAAAAAATTAAAAAACGACGTGTTTACATAAAATTTAAAGAAAAAAAAAATGTTAGCATACCAAGGTGTACCAAAGTGTACCAAAGTGTAGACAGGTAGATTTATAGTAAAACAAAAACATTGTCATGTTAAAATATTCTCTAGGAAAGTAAGCTAAATATGAATTTTCTTTTTAGTAAAGCTCTGGCAGATTGTAATAAATGTGGGTCTAGTTTCATTATTATTCGAATAGAGTACGACGTATAAAATAATTACCATCTAATTGCCTTCAAAAAATGTCCACCAAGGATCTGACGAGAATCATAGAAGCAAATATTTTTAAGGAACTCACCAGCATACGAAAACTTTTGGAATATGTGGTTACCTACAGTGAGGAGCACTCCTGAGTACATGTAAGTACTTTTTACACCCAAAGATTCAGACCGAAAAATATTTGACATTAGAACTAAGGTATACTTTTCTTAAGTTGTAAGGATCACTGAATCGAAATCTCGTCTCAGAATCACTTTTCGACATCATTTGTTCGAGCTTTATTAATGGGAAAAGTGTTGTTTTTTTATCAAAATGTCCCTATTTTTAATTTTTGTGCTAGAGATTTTTGTGTTGATTTTTATTTGATATTTTAATTGTGCTTGTCCCTGGGCTGAAGTGGTTGGTTGGAGTCCGACCTGGGCGAACTATGTGTCATCACCACAGCAGTGCCGCTAGGGATATGTTACAGTATGGTTAGTGTGTATGGTAAAGTGTCCCTAGCGACACTGCTGTGGTGATGCCAGCCAGAGAAACAAGCCGACCCTAAATTTTCGGCGGCGGCGGCGCAACCGTATTAGCTACGGCGGCGGCGGCGTTTATGTTAAAAAACCGGCGGCGGCTGAATTGTCGGCTTAAAATGATGTTTTTTACTTGATAAAATCTAGTGATATATCACTATATTTTTCATCAGATCTATTTTCTTGTTAGTAATCAGCAAAAAAAAAACATGCACAAGTTATTAAGTATAAAGATTTAATTAAATCATCTAATTTAATCATTAAATTTATTTAAAGAAAAAAAAAAAACAGATTATAATTAAATTATTTTCTTAATTGATATAATACATTTGAAGGGCGTATTGTAAAAACTTGATAAGCCACATTTTATTTTAACTTTGTTTTTGCATTTTCAAAAGATGCAAAAAATATAATTTTTGCAGGACTATTATATGTACTCTCGGTACTTGCAATAAGTGTTTAAGCATGACTTCCATTAAATATTAATCAATCCATGTTTAGAATAGAGCGAAAATCCATAAAACAATAAATGTGGCTTATCAAGTTTTTACAATAAGCCCTTCATTTAATGCATGTCAAAGCAACCAATGGGTTTTCAGAAGTTTTACCAAATTTAAGGACATTTGGTATGAACGTACCTTTTAGAAAACAAATACTCTTACAAAGCTTAAGAGTTTTGTTCATTCTAGCTCCCAAAATGTAATCTCTTAAAAAGATTTTCAGAAAAATCTGCGAATTCAATTACATTATTCATGCATCGTTAGAAGTATTTGAGGTATACGCATAACTAAGGCATCATATGAAAGGTAATACACCTTTTAATTATATGCAACGTGATTATTATTTTCAGAAGGTTAAAGTTAATTTTTAAGATTAAAAATTTGGAAAGCTATATTTCAAAATCGGCCGATGCGAGCCGATTAAAATGGCTGCGGCTGAAAATTGAAAAAAAATCGGCGGCGGCGGTGCGCAGCCGATTTTGCGCCGATCGGCTTGTTTCTCTGATGAAAGCTAGCTCGCGTTGGCATGTACCGCAGTTCGGAGTCCAAGCAACCACCTCAGCCCAGGGACAAGCAAAATTAAAATATCAAATAAAAATCAACACAAAAATCTTTAGCACAAAAATAAACCTTAAGAGAGAGGACAAGGTCGAAAAAACCCCCACATACGCCCTCCTAACCATGGTCACCAGATAGGTTCAAATTAATTTAAATAGTGACCTCAATTCCCACACACTTACTACACTTACCTCACACACACAGAGAAATAAAGTGCCAACCGAATTGAAAATTGTATATTAATGGTAACAACTTATAAATTCAATTAGTACAACGATATTTATATTAGATTTCTGAATATTAGGGGTCTAGCAACAAAAATTCAGTTGAATTAATCGAACTTTGTTGTGAAAACTAATGTTCAATTTTACCAACCGACTGAAATTCGTAATAACCGAATTTGAATCGTACTAACCGAATTTCAGTTGGCAAATATCTAAATTTTTCTCTGTGTGCACCGTTAACTATGCCCCCTGGAAATATATTTTTCATAATTTCAGTTTTTGAATTTTTAAGATAACTTATTTCATTACGAAAATATTGTAAATTGAAATTGAGGTTGTAACTGCAATTTTAAAGTTCCGCAGTGTAAAATTTTGAAAAAATCAAATTTATATTCAAAAAAAATAAGATATCTTAAAAAAGGTGAAAGTAGTGTGTTCAAAGGAAAAGCTTCATCATATCTATGATATGTTTCATAGATTTTCTTCCAATGTAACGTATTTATGAAACATTTCATACAAAAATAAAATCAATTTCATCATATTTACAGTTACGGACTTAAGTATAGGCACAGGCGTAATTTTAAAAGAAACTACTGTTTTATTTATATAAGGAAACACGAAATATTAATTTTATGAATTAATTATAGGTATAAAACTTATACATTAAAATAATAACCATGAAAATCAAATATATTTTCTTTGCAAAAAAAGTTATTTAAATAATACATTAAAAAACTCATTATTTTACTGGACAAAAGTATAGGCATAACTATTTCTACAATAATAAAAACTACTTTGAACATTTATCTAATATTTAGTTGGCAGTCCCTTTTGCTTAATAACGGCCTTAAGCCTATTTGGCATGGAGTGGACTAACTTTTTAGTAGTATTTTCGCCTATGTTATGCCATTCTTCCACTAAAACTGTTTTCAGCTCAGTTTTATTTAAAATTGCGCGTTTTCTGATTCTTCTCTCCAATTCCTCCCACAAATGCTCAATGATGTTTAAGTCTGGGGACTGCGGGGGGTGTGGGAAACCTTAGCCGTCATGGGCTGTGTGTTTCGGGTCGTTGTCTTGCTGGAATGTGAAATCTTCAGATAAGTTTAACTTTTCTGCACTTTTTTGACATTTTCCTTTAGAATGTTAAGGTAAACTGTCTTTTCCATTATCCCCTCAATAAATACGAGCTCTCCGACACCCGCAGACATACAGCGCCATACCAAAACACCTCCGCCACCATGCTTTACAGAAGATGGCAAAAGATGTTTTGCTTCATATGCAGTGTTACGCTTTCGCCAAACCCTAGCGTGTCCAACAGATCGGAAAATATTAAATTTACTTTCGTCTGTAAACAGTACCTAATCCCAGAAATCGCAATGCCTATTTTGAAATTGTTTGGCATATTCCACTCTCTTTTTTTGATTAACAGTAGATATGCAAGGTTTGCGTCTAGCCAAACGTGAGTTATACCCAGCTTCATGTAGCATTCTCCGAACTGTTTTTGGGTATACATCTTTGCAAAAATCTTGTTTTATCTCTGCGGCAACCTGAGAAGATGTTATTTTTGGATCGCCTCTTACTTTTCGTACGTTTTGAACACGTTCTCTCTCAGTTAATTTGCGAGGACGACCACAGCGACTTGCATTTTCAAAGTTTGTTTCGCCTTTGAACCGAATTACAATTGTCCGTATGGTAAAACGGATGCGGTGCATCAATTCTTCGATCTCGGCAAACGATTTGCCTTGGTTATGTTAATGTAAAATTATTTTTCGCTGAGATTCAGTCGTTTCACTTTGTTTAGGGCACATTTTAAAAAGATTATAAACAAAATTAGGATTTTCTAAATTTTTGCAACTTTTCAATTACTTAAATCAATAAAAAATTAATAACGGAATATAACAGCATCTGTTAAATGTAAAATTGTTGCCAGATTATTAAAATTAAAATAAAGGGATAGATGTCTAAAAAAGTGTGCCTATACTTTTGTCCATTGTATTTTTGAACTGTTTGTACTGTTTATCTGCCAACGGACTAACTCATCTTACTACACGAATAAAACTGCTACAGTCTTGAAATATACAGCAGACTGTAATAGATTAATAGTAATATTAATATAAAAAATATTCCTTCTGCTTTTAATGCAATCTTTAAATGCTACATGGCTGTTGTGCCTATACTTAAGTCCATCACTGTATATGAATGATATTTTTGTATTAATAAGGATTTCATTATTTTTCTGTAGAACAAAATTCATTCATTGTTGTTTAAGAAATGTTTCATCAATATTCATGAAATTGTTGCATTGCACGAAAATTGATTATGCTTATTCCTGTTTTTCTCTGTGTGTACCGTTAGCCTGTTAACTGCATTTAACACTCCTTATTTACCTTTAAGCAAACTAATCAAAAATACAGATAAAACTGTAAAATTTTTAATTATTTTTTGTTTTTGTATACATTTTAAAACAATTTTTTCAACTTTAGATTTGTTTTATTAAACGATAATTTTCGATAATTTGCAATTCCCAAAATTGTTTATATTTATAAAGGTTTAGTTAAGAAGATACATTTTTATTTTTTGGAAACATTGGTTAGTATGACCAACATGCAGCATAAAATTTCACAGTGCAACAAACAAAATCGGAATGGGATGAAAACAAATGCAAATGAAAGTTGACAATTTCCATAACAAAACACGCAAAGGTTTTTTTAGTTTAGTGCGAGATTTTTTTTATACGCTTATGAAGTTGGTGATTTTGGAACGCTGTCTAACAAGAATTAATCATCAACAATTTTTTAAAATAATGCTTATTAATTTTAATTATCCTGGAAAGTTGTGGTATCTTATTGTTTTTGTGGTCGAGAAAACAATTTTTGATATTTATTTTTACCTAAAACTCGCGCTAGATGGCGTTGACATACAAATTTTGCTATTTCTTGTAGATTTTCATAGAAAAAACGGTGTTTTTACTTTTTTTGAGGCTAAAAAAATCAATTTTTGATGTTGGCTTCAGTAACAAAAAAAAAATATATTTCTAATGATATTACGAAGTACTTTTATTATTATCTAGATACAGAGGAAAGAAACTAGATTCTATGTTAGAAGATTTAAGCTGGTGGTTAAAGAGAAATAAACCTAAAAAAACCCTTGAGGGTTTTGTTATGGAAAATGTCAACTTTCATTTGCTTTTGTTTTCATCTAATTCCGATTCGGAAAGTTCGATTTTGTACCACTGTGTTATTATTGAAGACCTAACATAAAATTCTTGTTGCAATTTGGTTATTACAATAAACTTTTAGTTTCAAGGGCCAGTAAAAGGCATACCAATTGTAATATTTAAAACATCGAATTAAGTTTTGTAGCTTATCATAGAATTTTGGAGCTAAAAGTGATACATCACATGTAGTAATGAAAGGAATAATCGGATCATTTTAGCACTTACAGAGAACAATAGCAATTCAAACTATAATTCTTTCAACTGCGGTTTTGCCAATAAATTTTAAGTTGGATTTTTTGCGAACTGTGGAGCTAAAAGTGATGTAAAAACAAAAAAATAAAATTCTATCTCATTTAGCACTTTACATAATGATTGTTGTGATAACATGTACAATTCCAGATATATTGGACACCATAATTCTTGAAGCTGCGGTTGTGCCTTCAATTTTTTTTTTTTTTTTTTTTTTTTTTTAAAAGAGAAGCAACACTCAGGAAATTCTTCGTATTAATTAATGTGTTGCTTTCTTTGGAAAGGGGATAGTGGAGAGATGAAAGGTGGTGAAAGATGAAGGGCTTCAAACATGGCAACACTGTAATTGTGCGAGATGATAAGTCTTAGAACAGTTGTTGGTCGCCACCTGATGTAGAGTTGGCGAATTTATTGAAGCTTTTTGTTTCATAGCCCTGATTCATTATTTTACTTCGGTGGGGTTAAGTGCTATGGGAACACCGAAGGTGGGCGCAGCGATACATATAAGTGATAGAAAACTCATACATATTATTTTTCTAAATTGATGTTGTCGTCACCGGGAATCGAACCCGGGACCATCTGTGTAACAGTCCAACGCGCTAACCATTACACCACAACGCCCACAATTCAAAGTTTATTCACACCAATTAGCGCTTTCACATAATAATAGTAATGATGAGTTCTACCGTTCAAGACATACACTTAAGCAAACAAGTTAGATTAAAAAAAACTGTAAATGATTTTCAATTTCACTAAACTATTTTTTACTAATAGTTAGTACAATATATGTTCTTAGTGACACTTTTTCCTATCTACATTTTATAATTTACTGAATACTTTTCTAATTTTTCTTGCTGATTTAAGCAAAACATTTTACTAATTTTTCAAAACCAATTGCTTTTTGCTAATTTCAACAAATTTTGCTAATTTTAACAAGTTTTATATTTACGAAAATTTTATTCGGCATAATTTAAACCAATATTTGCAAAACACACAGGAAAAAAAGTTCCACCATATTGATGAAAATGTTTCATTAATGGTTTGTCATCAATTATTATTTTAGATTAACGTTTTTCTCTAAAAAATTATAAAACTATTAATTTTTAAATCAGACAAGACTAGTTTCTGTCTTTTTATGGACAGGCGTCATCAGTGCACACAGAGAAAACTGTAGCTATTTGCCAACTAAAATTCGGTTACTTCGACTCAAATTCGGGTATAACGAATTTCAGACGGTTTGCACTGTTTATTCAACTGAATTTTAGTTGCAATACCCAAAATATTCAGAAATATAATGTAAATATCGCTGTACTAACTAAATTTATAAGTTGTTACCATTAATACACACTTTATAATTCGGTTGGGACTTTATTTCTCTGTGTGTCTCTATATGATAAATTTTTTCAACAACCTGTGGCTGTCAGAATCATATCTACGTTTCTTCTTAAATTAGAAACGTAACAATACCAAGTCATGACCGTTTAGCGATCACACCCAAGTATGTCCTTAAATGTTATGCAGCTATAATTGCAGTTTTCTTTACTATTAACTTTTCTATTATTGTAAATAACAGAAGTGACCAACACTAACAAACACAAATATTCTATTTTTAGATTTTTGCTTACGATGGAGGGTCTCTATAATTATTCATATTTATAAAGTTTTTATAAATACGACAAAAGTTTTATAAAAATTTAAGACAACAATTTTATAGATCTTCATCATTTCATAAAAACATTTCATAATCTTTGTGAAAGATTTCATCGCGTTACACGGTAAGACTTTCTGGATCGATAGAAAAACATCAGAGCTCTTTTTTATATATATATATTTTTTTTTTGCCAAATTTTTCAATTTAAATTCAGAATAAGCTCTGAATTATATAAAAAAAATATATACAGGGTGTCCGCCGTGAAGGCATACTACTTTGTTTGTTTATAATTTTGATAAAATGAAAGAGTAGGGATGTTATATTGATAAATGTTTTATTTAATGTCGGCAATTATGTATGGAATACAATATCAGATAAATGTCCAGCTCTGTTAGCCTTACAAATGCGAGCCCTTTTGAGCACATTTATCATTACATTCTCACACATTTCACGCGGTATTTCATTAATTTCATCACGAATATTTAGTTTGAGTTGCTCAAGCGTTTCTGATTTGTTTGCATAAACCTTGGTTTTCAGATATCCCCACAATAAGAAGTCTGGAGCAGTCAAATCAAGCGACCGTGGAGGCCAATCCAGATCACCATTTCTTGTAATAACTTGTTGTGGAAAGAGGTCTCGCAGTAATTCCATTGTAATCCTGGCTGTATGCGATGTGGCACCGTCTTGTTGATACCACATGTTAATCAAGCCCAAAGCATGCAGTTATGGCGTTAAAAAGTTTTCAATTAATCACGATATCGCTCCCCATTCACAGTAACCGTTACGCCGTTTTCATTTTCAAAGAAGTAAGGTCCAATGATTCCTCCTGACCAAATTGAACACCATACTGTTACTTTTGAATGAATAACTTGAGGGTTGTGCATTGCCAAGAACCGACTATTCTGTTTATTCGCATATCTATTCAAATGAAAATGTGATTCGTCACTCATTATGATTTTTTTATGAAAATCGGGGTTTCCATGGGCGAGCTGTAACATCCTATTGGCATATGTACGGCGGCATAAATGGTGTTGTGGAAGAAGCTCTTGTGTCAACTAAATCTTAAATGGAAACAAATGCAAATCATTGTGCAAGTTTTGGCCAAAGTTGTTCGTTGAAGACCAAGCTCCTGAGCACGGCGTCGAATTGAGGTTGATGGATTGTTTTAAAACACCTTCTTAAGCAGCAGTAATATATTCAGCCGATCTTGCAGTACGTTGTGGTCCATGCTTGGGCCCATCACCTACATATCCTCTTTCTTCGAAATCATTCACTACACGATAAATAGTGCGTTGTTCCTTCCAAAAATTTCACGTAACTTTCTCATCAGTAATCGATGATTGATTTTGATAAAATGTATTAACGATTAAATTACGTTGGTTTATCAATAATATTTTTCCATACTAAATTTACCACGTGTCTACTTCACGACTGCCTAATATGAACTGTCAAGACTAATGTTTACCAAAATGGCGGCAAAAGAAAGTAGTATACCTTCCCGGCGGAAACCCTGTATATTATATGGGATACATCCCTTGTAGTTTCCTAGTAGTAAACATTTGTCTTACTAAAATACATCATTAAAAATAACTGTATGTATATTTTTAATGGTGGAAATGAATATAATGAATGCCATTTATCTATATTAGGTTAATATATTATTATGAAAAATCAAATATGACAACTACATATACAAAAGAAAATTATATTTAATATTTAAACAACAACAACAAACATGATGAATATTACGAAATTGAATATGCATTAAAGTGATGAACAATACTGTTTTCTTCCTCTGCTTATAAAGGGTCCGCCATCTAACGTTTTTTTTTTCAACTAGTGCTTATTTCGTGAATGGTAACACTTAGCTCATGTCTGATTTGACAGATAATTAGTTTTATCTTTCCGCTGAACGAATATGGTTGTGTATACGCTTGAACAGCGCTAGGAAATATTGCGACATTACTTTGAAAATCATGGTAATGTTGCAGAATGTGTGCCGATACACCCAAAACGAGTTACTGTTTGGTGCGGATTTTGGTCCAGAGGCATAATTGGGCCATTTTTCTTCGAAAATGAGCAAGGAGTGGCCGTTACAGTCAATGGCGATCGTTATCGGGCCATGTTGAACGAATTTTTGTTCACAAAAATTGAAGAGGAGGAAATACAGCTGCACACATTCGATAATGTGCTTAAAAATTGGACCGATCGTGTAGGCTACTGCATGGCCAGCCGAGCCAGCCATTTGAATGAAATTATTTTCCATTATTAACCGGAAGGACTGTACTTTCAAATAAAATAAGAAATTTGAGAAAATATTCAGTAGTTTTTTTTATAGCATTTTCAAAAAAAAAAGTTATTCGGCGGACCCTTTACTTCATATCACCCATTTTTACTTACTACACCCTTCAATAATTGTTTATTTTTCCTTCAAATCTTAAACAATATCTTAACAATTCTACACTTAAACATTTATAAACATACGAACGTACTTTTTTTTGTGCATAGTACAGATAAGTTAGCAAGTATGTAGTAGTATTATTATTGCTGTATTTGTCATCAATCAAAGTAAAACCACATGATTTATTATTTTGTCATGATGTATAAGGCGTAAAATATCCTTTTGAAATTCAGTTTTTTTTTTCCTGTTTGTATTGCTATATTTCCACATTTGTTAGTTGTTGATTGAGGGGTGTTGATGTTGTTGCTGTTTTTTTCTCAGAACTCTATTGCGTATCGTTGGAATTATTGTATGTGTGTGTGTATATATATATATTTACATAAGGTGTGGCTGAAATTTTGTTGATCTCTTATCATCGTTAAATTGTATTCATCAAAATACAAAAAAAAAAAAAAAATTAAATGAAAAGATGAAAAAATATAAAGGATGACGTAAAATATTAAATGCATTGAATTTTTGGTATTTATCCCTTCAGAGTCATGTCAAGTGTTAAATTATTTGGAACAAAAATCATGAAAGCAATATTTGATTAAGATTGAATTTTTGACTTTCGTTTCGCTTTCAGGTTTCTTTTCATTTTTTATTAAGTGTTTAAAATAGACGGGAAAAAACTCCAACAAAAGGTTGGTGTTAGCTACAATCAGACGTGAAGTAGGTTTTAGTTAAGGTCATAATTATGAAAATTAATAGCAATCGGAAAATAATATCACGCAAGTGAAACGTCAATTCAGTTGTTGTTTTCCTACTTAACAGAACGTACACAATCTGTTTTTGTTAACAATGCTTGGTCTAACCCGTTACCCTTTACTAGAGGAGTACCACAAGGGTCAATTCTAGGACCACTTCTTTTTTCAATATATGTGAATGATTTGCCGAATCAACTTTCTCATTGTCAAATACATATGTATGCAGACGACGTGCAATTGTTTTTGAGTAGTCCAGTTAGATCGATTAGAGAAAATGTTGATAAAATGAATGATGATCCCAATAGAATATGTGTGTGAGCAACAGCAAATGGGCTTTGTTTAAATCCAAAAAAGTCAAAGTATTTGGTGATTCATAAAAAAACTGTTAATCCAGTTATTAAAGATGAATTTTTAATAAATGGTGAAAAAATAGTACCGGTTCAGACTGCAAAAAATCTGGAAATAACGTTCAACAAATATTTAACTTGGACAAACCACGTGAACACACTAGTTGGTCAAACTTACATTAAGTTAAGATCAATATGGTCAACTCAATTTTTTACTCCCCTAAGAATAAGAATACTTCTCGTTAAATCCTATCTGATGCCTGGATTGATTTATGGGTGTGAGCTTTTTGCAAATTGTGATTCTGCAAGCAAACGCAAGTTAAATAAATAAAATAATTATTTTTTATTTATTTATTTAAGTCTACGGAATAAATCCTTACAGACTATTAACATAATAATTACAAAATTATAAATTAATATAAGTACAATATTTTTTTTTCAAATAGTAGAATTTAAAAACAAAATGATAATATTAACATTTAATAATATTAACATTTGAACAAAAATCTAACAAATTATAAAGATTATTAAAATCATTACACATTCTTATAAACGGATCAGCATCAGCATACATTTGACGATAGAATGGAGTATATAATGGAATATAATTACGTGTTGATCTTGGAGGAACGAAAAGTACAAAATTTTCTAACAGGAAATCGGAGCATATATCACCATTAATCAAATTTAATAAAAATGTAACATTTAGCATTGTCCTTCTACTTTTCAGAGTGGGAAGCTTAACGAGGTTTAGTCTGGTCGTATATGAAGGTAGATTATTAATGGTATTAGAGTAGGTGCTTCGTAAGCAGAACAGCAAAAATTGTTTTTGCACTGATTCAATTTTTCCAATTTGAACAATGGATAATGGATCCCAAATCACAGATCCATATTCCAAAATTGGTCTCACGAGCGATGTATATAATTGTTTTGTTACATTGGAATCTGTAAATTCCTTAGCCCATCGTTTTATAAAAGCTAAGGTGCCACGTGCTTTATTAATCGTCAATAAAATATAACGTTTAAAATCCAATTTTGGGTCTAAGAGAATACCCAAATCTAGAATATTATCTACTAATTCCAACTGAAAACCACCCAAAAAGTAAAGACCAAAGATTCTGTCCTTCTAGAGAAGCGCATATGTTTACATTTTTTCAAATTTAGTTCCATAAAATTAGAGCAGCACCATTCGTAAAAACTATTTACATCCTGCTGTAGATAAATCTGATCGGAATTTTTGTTAAAGCCACGAAAAATTTTAACGTCATCAGCATACATAAGAACGCTTGAAAACTTTATTACCGATGGTAAATCGTTAATAAAAAGAGAAAATAAAATTGGTCTAAGATGGCTACCTTGAGGAACCTCAGATGTTACAATAATATTTTTCGACGTTGTGTTATTAAAATTTACCTTCTGATTTCTGTCTTTTAAGTATGACTTTATCCAGCTTAAAAAATTTCCAGCGAAACCCATCATATCTAGTTTTTTGAGTAAAAGATTATGGTTAACTTTATCAAAAGCTTTACTGAAATCAGTGTAAATGACATCAGTGTTTTCGCCTTTAAGGAAACCACGATTTACCAAAGTTGTTAATTGTAATAGATTAGTTGTTGTAGAGCACCCTTTACGAAAACCATGCCGAAGAGGAGATATTATAGAGGAAATTTGATGACACAGAGAATCAGTTAAACATTTTTCGAATAAGAAAGAGTCCTTCCATAATTTTGGGTAATAACCATTTTTAATGGAGATATTAAACATTATGCTCAACGGATACGCCAAAGCATCTGCACAGTTGATTAAGATGCAACTGGAAACACCATCAGGCCCACAAGTTGTTGAGTTTTTAAATTCTTTTAAATTTTTAACAATTTCATCAGTAGTTATAAGAGGAAAAGTTATTAATTGATGTTCTGTAACTGGAAATGGATAATCATTCAAAGTGTCATATTGGGCATTACAATAAGTTGAACCAAAGAAAACAGCAAACATGTCACTTATGACAATATCATCTCGGGATTCACGATCGAGATACTTCATGACAGTTGGAAAGCCAGAAGATTTTCTCTTAGAATTTACAAATTTGTAAAACGATTTAGGATCTCTTCTTAAATTTATTTTCATATTTTCCAAGTAATTATCATAAAGCTTTGTATTAAGCAAATTATATTCAGCATGCGTAACAGAATATTTGCTATAATCAGTTACTAAGCCAGTTTCTTTATATTTTTTAAATCGTTTATTCTTTAAATTTTTTAGTCTCGATAATTGTTTTGAGTTCCACGGTGGACCAGAATGATTAGCAGGAATATGTTTCGGGATACAATCGTTCATATAATTTAAAATAGTTTTGTAGAATACATCGATCATTGACTCAATAGATGTTGATTTGCCATTAGCGATAGATAATAAATTAAGCCAATTTGTATTATAAAAATAATAATTTAAATCATTATAATTTGCCTTTTTAAAACAAAATACTTTTGAATTATCATCACCAGAGTTTTGTTTAATGGCAAACGGTAAATTCAGACTTAACTCAATAGTGGGATGGTATGGATCTTCCGGTAAGGTTACAGGGTCTTGTATAATAACATAGTAAGATATGTTTACGGGTTAAAAAGGTTTGACCATATTTCATTGTTTACAAAAAAACCTCTATGGAGTATCTTTAGATGATCTTTTAAAAATTCGGCTGCTTATATTCTTACATAAAATTATTTGTACTAAAAATGCTCAATATCTATATGCCAACTTACGCTTTGCCAGATCACCCAGGGGAAGAAAACTTATACTCCCAAGCCATCGAAATCTTGTGTCTGAATGGCAGTTCTATCTAAATGCTACGCGTCTTTGGAATACTCTCCCACAAAACCAACAACTAAACAGCAATGCAAAAAACTTTAAACAATTTTTATTTAATTTGTTTTCCTAATTTTATTATTTTTGTGAACGCTATTATAACACTGATCCGCGCAATTGATTGTAATTTTTATAATTTTTATAATTTGTATATTTTATAATTATATTTAAAGTTAATGTTTGATTGAATAATTTAATAGTTTGTTTTGCCAAACTTTAATATTTAACATTTTACATTCCTATATATAAATATAAGATTAAATCTTGTTGTATAGGAAATAAACAAGTAAATAAATAAATAAATAAATGAAAATAAATAAAGTGATTTAGAAAGAAATTATTTTTTTTTTGGATAGAACGGGTAAACACAAACATCAAAATATAACAGATGTAAGTGAAAAAGATTTTAAATATCGCCATTTACACTGATAATAATGCAAGCATAAAATTACGAAGAAATGTCAATCAAAATAACAAAAACTTTCGTAAAACAAACGAAAATTTGTTCATTTTACTAAATTTTTTTGTTGTTTTAACATTATTTTTGTATTCTTGTGAATAAATTGGTATGAGTATACTTGTCGCTAAAGAAGGTTCCCTGCACTCAGAGAATTTTCTTAATGATATTCCTGAATTATTTCATAAAATCTTTATTTCATTAAATTAATTTAAATAAATGAAAATATTTCCTATATTTAAAAAAAAAATCTTTTTTTTTCATAAAGCTAATAATAGATAGATGGTTTATAGCTGGCATTGATGAATATATTCGTTTAAGAATGAAAAATTACAAATCCGATGCAAAAAATGTTTTTCCAACTAATGTGTACCTGTTTGAGCATAAAGAGGCATCAAAGTTTCTCAGAACTGTTCAAAGGAGGGCGTGAAGATTATTATGGTAAAAAAGAAATACATCATTAATATGTCTATATTTTATTAAAATTATTAACCTTAATCTTCTATAGGTGCTTGTCATGCCGAAGAATTACAGTATTTATTCTCCATAGCCGGAGAATTATTCGTAAGTGCCTCGCCTACAAAGAATGATCTGAAAGTACGGGAAATTATGCTTTCGTTATGGATTAATTTTGCTAAAACTAGGTAATTTTAGTGACTGTTCGTTTAATTACAAAAATTTACTACTTTTACTACAACTGGACTATTTATACCTCATTGTTCTAACGTTTTCAAAAATAAACTTTAGTACCGCATTTGGTTGAAAAATAAATACATATTTGAAATTAATTTGATATTTTTAAGAAGATTTAGTTTATATGAAATTATATTTTTTTTGTGAAGTTGTATATTATTATGTGCGTTGTGGGTTGTCACGTATCGTTGATTTTTGTGTAAAATTTTAAATATTCGGTTTTGGGTTTGTTGCAGTGATTTACAGTATGTTGCGTTTCCCCATGCAGTTATGCCGTGTCTGATATACGATTCTGCTAGCGAAAAGTAAGCCTGCCTTAAGACACTATACGTGGAACAGTTGCTTAGATGGTATAGCATGTAAGATGTTTTCCGAAGCTTTTTCTTTAGGTCTTCTATATGTGTTTTCCATTTGAAGTTTTCATCTACGTATATTCCTAGATACTTGTAGGTGTTAACTTGTTCTATGATCGTTGTACATGTATCGTTAGTGTTGTTATTTTGGTTTATATTTGTGTGTAGACAATTTGTGTTGTGGAATTTTATTGTTATGGTTTTTGGAGTAAGATGAGGTGGTTTGATGTGCATGATTTTAGTTTTTGTGGCATTTATTATGAGTCCATTGTCATGGCACCATTTAGCTAGCGAATTTAGTTGGTTTTGCATAATCGTTACTGCTTCATCAACGTTTTTGTGCTCGACTATGATAGCTGTATCGTCAGCAAAGGCAAAGGTTTTACTATTTTTTAACAAGGAAATCATTTCATTAGCATATATAATATATAATATTGGGCCAAGTTTTGATCCTTGTGGTACTCCCTGATTTAGAAACATTTCATCACTCATATTGTTTTTTATTTTGACTCGATATGTTCTGCAATGCAGATAGTCTTTAAACCAATTTAAGCAGTTTCCTCGTATACCATTTCTTTCTAAAGTTTCGATTAAGTTCTTGTGTGGCAGAGTATCAAAAGCTTTACTAAAATCTATGAACAATGCCAAGCAATGATGTTTTTTAGTAAGACAGCTGTTGATAAAGTTAGAGAAATTTCCCATCAGTTCGTTTATGCTTTTACCCTTTTGAAAGCCGTATTGATTTTTATTTATTATTCTATATTTTTCTAAAAAAGGGGTAAGTCTACGCACAATTATTTCCTCAATGACTTTTTCAATGACAGAAAGTATTGAGATTGGCCTGTAGTTGTTACAGTCTGATTTGTTACCAGATTTATATATTGGTCTTATTACAGACATCTTTAAAAGTTTTGGAATGATTGCATTATCCAGGCTGGAGTTGATTAGAGTGGTTATTATTGGTGTTATATATTTTGCGTTATTTCTAACATCTTTTGGTCTTATACCGTCTATTCCAGCGCCTTTTTTAATGTTAAGACAAGATAGAATATTAAAAATTTCCTCCTCGCAAGTATGTTTCATATATATAGAATTTTGAATTGTTGTTTGTACGGTATTTGATGTTTTGATGCTACAATTATGAGCTATGTTTTGTACATTTTCGTTAAATTTTATAGCAAAGTTTTTTGAAACATTTTCTAAGTTTTGATTTTTAAAGTTTTTTAATATAGTTTCATCTATATCACTGTTTTTTTTACCAATTATTTCATCAATTGTTTGCCAAGTGGCTCTTATATCTTTTCGGTTTTCAATAAATTTCATTCTGTAATAGTTATTTTTAGCGGCATTAAGTTTTTTATTAAACACATTTCTAAATTGTTTATATTGTAGTTCATAATATTTATTACTTCGATTATTTATCCATTTTTTATAAAGTTTATCCCTACTTTCACAATATTTGATTAATTCTTCACTGATCCATGGATTCGTTGATCTTTTCTTTTTTGTTTTAATTATTATTTTTGATTTTTCATATATTTCACAAAATTGAAATTTAAACTTGACATTCGATTTTACGCCAAAAAAAATATTAAAGAAAACTTTTTCTAGTTTTTAAAGTACACCGTTTAGGCAAAAGAATGAACGGAAAATTCGATCTTTTAAAAACGTTTAACAATATTTGTTTTAATCACACCAAAGAGTATATACCAATAGACAGACTACACTTCCCGCGTCTCCCAGCAACAAAATACCGAACTCGGGCAAGCAAACGAAAACATTTTTTCACACAAAAAGATAATTGCAACATGTTGAGAAGAAATTGTTGCTTAAAACATTCACTTTTATTTTGCTTATATTTTGTTATTTTCTATTACAAATTAATATATTTTAATTTTATCTTGCTGATTTTATCAGTAATATTTGAAATAATTAAAATTTTTATTAAATTATTATTTAAAAACATAATAATCTATTAATTTAAACTTTTGAATTTCTCCAAAATGTTTTCATTTGCTCAGTGGGAGTTCACGAACAAATAAAAAGAGCGACACCGAGTAGTATGGAAACCCACTAATCACACACAATCAATATATAGTACCACCTGAGACTAATGATACAAAAAATTACGATATATCGTGAACAACTAAAGAGTTATAATCGAGGTACTATTTTTTTTTTACAAACACATTGTGAAAAATTTCGATATATCGCGGCCCGTTAAAAAGTTATTAGTCAATAAAATATTGTATTAAGTAAAGACAAAATTTTGCAAACTTAATAACTTTACGGGCTAATGATGGTCACAATTAATTGTATAGATGTTTATAAAACAAATTATGTCATCCTTTCACTGGACGTTTCGCTGGATTTTTTCCAACTTTTTCAGCAGTGGTGAACTTTATTATTTGATTTATATATCTTTATAATGTCAATTATGTATTAAAATTTATTTGTAAAATTGGACGACACGGCACTTATTTGTGTAGTAAAAAAGTTGGACGACACAAATTTAATAAAACTAATTTAAATAAATAATTGCAATAAACTACACTAAACTTAACGACTATTATCGCAGAACTTCGTGTTTACTATTCACTGGGTTACCATAAAGAGAAACTTTTTACACCATTTTTCTCAGCTTAAAATGCTTTTTGATTGTGTGTTTTAAAAAATATTTTTTAAGTTGTTTTGAAAAAATTCGATTTTTTTCGAATACTCTATTTTCTAAATGATGCACTCTAAAAACTCTAATATTTGATGCAGAATCGAAATTTGAGTTAAAATTTCATATACATATATACAGTTCATTTTGCTCTATTTGAAAAGAGACCATAAATAGCGTTTTTGGTCACCGAGTGTGCATGTGAAGGGAGTTGGAATTTAAAAAAAAAAATAATAATGCAATTTTTTGTAGTTATGCAAAAACATTTAAAAAAGTGACGATATCCCAAAAACAAAGAAGTTTTATACTTTTCTGACGAACTCTAATACTTATATAAATTTCTAACAAACAAATCTACCAATAAAATAAAGTTTTAATTGTTAGTATTTTAAATTTCAAAACTTTTTATTGCATACTTTATAGCGCTGTAAATGAAATGTGTTAACCTCAATTTTATTTAACTTTTTTATTGTAGTTTTTTTTTACTTTTAATTTCTCTAAACATTTATTTAAACCTGTCATAAATCTGTCAAATTTTACTGATAAAAACGTTTATATCATTTATATGTATGTGCGTGTATATAAATAAAATACACGTACACCTCATAAAAACCTTGCATTAAGGGCTTTCCAAGTCAACTGCAACCGCTACAGGAAAAAATGTATTGTATTAAGGTCAAACTTACAGTACACAGAGAAAAAACTTAGCCATTTGCCAACTTAAATAAGGTTACTACGACTAAATTCATTTGATACAACTTAATATTGGCTTTAACAACACAATTCGTTTAGCACAACTGAATTCTAGTTGCAACATACAAAATATTTAGAAATCAATTTCAATATGATTATACTAACGGAATTTATTGGTAGCAGCCACCAAAATGAACTTTTCATTCGTTTGGGCACTTTATTTTTCTATATGTATGTGTTGTCCTGTATTATGCGATAAAGAGAAAAAATATAAACTGTTTCTGCATATTTGGCATGAGAATTTTGCAGGGACCGAAAATAACAGTTATCCCGAAAACTATAACTCAAAAACTCTTTATGTTAGAGTCAACGGAGACATATACTATTATATACCAAACGATTCGTATTGAAGTGCTCTTTCAGAATCTATAGTGATCTTAAGAAAACGATCTCAACTCCACAGTTAAGAGTTATTTTTCAACAAAAAAATAAAAGATCGGATGAAACTCTTAAGAGAGTTTTATTTCGCCTTCATTAAATAAAACTCTTTTGAGGAGTTTTATTTTTTCCGTCTGAAATAAAACTCTTTTGAGGAGTTTTATTTTTCCCGTCAGAAAATAAAGCTCATTTGAGGAGTTTTATTTTGAAATTCATTTAAGGAGTAGAATTAATAGAAAAAAAAACTTATTCCTGTAAGAATTTGTTCACATTAAGTATGAATAAATCTGCTAACTAAATGAGAATTACATGCCGGTTCAAATGCAATGTTATAAAGTGCAAGCTTTAAAAAAACATTTGGTATGGCAACAACACTTTATCCAACAGATTTTTTTTTTAGCTTTATTTGCCACACACACGGATTCTTCTAGATTATAACGCTTGATGCGTCCCATATTAAAGCTATTTGAATATAACGATTGCTTTTTTTATTAAACAAAAGTAAATGTAAAAGTCAATTTGAAAAAACAAAATTTTAAAATATTTTTCTGTATTCCCCCTTTTTGTTGTATACACATAGTATGTAACAGTTTTTTTTTATACTTTTACAAAAATAAAATGTTTCCAATCGTGGGTAAAAACTGACATTAAATTAATCAATATTTAACCATGCCTACATTTTGGTGAAATTGTAAAAGTTGTTACATTTTGTTTTCGTATCAGTTAGAAGACAGTAAATAACTTTTATAAGTTTGAAATTGATGCGATATACTTTTTTCTGTAGTGGGACAGTTGGCTTGGAATGCCTCACATATGTACATGACTTTTTCAATATTATAGATGAATGTTATTGAAAAAATATAAGATGAATAAAATATACATAAAAAATGTATGTGGGATTTCATCTCAAGTGACCGAGCTTTTGAAATCGATGTCTTGGGATCGGGATGAAAATTTCAGCGGAATCGGCGGAGGGTTATGAATTTTTACATTTTTGTCAAACAGCCCTTTTTCTGGATACATATAACTACTTACCTATTGCAGTTAGAAAATTTTGTTCAAAATGGTATCGATAGGTTTTTTCTTCAATATTAAAAAAAAATAAAAAAGTGGTAACTTCCTTTGAAAGTCAAAAACAAATTTTTTTTTTTAAATGCCGTTTTTTTAAAGCTTATGTCTTTTCTGAAAACGCGCATGCGACTTTGTGATCACTTAGTGGGATGCGACTTTTTATATTTCTTCTTTTCTTCCAAAGCACAGTGGGGTGTATCACAAATATTTTGAATATAATTTATCCATTTCTTACTGGCTGATCGCATTGCCGTGAAACTTCACAAAGCCATACCCAACGTAACTGCATGCTTAATATTCAAAGCAGGACCTACCAAATCCATCAGGCTCTGATCAATTAGACTCCAATGTAGGACACCTCAGGTAAACAATGTTTTAATGGAAAAAAAAAACTTTAATGCAATATCTTTTTCACGCTTAAAATAAAATGCCTCTAAATTTGTAAATTATAAAAATATGTGAACTTAATAATTTTTTTGATCAAAAAAGACTATTTTGCCTCCACACTAAAACTTTCTTCAGGAACACATATAGTATTTATATTTTTCTGAACGACTACTGAGTAAGAATATTTATTGTTGAGAATTACAAGTAGATTACAAAAGTGTTTTATTTCTGAAATTAGATGCATAAATATAAATTTGCAAAGCTCGAAAAAATTTTGAATACCTGAGTTCTAAATCTCTGAAACTTGAGCTTAAAATTACTTTGGTTATGGCCGTGTGAAGTTTTATGACAATCCGATTAGCTAGTAAGAAATAGCTGAATTATTTCCAAAATACCGCAGTGTACAGAGTAGGGTACGTTTTGCACCAAAATTTTTAGTGCTCGTCATTTTTTTTTTTTTTGTTTTTTATTACATTTTCATAAAATTAATGGTTTCCGACCGAACTCACTTTTTTTTGGCCAAAGCCGAACTTTTGATTTTACTTTTTAGTTTGAATAAAACGTGAATTTTGGTTAGTTTTGACAACGAAATTTGTTTAAAGTAAAACAAAAAAATTATTTGAACATGAGTACACTCAAAAAAATAAGTTAGTAGAAAAGTTAGTAAAACGTCTTGTAAATCAGGTATACTATTTTTTAGCAAAATTTTTTGCTAAAATCGTGTTTCAGCTAAAATTTTTGTTATACTTATTCAGCACTTAACTGTTTTATACTAATGCTTTACTAATATACTAACGTTTTACTAATTAATTTTGCTAAAAAAAAATTGTGCAGATAAGCACATTAATAGTGTGGACGACAACCAGATTGAAAGATATACGCAGAATGAAGTAGATGTCGCGGCATGTCAAGATGTAGTAGAGAAGAGGAAAATTATACTAAAAAGTACGACTCTAATAAGACATATAAAAAATCAACCATGGAAGTTTTTGTATCTCTTTTTCATACATAAAACAAAATTGTGGATTAAAACAACTTAAATTTTGCGTTGTCACCGCCTTGTGAAAATAATTGTCTATTAATTAAATAAAAGACAAAATAAAATATTTATTTATTTAAACTTATATATTATATATAACTTATAGATAAATAATAGTGTGGTCAAATTGCAAACAAACATATACAGAAATGCGAAGACAAAGACAAACATCTTAGGTAGATTTTTAATGTTCCTTTTTCTTATTGCAAAAAATGGTTGTTTTTCGTTTGGTTTGGTTTGTTTTTGTTTATTTTTTCGTTTCGTTTATATAATTATCTTCGGAAGAAGATAACATCATTTCGACAACCATTGATGTAAGTAATTGAAAGAAAATTTTTGTTATGTTATATATATTTATTTCTATATATTTTCAGATATTAAATTAATTCATGTCGTCAATGTGGGAAAATGAAAATTTTTATATTTTGTTATTATAGTAAATTATTTTTAAAAGAATCACAAAAATATGTTTTATGATTTTCACCAAATATATTAACTAAATTTCAGTCTACTAAAATTCAGCAAAAAATTTATTAATTTTTACCAACGCTTTTTTATTTCTAATCTACTAAGTGTCAGCAAAACTTTTGCTGAATCTACAAATTTTGTTTGATTTTGCTGACATTAGCAACTTTTTTGCAAGCATCCTCCTGACTAAAATTTTGCTGACTCAGCAAAATTTTTTGCTGACTTTACAAACTTTTTTTTTTGAGTATACATAAATATCAAAAATGCTAATTTCACTTTTTTTTAAATATGGCATAATGAGTTAAATTAATTCAATGACGTATTTTTAACAAAATAGTGATTTTTGAACTTTTTGTTTTTACTAAAATAGATAACGAATTTAATACAAATTCTTGTGTTTCTAATCGAAATTAAAGAATTTAATCTGGAAATGTACTCAATTTCTGCAAATACTCGGTATGCGGCGAAGTTTGGTCAATATTTGTTCGAAAATCACTTTTTGGCCGAACTCCGAGACCGAAGACTCAGTCGGACACTAAAAATTAACACATTTGTAATCTTGCTTGTGGGTTATCTCTGAAATTTTCTGAGATATTCCAATTTGAAAATTTGAAATACCAAATTTGTTCCGAATCAGAAAATTCCCATTTTCAAATGGGAATATCTCAGGAACTTTCAGAGATAACTCACAAGCGTTAGCACGTTTTTTTGATAGGTTTCCGCTAGCATATTGGAAATGTGTTAATTTTATGAAAATCGGATAAAAAAACCAAAAAAAAAAAAATGGCGAGCACTAAAAATTGTTGGTGGCAATAATTTTGAGAAAAGAAGAAATGCACCCCACTAAGCAAACACAAGGCTCTTAAAGGAAAAGCCCTAAGCTTTCTAAACAAAAAAATATCCCATTTTGAAAAAAATAATATAAATATTAACTTTTAAAAAAATGTAAAAATTGTATTATTTTTTTAATTTTTTTTCTTTAAGATTGAAGAAGATTGGACAAAATTTTCTAACTAAAATATCAGGAAAAAATGCTGTTTGACGAAAATGTCGAAATTCAGCAGACTCCAACTAGGAGAGTCCTTGACCGATTTGTGTTATAACAACTACCCAATAGAACTGAACTTGGCACAAGTTTCATTCCGATCATAAGACATCGATTTCAAAAGTACGGTCACTTGAGATGAAATCTTCCCTATAATAAAGATTTTATAAACTTCATCTTTTATTTTTTTGTTTTTTTTTTTCTATCATTAACCATTTTTAGAATTTAACAACAAGTGTTTGTTGTTTAAAACGAATAAACGTAAAGAGGAAAAGATTTAAGAAATCATAAATTATAAATTTCTTTCTTAACAAAAACAATAGTGTTAAAGCATTTTAAATAAATGTTTGTGTGTGTGCGTGCGTGTGTGTTTTTGTGTGTGTTATATATACAAGAAAGGGTTAATCTTTTTATTTACTTAAACATTATCATATATTATATTTATAGTTGAGTTGATTTTTATAGACCTTTTTAATGAATATTAATAGTTTTAACAACAATAGAGAACATTAAGTTTGAGATGAAAGGTGTATTTAAGGATGATGATAAAAAAAAAGTTTTATTTTAGTTTACAAATATCAGAAAATATAAAATATTTAAAAAACACTCGAACTACAGTAAAAATAATTAAATATTTACTGAGTTGTTTAATACTGAGTTGTTTAGTTTAACTGATTGTGGACTTACGGCTCCGTACTCATGGCCTTTAGTTTTTATGGATAAAGCTAATCTAGTGGTTTAGTGAACAACCAGTTAGTTAATATCTTCACAGTAATCGTAAAATTAAATAAATATTATCGAAAGTTGACCAATATTTATTTGAAAAAAATTCTTTTTTAGTCCTTTGTCGATAGAACATTTTGCAAAAATTAAAGGGTCCGCCATCTAACGTTTTTTTTTTTCAACTAGTGCTAATTTCGTGAATGGTAACACTTAGCTCATAGACAGATAATTAGTTTTATCCTTCCGCTGAACGAATATGGTTGTGTATACGCTTCAACAACGCTGGGAAATATTGCGACATTACTTTGGAAATCATGGTAATGTTGCAGAATGTGTGCTCATTTTGATCTTGGCGGGTATGTAAACAAGCAAAATTGTCGCATTTGGGGCACAGAAAACCCGCACGCATACATTGAAAAGCCGATACACCCAAAACGAGTCACTGTTTGGTGCGGATTTTGGTCCAGATGCATAATTGGGCCATTTTTCTTCGAAAATGAGCAAGGAGTGGCCGTTACAGTCAATGGCGATCGTTATCGGGCCATGTTGAACGAATTTTTGTTCATAAAACTTGAGGAGGAGGATATTGGCAACATTTGGTTTAAACAGGACGGAACAGGAAGCCATTGGTGAATTACAGCTGCACACAATCGATAATGTGCTTAAAAATTGGACCGATCGTGTAGGCTAATGCATGGCCAGCCGAGGCAGCCATGAATGAAATTATTTTCCATTATTAACCGGAAGGACTGTACTTTCAAATAAAAAAAGAAATTTGAGAAAATATTCAGTAGTTTTTTTTTTTTGTAGCATTTTCAAAAAAACAAAAAGTTATTTGGCGGACCCTTTATTTCAATGATTTCCCTTTAAACGAGCTTTAGATCGCTTTTATTCAATGATTTTCTTTTAAACAAGCCTTTCACAATTAAAATTAAATAAAATTGCATATTAATTATAGTATTAATTGCAATTGTCTGAAAAAGACGTTAAAATTCAAACTCAAACAAAAAATCAAACTTTGCTCTCTGCAATTCTTCCCTAACTACGCAAGCGCCATCTATCGATTATACAAAGAATATATCATAGATGTGGCATCACTTACAACATATGGGAAAACAGTGGACATTAGAGTGAGATAAGTTTCTAAAAATAGAACTGTTGTGTTGTTGGAGTTGTACTTCTAAGATTATGTAAAACATAACAAATATTACATTATTCAAAAAAAAAAACAGGGTCACTGACGAAGGTTCAATACCAGAAACTGCGCAGTCTGATTCAAAAAATTGAAAATGTACAATGTAGTTATGATTTTTAGAAAATACATTCAGTCTTCTCTACCACGCCTTTCACAAGCGTTAGATCTATTATTTTGAAATTATAATTATTTTTTTCCAATATTTCGTCACCACATTGGGTGACTTTTTCGGGGAAATTATTATTATAATATGATTGATAACGTTTTGTTTTAAGAATTATATTAAAATAACATTTTGTTTTAAGAATTAAATGTTTTTAGTTCTTAAAACAAAATTTTATCAATCAAATTATAAAAATAATTTTCCTGAAGAAGTCACCCAATGTGAGGACGAAATATTGGAAATAACTAATTATAATTTATAAATAAAAGATCTTAAGCTTGTTTAAAGGAAAATCATTTAATAAAAGAAGATCAAAGAAAACTTAATAACTATTTAAAATAACAATAATGCTTACTGTTTTACATTTTGCATTGTTATGCTAAAGAAAAAAATATTAAATCTTATTTCACTGTTAAAATTTAGTTCGCCGATTGTATATAATTTTTAAAACTCTCCGTTTGCGTGCATCACTCTCTGCAAGGAGCGCAAAAGTTATGGAAGTTTAGAATTTAAAATTTCAAAAAATTTTCAAAATGAAATTTTTTAATTGAATTCAAAAAAAATTTCGGACTTGGATATCATTGCTTAATATTTTTTTTGGGAATTTTGATGTAAATTTATTTCTTTATTTTACGTTTTCTTAAAAATATTTGTCAATTTCTGTGGTATTTAAAAATTTTAATTTGTTTTAAAGTTGATGATTTTCTTTTTTCTTTTTTGAGGATAGATTGACCTCTTACGGATGTAAGGGTTGGCGTCTCTGGGAGACAACGCTTTACGCATAGCACGAGTCTTCTTTTTCCTCAAATCCAAAGGCTTGTATTTTTTGTTTTTGTAGACCTTGCGCAAATTTTCTTTTTGCTTCTGGTGCATTACAATGTAAACACGGGCAATGGCTTTGCGAACAACACAGATCTTTGAAAGCTTCGAAGGAGCTCCACCGGTAACCTTTGCAACCCGCAAATTGAGCAACTCATTCTTCAGCTCATCGAGCTATTTTGTAAGCTCTTTCTTGTCTTTAGTCCTTAAATCTGAGCACTTGACTTTGACCATTTTTAGATGTTGGTCTGTCAAAAATTCAACCGGAATGATGATACATACTTACTAAATTTCATTTGGTCCATAAAACATTTGTTTCTCAAAATGTATTAATGCTCCCCAGTTTTTTTGTTATTGCTTTGCAAAATCTTATAAAAATTATAAATTTTAACGAATTTTGGGCAACAGTGTGAATGTGTTAAGATAAAAGAGTCAATTTTAGCACATAGTATCAATAAAAACCTCTCTATATGATTGTTTGCTAATTAAAAAAAAATACAAAAATAAGTCCTTATAATTTCAGCATTTAAATTTTGTTATGCTCCTCTGAATTTATGTTGTAAAATAGCAAAAAAAAATAAAAAACTCAGTTCACGCCGCAAACTAGGCTTTTTAAAAGTAAACAACGAAATTGCCATGCAAAACAAACCATTTCTAACGAAATTTACGCGCAAGTTTTTAAAAGTTGTAACTCTTGTGCTCTTTATCTGTTAAGGGCACATCAACGATACATACCTACAACTGTAAATAATTATAACATATACGCACCATTTTTTTCAAATTTGTATTCCATGAAGGTTCTTCAGTGTCCGGCACAGTGGGGGAACTTGGATTTTTTTTAACAAATTTACCTACAGCACACAGATTAAATCGAATTTGAAAAAAATAAAATTTTAAAAATAATTGATTAAATTCCAAAATTTAAAATTACCTAAAAAAATTTAAAATAACCTAAAATGTGACATACATTTCATTTATATCCCACAATTTTTAGCATTTTTATAGCAAAAAAAATGGAAATTTCGCATATTTTGACGATTTGTTAAGAAAATAAAAAAAGGAAAGGATGAATAGATCTGAAATTTAGTCAGCTATTTAGTTTTTTCAAATTCATTAAAAACTGTGGGCTGTAAGCAAATTTGCTCAAAAAAATCCAATTTTGCCCACTGGGCCATACGAGTTGTTAATCTAAGCACATAAGCCGCTTTTCTAATATAAAAAAATGCGCAAGTTATTTAAAAATAATATCACTTTCAAAAGATTTAAAAATTTTAAAAATAGCCCATATGCATATTTGTCTTAAAAATTCTTTTAAATTAAAATTTCTAATATTATTAGCCGTCTTCGACTTAGAGCTTTAACTTTGTCTCCTAATATTTCCAATAGAGGGCGCTTTAAAGCAAAACACTATTACATCTCGCATCTACATTCTTTCTGACAGTCAGGCGGCATTAAGGGCTTTAATGTCGTATGAGGTGTCATCTGGTCTGGTCATGGAATGCATTCTTAACCGACTTGGCAGGCTTACCTTAGGGTGGGTTCCTGGTCACGAGGGGCATGAGGGCAACGAGAGGGCAGATTGTCTTGCTAATTGCGGGGCCCGAAGGCCCTTTATTGGCCCTGAACCATTCTGTGGTATACCTTTGGGGTATGTTAGGGAGAAGCTCGGGTCGTGGAGGGAATCAGAATTCTCTCTCTATTGGGAAAACTCTCTTGGCCAACGACAGGCTAAGAGATTAATTTCTTTTTCCAGTGCAGGATCGAGGAGACTCTTGTCCCTCGGGAGGGGTGACTTGAGAACCCTGGTGTCTTACCTGACTGGACACTGCAATCTCAGATACCACCTGCGCAAAAGGGGTCTTTCGGACACGGATGAGTGTAGGTTTTGCGAACTGGTAGCTGAGACATCAGAGCATGTTCTTTGCGAATGTCCGAGGCTATGTGAAAGGCGTGCCAAGTTTCTTGGCAATCGCTTTGTTTCCCCTTCGGACATTATGAAGATTTTGCCTAATAGGATTATTGGCTTTATAGGTAGCTTGAATCTTTAGGGTAACTTTAGGCAGCACAAAAGACCTAAGTTGGTCGCGGTGCATAGTGCCATATAATCTAATCTAAAATAAAAAAGCAAAACATCATTAAATCATGATTTTCCACCAAAAACAGTACATCACGTTAATCATACATCACCTGACCACCATGATAAATATTTTTGGTATGTGTTGCGTATGAGTAATAAATATTACTCATACGTGACTTTAACATAATAAAACCTTTTTTGAGAGGTCAAATTTAAAGATACCAACTTACTCTCAGCATTACTTTAAAGCAGCGGTCACCAACTACTTTCATTTAGGGTCCGTTTTTTTTTTTAAATCACGACCGTCGCGGCCCGGAAGGTAATAAACTAAACTATTTAAATAATATGTTTAGATACTGTATCAATGGACAAATGCTGTTCCGGAATTTATTTTTAATTAAGTTCACCTTAGAAAATGCTGCTTCACAAACATATGTTGACCCAAACAAAGTGAGAAGTTTCAAGGCTAATTTTTTAATTCTGTGTATTTATTAGCACAAACAAATTTTATCCAAAACTCTTGACAAGAAACTTCATGTTTTTGGTGTTTTAAAACTGTATTTTCTTGGAAATCAATCATTTCCATCTGGAGAGAAGCTTTATTACTTCCGAAAATATTTGCAGTTTCATTACTCCATTCATCCCCAGGATTCAGAGAGTAAATGTTACTGAGGATATCGACGACATTCCCAATTTTCTTAAAATCTGCGAATTTGTTTTCAAATTCCGATTTTAGATCCTCAATGAACGTCTTGTATTGGCCGACGTCACGCTCGTTGTCATTGTGATTTTTTTTTAAATTAGGGAAGTGCAGGCGTTCATTATCCAGATCAATGTTGAAAAAATTGAGTTTTTGCAAAAAGCTTTTTACTTCTGTCAGGAGCTCCCATACAAGCTTTCCTTTGCCTTGAAGGTTCAGATCATTGATGTGTTTAAAAATATCTGATAAGAAAGCAATGGAAGTTACGTTGCACCTCGCTGATGACGACAATATTACTAATGAAATTGTTTGTGTTATCGCTCCCAAATTATCTTTTTTTTTTTGCATAGGTTTCCCTATTACTTGTTAGTTAACGGATCATCACTAAAGACTAATGTCGAGACGAAAATATTTCTCATGAATTTGTTGTTACATAATGTAAAATATGTTGTATTGTTAACACAAGGTATGCATAAAATAGGTCTACGGTCCGGATCCTGGCCGCGGTCCGCCAGTTGGTGACCCCTGCTTTAAAGCATATAATTACACAAGGCAACAATTTTGAAAAAATTTTAGGGGCTTTGAAAACCACTATACAATTTTGATGTATTGTGGTCCCAGTAGTACAAATATGGTTCAATTTTGAAATTCTATGGAGAGGTTTTTTTTTAAAAAATTTTTAATTAAAATTATAAATTTTTTTAGACGTGTCTCCACATAATTAATGATAACTAAAAAAAAATTAGTCCGATATTATTCAAATAAATTTAGAAAAACTGAAATTTACATAGCCTTTAATCCGTTAATATATTGCGTTTCAATCGGCTCAGTAGTTTTGGAGTTATAATAAAAAATTGAGGGAAAAAATATTTTTTTTACGTGAAAATAGCAAATTTTTTTGGTTAAAAAAAATCATAAAAAATCGAAAACGGCAAAAATCGTTCAGATTTATTGCTTTATTGCAAAGCCACATGTAATAGGAACAAAATGAGATATCGATCATAAAAATCGATTGATTTTTTTCGAATTTATTCACAATTAAGTGAATTCGCTCATTTTCACCAAATTTTAGTTTTTTGTCTGATATACATAAAATTGAGTAGTTAATGTTCTTCTTTCGATTGATTGAATTTTGAAAACATTTTCCCCATGCTATGTACAAATTTTCACATCAAAAATGCATTACATAGTAACATTCGTGTATTTTTTGGCAAAACCCTACCTAGAATATACTGATTCTATTCTTCGGAAAGACATTTGTGTTGGATGAGCTTAAATGTAAATAAATAAATAAATTAAATAGTAGAAAATTTATATTTTATTATTCACATTTATTATAATAAATAAAACAAGAAAATAAATAAATAAATATGTATTATAAACTACAAACTCTGAAATTTTCTTTTAGTCGATTTTCTACTATTGTTGAATAACGAAGTGTTACTCTGAATACTCCAGCAAAAATCAGCCATCATGTGTGCATCCCAGCGACCCTGGTATCGTTCCTCCATTTTCCGGATATCTTGGTGGAATCGTTCGCCCTGTTCTTCACTCAAGTCTCCTAGATTTTCAGGAAACCGATCTAAGTGACTGTGCAGGTAGTGTAATTTGATGCTCATGTTGCATCCAAGATTCTGGAAGTGAGTTAACATCTCTTCAACGTGCGCAACGTAATCATCACCCTTGTTATTTCCTAAGAAATTTAGAATAACCCATACAAACGAATCCCATGCATTCTTCTCAATTTCTGACATTGAACTGCCAAATTCAGTATCGTTCACCAATTTGCGAATTTGTGGGCCATCAAATATGCTTTTTGTACTTAAACAAAAATAACACTCGGATGCGTGGTTCGCTGTTTCTCTCCATAGCATAGGTTTCAAAATTTCCAAGTGTCGTCTGTAAAATGAAAAAAAAAAATTGAAATCAGGAATATGAAGAATTCAAATTTTAATTAAGAAATATTGTAATTATAAATATTCCAAATCTATTAATTTATACTTACTTTACGTTAGAAGACTTCATAGATAAATTCAATCGACATGGAATGCATATAGTACTCGGTGTCCAATGCTGGTTCAAATTGTGCGGATAGATATTATAGCAATCTTGATATGACTTTTGCAATGAAGTTAAGAACCACTTCCGTTTTTTCCCGGTGATATATTGGCCGCACACATAACAAAATAAATCTGGATCGTTTTTACATGAAAATGTTCTGGCTTTCTGGCTCATTTTTATTAATATTTGAAAATTGTTTTTAACTTCTAAGCTGTATGACTCTAATTTTTGTGTAGGTATTAAATGATGTTTGCGTTATCGCAAACACTTCTTGAATGAAATAAAAAGGGTCAAGGAGATCTTATAAATACTGATACTATAATTTGGGATAACCCTTTGTGTGGATACAGTTTGTGTGTGCTGCAAATTTTTTATTATTCCCAAGAATCCTAAAAAACATTAAGGACTTTTATGAAAAAAAAAAAATTATCCGTTACAGGTAGCTAACGGAAAATAAGAGCACTTCAGCGTACACGCACATTTATGAGCGTTTTATTACTATCCTACCGCAATCGTAAAAATTAAACAATCTTTTGTTTATTACTTATTTTTTTTTAATTATTAGAATCATAAAAATGTCATAGAGGTTTTTCCCAAAGGGGTTTTGCCAAAATGCGTGTCGTAAAATGCACCTGAGTTTTTATGTTCTGCATTTTCATTATGTAGGTACAATTTTCTACAGTGCTTGTAAATATGCGATACCTTCAATTAATTGTAAATAAAAATGTAAAGCATGCATCGATTTTTATGATCCATATCTAGTTTAATTCGCATGATATGTAGCTTTACTACAAAAAAATAAAAAGTAATATTTTTTGCAGTTTTCGATTTTTTCCAGATTTTTGTTTTTCAAATTTTTTTTTTTTTTAGCATTTTTTTTTTTTTTTGCTAACAATTTGTTTCATAACTTTGAAACTATTGATCGCATTAAAAAAAATTGTACAGTTCTTTAAAGATATTGTAAACCTTAATTTTTGTAAATTTAATTTGACAAAATCGGACTAGTTGTTTTTGAGTTATGACAACATAAGTGGAGAAATGGCTCAAAATATTGTCAATTTTAAAAAAAATTTTTTTTAAAAAAAAATTATCCATAGAATTGAAAAATTTTACCATTTTTGTACTTAGGCAGCCATTATGCATCAAATCTATATAGTGGTTAGTCAAGCCTTTTTTTGCTGTTGACCTGTGTTATTGATTAAAAAAAAATTTTAAACTTTGTGTTTTCATTATTAATATTTTTGTAGTTTGTAATGAATACAAAATACTGTTTTCGAACGATTTCACTCGATCACGAATGCCGTAATTCAGCTCCAGTTTTTTATTTTATACGAAAGTAATTATTCACGAAATTCGGTTGGATTTACTGAATATGCTGTTCTTATATAGTAAGACATAACTAGAAATGTCGACAGCAGTAACCGAATAATGTGAGATAGTACGTGTAACTACCCAAATTCGGTTGGCGACAAATTCGGTTCTCACAACGAATCTGTTCACTATGTGTATGATGTTCACACATCAGTATATAAACGAAAAACTTTAAAAACTTAAAACTTTTCCTTTATGACAAAAATGCATAAAATTTAAATATAATTTTGCTAAAGTATTCATTATAAAGATTTCAATTGTAGTGTTGAATAAATTTTAAAATTGTTGATAACAGTTTTAAAAAAAAAAAACATCTAACAACTCTCTTCTCTTATACAATAATTTTTTGTTCATCAGTTTTTATATACTTTATAACTTCAAGCGAAGTTAACTTGCCTCTAATTAATAATGCACAACATATAACATAAAACTTCAGCAGCATCAAAATACCACCTATACCCATTCATTTTTATTCCGTACATATTGTTTGCAACCCATAGAAAAAAAAAATTCCAGCAAAAAAAAATGAGAAAATAATTAAGAAACTGGTAAAAACCACATAAATCAATTTCTCAAACTTTTATAAAATTGTTGAAAAAAAAACTCAGCATCCTATTTTTTGTTGTTGTGAGTACGTGGGTGGGTACTATATACATATTTTTATTAGATACAGCAACTCATATGTTATATAAACCGCCTCAAATTAATAAGGACTTCTAACAATGAAAATTTCATATATTTCAGGATGATACTAAAAATGTTTCGGATCATGTTCTAAGCATTCATAATATTGAATTTAAATTCTTAAAATTTAAAAAAAAAAATCTGTGTAAAACCGCCAAATGTAAAATCACAATATGCAAAGAATGGTAATAAGTTCTTATAATTTCTAGCTTATCGGACTATTTAAAAAAAAACAAAAAACCTTAAATCTTGCCTAAAAAAATCTGAATCAAAATTCACGAAAACTATTGTTTTAATCTCGGGCCGAAATAATTTGAAAGTCATCGTGACATTAAAGATCATCATTAAACTTGAGGTAGGCTAATGTATATGTGTGTATGAAAATAAGTTGTAAATGAAGGTATATTATACATAGTATACTATATTAAGAGGCACCTGTAAACTTTGTCGGGAGAGTTTGTTTTAATCTCGCTTAAACAATTTTGTGTGTTTTTTTTTTATATTTCCCAAAAGTATCAAACACTTTTTCATTATTTAACCTTTTAATGTATGTACAAAACTTCATAAAAAAAAAATGAATAGAATACCAGGCAATGCCAGTCAATGCCCGAAAATGTTAAAATTAATTTTAAATAAATAAAAATATATGGAAAAAGTTTTAAATTTTAACATTTTTCCTAGTTTTTCTAGTTTTTAACATGAAAATTTTACTCAAACTTGCTCTAAATCAAATTTTAATTAGAACATTCTACTTTCGATAGAAATACATTCCTATTGAAAAATTGACAGAAAGAAAGTTTTTAGCGAAAGTCTTTAGATTTGCAAAAGTCTAAAAGACTGGACAGTTACAAAAACGTACCAATAAGTTCATACACTACATATACTTTTCAACATTCTGTGAAAATTTAACTCAACAACTGCTTCTTTTGATAAACCTTCTAATTCGGTTTATTAAATTCGAATAATGTTAGTCCTTTTGCGGCTTGTGGTGGAGGTTAAATAGGACATTTCATTCTCCAAAATAAAAATGTTCAACACAAAATTATTAATGAGAACAAACAAGTAAAAAATTATAATCTAATTTCCCGTCCCAAAACTTTTTCCTAGTTCTGCGCCTGGTTTAGTTACTTTTACTTTTAAACAGCTGACACTTATTCACCATCTACTCACTTTTTATCCTTTAGCGTAGTATATTGATTCAAAATTTTATATTAAAGTATTTAAAATCAAAAAACAATGCAAAAAACATGCAAATTGTTTAACTTTCAACCATCAAGAGTCATGTCGAACTTTTAATTTAAACCAAGCTTGTTTTTTATTCTTTTTTTTTTGTGTTCTATAAATAAAAAATATTTTATATATTCATATGTATGAAAATTGTTGCAAGCACTGTGCATTATTTGAATAAGGTAAAAGAAAAATAAAATTTTAATTTATACACAACCGACAGTTAAACACTTTACAAAAGATCTATCAACGGAACACAAAAAAAAATGTAAAACAAATTAGTAAACCTTTTAAATCGTTAGAAATTAGCAAAAAAAAAAAAAATACAAATAAAAATATTTTACAGACTGCAAGCAAGTAAAAAAAAAGTTAGTAGACAAATTCTTACAACGCTTTAAGCAACAATTTATAGTTTTTGTACTAACTTTTACAATTTGTTATTTTCAAATTACAAATTTAGTAGTATAACCAAATTTGGTTGCTAATTTCAGCAAAATATTTTACATTTTTTTAAAACATGACTTTTTAACAAAAATTTTCACAAATTTCTTTTTTTTCAAATCTGAAATATAACCAAAATATAATGCACGATAGATTTTTAAATTAATGTTAATTTTGCTCGGTTTAAGATCATATTATCGAATCCAAAATAGAAAATACGAGGGCGGATCAATAACTTCGTGACTTTTCGAACTTCCCTCTTAGTTATATAAAATGCAACACTGCTCCCAGCAAGTACCACCTGTTAATAGACTGCTGTAAAATTTTGAGCAAATTCCGTAATTTACTTTGCGTTTAACAGGTGTTCAAAACATACAACCTCATTGATTTTTTTAAAAATGTAAAAATGTGAATTTCGAGTGCTCATTAACTGTTATTTTTTGCGAAAAGCTTGATAAATACTATTTGGACGCTGCACCATCGATTTTAATGGTTAAACAATGGTTTACTGACTTTCGTTGTGGACGCAAACGACGCGGAACGTTCTGGACGGGCAATTGAGGTCAATAAACAAGAAAATGTCTAAAATTACACGATATGGTTTTGGCCGATCGAAGAGTAAAAGTGCGTGAGATTGTTGATGCCATAGGCATTTCATATGGCAGTGTGGTTTCGATTTTAAATTATCAGTTAGGTTCAAGAAAGCTGTCTACAAGATGGGTGCCGCGTTTTCCCTCAATTGACCATAAACGTAACCGCGGCCCATAAGGTGATGGCAACGGTTTTTTGGGATGCACTCGGGATAATCCACATCAAGTACCTTCAAAAGGGAAAAACAATAAACGGCGAATATTATGCCAACTTATTGGACCGATTTAACTAGGATTAAAAAAAAATGATCCCATATGGACAATGCCTATTTTTTGGACCTCGAAAATAATATTTTTTGGAAGGGATACAAAAATTGGAGAAACGTTGGACTAAGTGTATTGAGGTAAAGGGAGATTATGTTGAAAAAAAAACTGTGTTTCATTCAAATAGTCACGGTCTTATTGATCCGCCCTTGTATTAATTAGTTGTTTACAACACAAAGAAAAAAACTTAAAAAAAAAACTACCTAGCACCAATGCTGAACACTAATGCATTTTAATAGATACCAATCTACTCATCAGGTGTCTATATAGATCCTTCTACACAGAAAAATTTATTGAATTAAAGTTGTTTCTAAACAAATATTTAATTGAATCAATTAATATTTTAATTGACTTTTAAATATACATATACAAGCACACACATAAGCATACAAACTGACTCAGCATTGCCAAAAACACACATAACAACGTATCGTTCACACACTTTTTTTGTGAATATCATATTTTTTCTTTTTATAGAAGTTATTTATATCTTTTTTCCTTCTTAATTTTCAATAAAAGTCTTAATTTATAGTATCATTGCCGAGATAAGTGCAAAATCAATTAAAATATTAATTGATTCAATAAATTTTTTAATTGAAACCAGTTTTTAGTTTTTTCTGTCTAGGGTCCCAGCAGAAATTCGGAGGCAGTAATATTTTCATTTGCTTCTGTTTTGCTTCTTTTCTGCTTCTTAGACGGCTTTGTAAGATTATATATTTCTGATATATATTTTTCCATATATTTTTCGGATTTTTTTGCAAAGAAATTTCGCAATAAGGATTGAGGAAAAAAACTTTTGCGGGTAAAGAATGCGTGTCTCATATACGAGTGTGATTAAGATCGGACACAACCCATCTGGGACTCTCCTTGTTAGTGAATAGAAAGCATAATATTTCCTGAGTGAAAAAAAAAAATTATTTTTCGAAATAAAATATTTAGGCTCGAGGTTTATTTCGAAAATTAATTAATAAAGGTCGAATATAACCAAAATCTTTATAAAAAAAATTTAATCAGAAAATCTTTTAAAAAAAAATCTATACAAATTGGTAAATTAAAAAAAAAAAAAAAACAGTTCTCTGAAAAAGCATTAGAAAGCGAGATGATAAGTCTTAGAACAGTTGTTGCTAGCCACTTGATGGAGAGTTGGCGAACTTTATTGAAGCTTTCCAGTTCATAGCCCTGATTCATTATAGGGATAGAAAAGTCATACATATTAATTTTTTACTTGATGTTGTCGTCGCCGGGGATCGAACCCGGGATCATATGTGTAACAGTCCAACGTGCTTACCATTACACCACAACGCCCACAAATTGTGATTATATGGTTTTTAGCCCATTAGTAAATATCGTTGTACTAACTGAAGTTATATGTTGTTACCATTAAAATAAAATTTTGAACTCGGTTGGTGCTTTATTTATCTATGTGCACTACTAATAATATTAACAAGCTACTTACAAGGGAGGTATACAGAACCGGACCGGCAGAACTTAATGCACTTCGGATATGTTGTATATTTTTTAGCTGCTTAATCTCATGTTTAGGCGTTACTAAGTTCTGTCAAAAATTAACCCATTTTACGTTGTTCGGCTTATTACGTTCTGTTTAAAGTAACTATACAAAAATTTGGTATCAAATGAAAGGTTTTTTAAGACACTTTCACTGGTGGACAAATAATGGCCAAACACTTTCAATTTTTTTTTATTATTCAAAAAAATCTGCTTTATTAGTTTTATTAGTATATTAATATAAAAATAATGCATAGCAATGCCTATTTAATTTAATCGAGTTAGCGTCTGAGCTAACGCCGATATTCGAATCGGTTCGGTTTTTATGCGACTTTTCCCGAAGAGCCTTTTTCCCCTATATTTCAAATAATTCAAAAATGTGGCAGATCTGGGTCCACTATAATAGCAATATGGGTATCATAATTTTTATTTTCTTAAGTACTTTAACTCTTCGTACAAATAAATCTAGTATTCGTTAATTAAAAAGAAGTTTTCAAAGAAAAGCTATTGAATTTTTAACCCTTAAACGTGAGATTGGGCAGCTAAAAAACAATACGTGTCTCTTGTTTTTTTGCTTCATTACAACATATCCAAAGTTCATTAAAATCTGCGAGTTTGGGGCGGGATAACTCGTTTGTTAACCAACCACCGATTTAATATAAGCGGAGTATATTGGGTACCGACATTTAACAATATAGAATAGAAGTAAAAATTAGCCCAACTAACGTACTTTTGGATAAAAAAATGTAAATCTTGTTTTTATTGGCTTTCCTCATTTTATTTGAATAACAGAATATATTCTGAAATCTATAAAAAAAAAATTAAGAAATTAAATTTTTAATAAAAATTAGCAAAAAAAAAAACAACTACTAAAAATAGCTTGTTTAACAATCTATAAATTTTTGATTTCGTTAAAATTTTTACTAAAATTCATTTTAGAAAAATTTCAAATTAATGACATGAGATAGTTTTTGTATCTAATTTTATTTTTTTTTTAAGATTAGTGTAACTTTAAACAACATATTCCTTATTCAATTATCGCACTATTTAGGGGTTAGGTGTTCATGCATATTGAACGTTTTGTCTGCATGTGTGTGTGTGTGTGTATGTGTGTGTATATTAATAAAAGTATCAAAAAGTTGTATTTTTCACTCACTTTATCACTTAAAAGAATGCTGTCATGCCAACCTAAAAAACGATATCGTTAAAACAAAATCTTGTGTGGAAAAAAGTTTTATTCATTTTATACACAAAATTTCATTGAAAATTTATTGAAATTGTTAAAAAAAAATTTAAAATAACATTATTGTATATATATGAATAAATTCATCGTTTGCTTTACTTACGCATACGTTAAACATAAGAAAAAGTTATTCCCTACAAAGAGATTTTTTCGATAAATTAATATAAAAAGTTTTAAAAAGTTTGAGCGTCATATAGGAAAGGCTTAAAAATTCAAAGGTCACTAAATATGTATATATGAAGAATTTCAAAAATGTTCGAAACTTTGGGGTAAAATATCTTATATCTTAACATGAATAATTTGTTTTGTGTATATGCCAGATTCAAATATGCCAAATGCTTGACATTCACCAAAAAACTCTTGGAAATTAATAACAAAAATCTTTTTACACGTTCCTGAAAAAAGTCGTGTAAATTGATCTCGAAAATGTTGACATTAAAAGAAGCGTTAACCCAAAAAAAAAAAAAAACTCTAGTAAAGTTTTTCAATATTGTATTGTATTTTAAAAAATATACATTAAACGAAACAATAAAAATTGAATTTTAAAATTTATTATAATTTGTTAGTAAATTTTCAAAACTTAATTGAGTTTTTCTTTAGGAAAAACACACGTCGATTTATTTTATATTTCAATTAATTTTATATTTCAATTAAAAATATAACAAATCCACTAATCGGTTTGACGCTCATTTTTAAGAAGAAGAATAAATGTTTTTCTCTAAAAATTATAAACACTATTACTTTTCAAATCAGGCTAATTTCTGAATTTTATGGACGTGTGATTTTCCATTTAAATTGTATTATTAGTTGTGTCTTATAATTGTCAGGTTATCTCTCTATGATAAATTCTTCCACAACCTACCTGCGCTTCTTCTTACATTACAAATATACACTCAAAAAAAAAGTTAGTAAAGTCAGCAAAAAATGTTGTTGAGTCAGTAAAATTTTAGTCAGGAGGGTGCTTGCAAAAAAAATTACTAATATCAGCTAAATATTTTGCTGAAAATTAGATAGCTGATTTGCAGCAACAAAATAAGTAGATTCAGCGAAAGTTTTGCTAACACTTGGTCGATTCAAAATTAAAAAATCCTTGCTAGAAGTTCATAAAATTATTGCTGAATATTAGTAGACTGAAAAAAAACACAAAAAATTTGTAAAAAAAATTACACTTTAGTTAATTTATTTGCTGAAAATCTTAAAACTGTTTTTGTTATTCATTACAGTTTATTAGTTTTTTGTTTTTATATACATCGAGATTATTTTTATATTATTTTCAATTTATAACCAGCTTTTAACCTCCGTATATTTACAAAAATAAAGCAAATTAAACATATTAGCTAGGTTGATACTTACAGGAATGTGTTAATAGATCTATTTCGGGAATTTTTTAAGTTCCCATCATCAGAACACGTTTTGAAAGAACTGACAATCCCATGCAAAACATCAAACATTCATATAAACTAGTTTTCTCACTAATTAAGAACTAATATATGAGCTCGAAGTTAAAGCTTATCACTATTGATGAAAAATAAATTGAAAACTTGTTTGTTATGTGCAAGCTCTACCTTTTGTAGATACATAATACACGCTTTCTTTTTTTTTCCTTTTTATTTTCACACTTGTGTTGTTTTGTTTAAAAATTAAATGTCGAAAAAACATAATTTTCATTTTTAATACAAAATATATCAAACTTAAATTTCAAATTTTATTCTAAATTTAATTCTAAATTTTTAACTGCTATTTGGCATTATATTAAAAATAATATACATGCATGCATATTTTGTCTAGCTCCCCTCCACTAACTTCATAGAATTTGCAAATTGTCAATACATAGTGTCTCATTTTGCCTCGCCACTTATTTAAATTCTACTATCAGTGACATTAAAATGATAGACAACCATCAAAATGCTGCACACGATTTATGCATAAACGACAACGCCAAAAACGAAAGAACCCATATAGACACGCTAATTTCACAGAATAAAAACACGTAAACACGTGCCAGGGAATATGCATTTTAATTTTGAATGTCAAAAGTTGATGAGTGTGTGTATGTGAGGCAACTGCTACTAGCTACGCAAGCACGATTTAATATTTGAAATATCAAAGAAAAAAACAAAAAAGAAATCAACACTTCGAATCGATGTAAAACAAAAGTTTAATATAATACTATATATTATTATACATAACATTGTATAAATATAAAATTATGTATGAAATCATGTTAATTAATATGTAAGATGTGGAAATATATACCACATCTACGGTAATATCAATCGATATATATTTATTTTTTCCACCAAATTTTAATATGATACCGTAACATTGTATTAAACCACATAAAATTATATATGAAATCATGCTAATTAATGTATGTAGTAATATATGCCACATATACGTTTATATAAATTGCTATATATTAAGATATGATTATGTATGAGACAATCTGAAAAATTTTCGTAAAATCAAATCCAAGATAAAGTTATATATGATCATATGCGACGCCACATATATGCATATTAAGCTATATGTTTTTTTATAATATTATATTAAACAAGATATGAACGATTTTACGCGGGTCTTTTCTTTATCCAAAATTAAACAAAATACAAGGTGGTGCAAAAGTAATCCTCCTATCAGAAAATGCTATAAATTTTGCGATTGGCCCCTAATGTCAGTTCTGTTTTGACATTTGTGTAGTAAACACATGCGAAATACACGTTAATAAACAATGTTACGCTACACTGCTCCAGAACGCGGAATATTGGTGACTATTTATTTGACCAATAATCGGTCGGTGACTTTGGCACAACGTGAATTTCGTCGCAGATTTCCTGGCCGTCCAACGCCTACTGGTGAAACACTGCGACGTTTAGCCGCTCGCCTCGAAGAGACTGGCACAACACGAGATGCTGCCAGGCGTTGCAGACCCCGGAGTAGCCGTTCTGCAGAGAATATTGCTGCTGTAGCCGAGGATATCATGTAAGCGCCGTCGACATCGACCAGACGACGTGCCACGCAAATGGGTATCAGTCGACGGTCTTTACAGCGAATTTTGGTACAAGATTTGAAGATGTTTCCGTACAAAGTCCAGACGGTGCATCAGCTGTTAGCTGCTGACCGCCAATCGCGTGTAACATACGCTCAAGCCATCCTTAATCACCACCAAGAGGAAGATGATCTTTCATCAAAAATAATCATGAGTGATGAGGCCCATTTCCATCTTAGCGGGTACGTAAATAAGCAAAATTTACGCTTCTGGGACACTGAAAATCCGCGTGTAACCCACGAAGAGCCATTACACCCGCTCAAAGTCACTGTATGGTGTGCTGTTTTCACTGGAGGAGTCATCGGACCTTTTTTCTTCGAAGACGTCGCGGGCCAAACGGTTACTGTGAATGGTGAGCGCTACAGAGCAATGATCAACGAGTTCTTTTTGCCGCAACTTGATGAATTGAGATTGGAAAACATGTGGTTCCAGCAGGACGGTGCAACGGCACACACTGCACGTGCCACAACCGATATGCTGAAGGATGCATTTCCCGGGCGCCTAATCTCCCGTTTTGGCGATTTGCACTGGCCAGCAAGATCGCCTGATTTGACCGCTCCAGACTTCTTTTTGTGGGGCTTTTTGAAGTCGCGGTTTTATGTCAACAAGCCTCAGACTCTTGCAGCTCTTAAAGACAATATCCGTCAAGAATGTGAGGACCTATCGCCGGAAGTTTTGGCCAAAGTGATGGAAAATGCCATAAAAAGGGCTCAAATGACAATCAACTGTGGCGGCGGCCATTTACATGACATCATATTCTCGACTTGATGTAAAAAAAATTAAAATACCAAATAAAAATAATCCACAAGAAGAATCAAAGTTTTTCATTTTTTTTTTTTTAAATTACAGCCAAAAAACATCGGAAGGTTATTTTTGCGCCACCTTGTATGATGGTATATAAACGTTTTTACTAGGGTCTTTTCTCTTTCCAAAATTCGTTATAGTTCACGTATAGTCGCTGCTCAAAGTTGGCAGTTTTTAACAGATATATAAGGAGTACACAATATTTAAATTATCATAACTTTTAAAGGCATCAACAGAAAATTAAATATTTGGTGTCATATTAAAGATAAAATCCTCATCGTTAAACAGAGTTATATAAAAATCATTTTTTTCGCTGAAAGAATAACCAAATTGAAAAATGATGAATGAATGAATTAAGTGTTTTCTATAGCCGAGTGTAGAAACAGTATGGACTACCAGTACTAGTTAACTCTGTACACCAATTTGATACATATAATAATGACTTACTAATAAGCAGTTAATTTTCCCATTATGTTAATAAAATTATTAAAAAAAAAATAAAAACTAAAAATATGTTAAAAATATTACTTGAGCCAGAGTAAAAACTATTTTTTTTTTTTATATAAAGGGTCCGCCAAATAACTTTTTTTTTTTGAAAATGCTATAAAAAAAACTACTGAATATTTTCTCAAATTTCTTTTTTATTTGAAAATACAATCCTTCCGGTTAATAATGGAAAATAATTTCATTCAAATGGCTGCCTCGGCTGGCCATGCAGTAGCCTACACGATCGGTCCAATTTTTAAGCACATTATCGATTGTGTGCAGCTGTATTTCACCAATCTTCTGTAAGTCGATCGCAGGCCCCCTTAGCGATGCAAAAGCGCATTGGATGGTACAGTTGGCTTCAACTCCTGAACCAATTGGACTTTGTATGGCGTCATACCAAGGTCTTTATGCAAAATTCGTCTCAATGATGTCTCCGAAATGTTCAATTGTTGAGAACGACGGTGAATTGATGTTGATGACGCTTCACGCACACTTTCTACCACAGCAGCAATATTCTCGGGTGTAAGCACTGTTTTTGGCTTTTCACGCTTTGGTTTATCGATGAGGATGCCAGTTTCTTTCACTTTTTTCACAAGATAACGAACATACGGAGCTGACGGTGCTTCTCTTCTTCCAAAATCCGTACGCAATTTTCGCACACATTCCGCAACATTACCATGATTTTCAAAGTAATGTCGCAATATTTCCCAGCGTTGTTCAAGCGTATACACAACCATATTCGTTCAGCGGAAGGATAAAACTAATTATCTGTCAAATCAGTCAGATATGAGCTAAGTGTTACCATTCACGAAATAAGCACTAGTTGAAAAAAAGCGTTAGATGGCGGACCCTTTAAATGAAGCATTTTTGGTCCTAAAAGTTTAGTTACATAAAGGAAAAAAAACGGTCCCTGACTGTGATATTAGACGATATTAGACGCCACTATTAGAATCGTTGATTTAAAATGACCAATCGGCATTGATGTGGGCTTGGTAGACATCTAATGTTATAATGAAGAGGTCGTGTTTGCAAAACATGGTCAAAAGTCTTAAGATGTAAAGATTCTCTCATTTCTCAAACGGTTTCAGAAAAGTAAATTAGAAAAGTCGTTTTCGACATTTACCTTACAACATAATTTTTATCAAAGTTTTTTAAATTTTGGTCTATAATGCTCGCAATGTAGAAACGGTAATGACATGTCATTATTTTTCCTACTTGCAGTAATGAATCCAGATTACTCTCTGCTTTACTATAACACAAATAATAAGGACGTACTAGGTAATTTTCCCATTATCTTAATACAAAAAATAATTCCTTAGCCATAGCTACTTATTTTCTATCATTGTTTTCAATATAAAATAATTATATAAATTAATCTATTTTTAGACTCATTATTTTTCCAACTGTAGTAAGTTAATATATAACTACATATTTTTGATTATTTGTAAGCTGGAAAGTAATGATATTTTGTGCAAGTTAGTCATTTATGTTATTATCAATCAAGTATAACATGTCGAGATAGTTTAGATGATAGAGCGGTTGACTGATAACTTGGAGGCCCGGGTTCGAATCCCGTCTGGGCAGAATTTATTAAAAACTAGGCTTCAAAAAAATTTATATTTTTTTTATTAAGTTTAGTTTTTTTTAATTTAGTTTTAGACTCATTATTTTTGTCCATACTGGTAGGATGCTACTACTTTTTGAAAGGTGTTTAGTAATTAAATGTCAGTATTTTGCTCGACATCCTCATATAAAAGTAATGAGATTTGTAATAACAATTGTAAGCACTTGCCATTTGCAAATATGTACTTATATAACCACTTATATGGTAACCCTTTCCTACACTGGGGTGCTGTGATAGTAAAATAAAAAAACATACATTGACGGTTTTCATTGTATTGTAACTCTTGATATACCATATTATTGCCACTGCTGCCTGACAAAAGAGTGGTCATAATTAATAGAGCAAACAACAAAGTCTTTTTGCACTTAACTACATATTTATATAAAGGGTGTTTTTTATAGAGGTATAGAACTTTAAATGGAATAAAACAAAGATGAATTTTTTAAATTGAAATGAAATTTACTTTATTCGAAAGATAATCTTTTGGCATTATAATTCAAATATGACTTCAGGCTGGCGCGGACGTAGTCGAATTTGGTGGTCCAATTTTGATGACTTTTTCCAACATTTGCGGCCGTATATTGGCAATAACGCGGCGAGTGTTGTCCTGCATGTGTCAATCGTTTCGGGCTTATCGGCTAAGAATAGAGACTTCACATATCCCCATAGAAAATAGTCCAGCGGAGTTAAATCGCACGATCTTGGAGGCCAATTCACGAGTCCGAAACGTGAAACTATGCGGTTACCAAACGTTTTCTTCAATAAATCAGTTGTGGCCCGAGCTGTGTGACATGTTATTTAACATGGTTATTCAATTGATGAAAGAAAAAGTCAGTAATCATGGCTCTATAGCGGTCACCATTGACACACACATGATTCCACCAGCCCATAAAGCACACCAAACAGTCAGTTTTTCGGGATGTAACGGTGTCTCAAAATACACTTGAGGATTATCATCAATCCAAATACGGCAGTTTTGTTTATTAACGAAAAGTGAGCTTCATCGCTAAACAAAATTCACAAAATTCGTGAGCGATACGTATTTTAAAGAGAACCATGATTTTCAAAATAAATTTGCACAATTTGGAAGCGTTGTTCAGGCGTCAGTCTATTCATGTTGAAATGGCAAACCAAACTAAACATAAATCACTTGACAGCTGACAAAATTGCCGCCAGTTAAAAAAGTGTTGCCAACTTAAAGCTTTATACCTGTATAAAAACACCCTTTATATATATTCATATATATATAAACGTAGTTAGTAGCGTACTATTCTTTTGAAGGCAGGTACAATAAAGGAGTCATATGTCAAGTGGTAATTTTAAACAATTTAAGTTTTTTTTTTTTTAATTATGCTTGATGATGCTTGCTCATCTCTCAGGGCAATGAAGTGTAAAAGAGTTTTTGACATTGTGGCATTGGTATCGCTAAACTTTGACACATTTTAGGTTTTTGGTTGTAGTCGTGGCAGTAGTGGTGTTTTGTCTATTCGAATAGTTGTTGGTTGTGATGGCATCCGTTGGACATTAGAATATTTATATGTAAATGTATACAGATACTACAAAAGCTGCTTTTTTATGGCGAGGGGTTAACTGTGAAAAACTTCATGCTAATGTTGTGTCATATTTTTGCGTGTTTGCCACATAACCACTTTTCATCATCATCAGTAGCAACATCGTCGTCGTCATATTTATTCAGCATCCAACATAACCATCATACTATTAGCAATAGTATGTTATAGTTTAGATGTATTAGTGCGCCATTTTTTGGTATGAAGAAAAAATATTTTTTTTGAAAAATTTAAATTTACTGTTCAGATTATTGTAGTGTTAGGTCTAAAAGTTATTTGAGAAAAATCAAATATCTTTAACACGTAGAGCTCCGGTTTAGAAGTTTACGCTTTTTGAAAATTTATCTTAAATTGCTATAATAAAAATATATCTTGTGACACATATTTTTTTTATTAATTTTGGCATGCTGAACTCGAAAATTTTAAAATTTTTGATATCGGACTATTTCGATTTGATTTTCACTAAAAATCGCGTATTTTTCCTCTACCCTAGAAAATTTTTAAAAATTATCTTAGAATTTTTTGTGTTTGCACTCAAATCGACAGATACAGTAAATATTCCTTTTATAATAATGTGTAAAAATTTAAAAGCATAACAATTTTACTGTTTTTTCGAGATATTTGTAGGTAAATTTGCAAGTTATCCTTCATTATCCATTATTATGCTCAAATGAAAAGTAGTTTTGTTAGCTTTGCTAGTGCAAAAATAAAAAATTTAAGATCATTTTTAAAAAATTTGTAGAAAATCCATTTTTAATAAAAATCTCGAAAACCGTTAGTCCAATTTGTTTTTAACCGTTAGTCCAACAGTTTTTAAATATTTGTGCTTAGCATGGCAAAATCATTACAAAATATTGTGTCGCAAGACATAATTTTATTAAAGCAGTTTTAGAAAAATTTTCAAAACTCGAATATGTTCTTTGAATATTTTGTTCGGATGGCACGGGTTAATGCAATCGGATTTTTCTCAAAATCGCACCTAACTTTTACACCTAGTTCTACAATAATCGCAACAACAATTGACAAAAATCGAAAGTTAAAAAAAATGGCTCATTAATGTACATACTTAAATACACCTACCCCTTGATTAACACAATAGTTCTTAAAAAAAATCGTGTAAATCAAATTCGAAAATTTACGTTTGAAATATTGCGTAATTTAAAATACCTACAAAATTAAAGTTTTTTAATATTATAGAGTAGTTTAAATTAAATATTGTTAAAGTTAAAATAAAATTATAATCTTTACACTCATAATAATCCATGATTAAAAAATTAAATTATTTTTATTTATTAGTTTTCGTATGAGCGAATTTTATTAATTTAGATAATTCATAACAAATACGAACACGATTTTGTAAATTATTTTTAACGCTACCCAGTAAAATAGTAAAATCCAAATAACAGGTTGCAGAACAACTTATACTGTAATACAATAGGTTCTAATTTCTGTTCTACAACCGATTCAGTTTGTATGAAGTTTGTCATATTTACAACAGGCTCTTCACCCCCCAAATAAGAACAGGTTGCGTTAGAATCGGTTCTAGAACCAGTGTCTGCCCACAGTTTAACTCTCAGGAACTATTTCGGTACCAAAAGAAGCTGTTATGGAATAGATTCTGAGGTAACCAGTTCTAAAAAATGTTGCTGGGTAAGTACAAAAAATTTTAACATTACAAAATTTTCGTGAACTCTATACACACAGAAAAATGTAACCATTTCCCAACTAAAATTCGGTTACTACGACTAATATCGGTTTATGCAACAGAATGTTGGTTTGCACAATAAATTCGGTTAACACGATAGAATTTTGTTGGAACACCAAAAATATTCAGAAATCACATTTAGATATGGCTATACTAAACGATTTTTTTGGTTGTAACTACCAAAATACACTTTCGGTTGGCACTTAAATTTTCTGTGTGTACTAAAGAAAACTGTTAAAATATAAGAAAATGTACAAAATTATTTTTTTTGTATTTTAACAAAATTTTGTACATATTTAAAGGGTGGTTAAATTGTAAGGGCCGATGTTGAATGTGAACCACACCTAAACGCCAAGTTTTTTCCGAATTTTATTTGACATTTCTCTATTTCAGACTTACTCAATTTGAACCATGGAGAGATATACAATCCAACAACGTGTTAAAGTTATCCAGACTTATTACATATCGTGCACTTCGTGACTTTTTTGGTCAATTTGATCGTCCAAATGTGCGTACAATCGCAAAAATCGTGGAAAAATTCGAGCAAACCGGGTCTGTAGAAGATGTGAGAACACCAGTGCATGCTCGTACAGCTCGTACTGTAGAAAATATTGCTGCTGTTCGCGATAGTGTGGCTGAAGAGCCGTCCACCACAGCTCGTCGTCGTGCCCAACAATTGCACCTCTCACGCTCGTCGTTGATGAACATTATGCATAAAGACTTTACACGCTTACAAGGTGCAATTGGCTCAAGAACTAAAGCCTCTTGACCATTCCAAACGTCGTGAATGGGCAGAATGGTGGCAAGAAATGGCAACAGTGGATGATCAATTTTCGAAGAAAATCATCTTCAGTGATGAGGCACATTTTCACCTCAGTGGATTCGTCAATAAACAGAATTGCCGCATTTGGGCGAATGAGAATCCAAGAGTGATTGTCGAAAAACCAATGCACCCACAAAGAGTGACTGTTTGGTGCGGTTTATGGGCTGGCGGCATCATCGGGCCGTATTTTTCCAAAATGAGGCCGTTCAGGCAGTTACTGTGAATGGTGTTCGCTATCGTGAGATGATAACGAACTTTTTATGGCCCGAATTGGAAGATATGGATGTGGACGATATGTGGTTTCAGCAGGACGGTGCCACTTGCCACACAGCTAACGAAACAATGGCTCTTTTGCGCAACAAATTCAATGGCCGTGTTATCTCACGTAATGGCAATGTCAATTGGCCGCCAAGATCATGTGATTTGACACCGTTGGACTTTTTTCTTTGGGGTTATTTGAAAGAAAAGGTGTACGTCGATAAGCCAGCAACAATTCAAGAGCTAAAGGATGAGATAATTCGGCACATTAACGGCATAGAACCTCCATTATGCCTCAGCGTCATCGAAAATTTGGACCATCGGATGGAGGTGTGCCGCCGTGGTCACGGCGCCCATTTGGCCGATATTTTGTTCCATACATAATTGAGTAATACCAATATATCATAATAAAATAAAATTAAAATAATTTCCTAAATAGTTTGTGTTTTATTCAAAATCAACATCGGCCCTTGAAATTTAACCACCCTTTACAAATGAAGAGCTTATTGTAAAAACATGATAAGCCACATTTATTGTTTTAAGAATATCTGCAGTTTTCTATACATGCATTGATAAATATTTGATAGAAGTCTTGTGGAGCACTTGTAAGAAGTACCTATGGCATATACCTTCTGAAAATCCAACGTTTTTTTTCACTTTTTCAACCATTAAAAGGCGGAAAATCTAAAAATAAAATGTGGCTTCCCGAGGAAAAACATTATATATGATCGTATGTTTTATCTTCTTAAAATACGTTATAATATTATATATGGTGTCATACATATCCATCTATTATTATATATTTCTTATGTCGTAATACCTTTACAAAATAATATATTAAGCTTATATGCTATACATAATAAGATATGATACAACTATTGTCATATATAATAATGCTAACACAATATGTAATTGTAAATGTAAATGTAATATATAATTTAAGATATAATAATATATGCTATATTATAAAAAATATTTTTGTATGTTATATAAGATATGCTTATATATGCTGCCATATGAATAATGCAACTAAAGACATAATTATTTATGACACTAAAATTAACAATTTAGTTTGAGATATGATTATATATGGTCCCACATCATTAATATTTTCTATGCGTATAAGACATAATTATATATTGCAATATATAACCCCATATATTATTATATATGCGCAGATGTCCAAATTATTTTTTTTTTTTTATATAAATAAATTCAATTCTATAAACCAAAAAATAATTATCTTCTCGGATCTAATTAGATCCAAGTAGGTCGAAATTTATCCCACTGGATATTTCGGGATCCATCAAGATCTTAAATTCGATATTTTGGATCCTCAAATTTTAAGTTCAATTTTGATCTAACTTAATCCGGTAATATATTTGGATACCCAAATTTTGAGATAAACTTGGATAATCGATCCATATCAAATGACATAATTTTGTAGTTGAGATGTAACTTTTTTTTTATCGCGCTATCAAGTTTTTACAATAAGCACTTCAAATGTTTTCTTTGTATTTTTACAAAATTTCGTAAAATATACAAATAAAATTTGGTATTGGAAACGAAATATCATTTGTGCATATTACAAACTTTTTCGTATTATTATAATAACCAAAACTTTCGTAAAATGACCAAAAGTTTTCGTGTATTTTATCAATTTATTATTATGAGTGTAGATACCAGTTTACACAAAAATTGCTAAATTATTTTAGTTGTACTTCCATATCATTTTTTTGTACTCTCCATCTCTAACACTGGCTATTCGTTAGCATATTAAAGTCCCAAAGGTCTGAAAATATTTTGTTTATAAAAGTTTATTCAAGTTTTTGTGAAAGTGTTAAATAGAATTTGTTTTTGTGAACAGAACGAGTTTTTCGGTCGTTTTTGTGGTTTCTATGACACATACAAACTAAGTTTTTCTTTTTTATCATTTTTAATTTATTTTAATCCAATTTCGATCCATTTTTTATCTCTAAATTAAAAATTAATCAATGAATTTTCGTACTAATTTTAATTGAGAAACCATAATTAAAAATAAAAAATGCTTAAACATTTTCTTATTAATAAGTAAGTTGCCAATATTTGAGTGTAGAAGTATGACCACTTCTGATCAGACACTTTTTATACTTAGAAAAAAATATAAAAAAATCGTATAAATCGGGGCAAATTCCACATCCATCCATGTACAAGACAAATAAAAAAACATGTAAATCGAGGGATAGATGTAGTCAGTTATACATTGAGTATGATGCTGTAACAACCATGATTTTAAGTTATGATAAAATAACTTTATATGTTTTTTTTGTCATTTTTTTGTGACTAAACTATAGTGCGGTAAAAGCACTTTAAGAGAAGTTTTTTTCTAAAGAGGGAAAAAAACTTTTGTTAAAAAAATAGCTTAACACAAAATTGTTAAATATAATAATTATTAAAAGTTGTTGTCTATTAAAATTTTGCATATGAAATTTATTAGTTTTAAAAAATAAAGTTTTAATAATAATAACCCAGTGTGGAAAAAACATTACCGTATAAGTGGTTATATAAGTAAATATTTTGTAATGGCAAGTACTTACAATTGTCATTAAAAATCTCATTACTTTAATAGGGATATGTCGTCTAATGAGTCTAATAAGTCTAAACATAAATTTTTTAAAAAAAAAACTAAATTTAAAATTTTGTTTAAATAAAATGTGCCAAAACGGTATTCGGAAGTGGGTATCCAAGTTCTACCACCAGTGCTATCTCGACATGTTATACTTGATAGATAAAAACATTAATGACCTGCTTGCACACAATGTCATTACCTTACAGTTTACAAAAAAAAAAACAAAAATAAGAAGTTATATATGTACTTACTGGAGTTGAAAAAATCATGAGTTCAAAAATAGATTTTCAAAAAATGACTACATCATTACCTAATATTGAAAATAATGATAAAAATAAGTGCTTATGGGTAACGCATTATTTTTTTGTATTAAAATAATTGAAAATGTAACTAGTATGTCCATATTATTTATGTTAATTTAGAAATGTCATTACCGGCAGTGGGAAAAGTAATCACATGTCAAAACCGTTTCTACACTGGGAAGTTAAATGTGAAATTCAAAAGCACTGTAGAGGATGAAGAAATCTAATGTATGTGTTTGTTCCACAGTTTCTTAAGTTTTAAAAAAATTTTAAATGATTAAATTCAATTAATTTTGATGTACGAAGCAATTTTGAATTATGCGACAATTTCTAAATGACAGACTATAATTTGTTAAAATTGCTTGATACCGCAAAATGTTGATTATGTTGAAGCCTTAGGTGCGGCATTTTTTCATTAAATATACAAAGAAAAACACGAAAATATGGTTAAAATGATAAATATGATTAAGAAGGAACATATTTTCGTATATTTTTTTTTGTATTTTTTTAATGAAAACTTAGAATACTGTGTAGGTAAAGACCACTGCAAATGTAGTTAAAAACAAATTAAATTTTACTTACAAAGGATGTGTTTTAAATTCACTGGCAAAATTTGTAAATTTAAGAGTCAATTACTAAATTATAGGTCGAAAGACTAGTTCAAATTCGAATGAAATATGTTCTTGAGGTAAACTAAGGTAACTTAAAACGTTAGTTAAGTTATTTAGTTGTTTAAACGAAAACAACAGAAAAAATTGGTTCAACTGAATTAGAACCCGTTTACAAGACTTTCGAACTAACTTTTTTTTATGAGTGTACATTACATAGTAATAAGCGATATTAAATTATAATTAAAATCATGCTAATTAATATATACCATATATGCCACATCTATGGTAAATTCAATCAATATGTTTTTATGTATTAATATGTATTGGACCATATCAAAAATTTTCGAAAAAACCATATCCAATAGAAAATTATATACGATCATATGCGCCATCAATTATATCCATATTATGATATGTAACATTATATGTTTTTTATAATATTATATTAAACAAGATATGATTGTATATGAACGTTTTTACTCGAGTAATTAATATATATCATATATATTAGTCATGCAGCATATACATTTATATCAATGGATATATATTTAGACATGTATATATAAAGGGTCTGCCAAATAACTTTTTTTTTTGAAAATGCTATAAACAAAAACTACTGAATATTTTCTCAAATTTCTTTTTTTATTTGAAAGTACAATCCTTCCGGTTAATAATGGAAAATAATTTCATTCAAACGGCTGCTCGGCTGGCCAGGCAGTAGCCTACACGATCGGTCCAATTTTTAAGCACATTATCGAATTATCGATTGTGTGCAGCTGTATTTCACCAATGGCTTCACGAATATTGTCCTTTAAAGCGTCAATTGTCTCTGGCTTGTTGGCGTAACACTTATCTTTTACGGCACCGCACAAATAATAGTCCAACGGTGTCAAATCGCAGCTCCGAGGTGGCCAAACGACATCAGCTCTGCGGCTGATTTGAATTTTCGCACACATTCTGCAACATTACCATGATTTTCAAAGTAATGTCGCAATATTTCCCAGCGTTGTTCAAGCGTATACACAACCATATTCGTTCAGCGGAAGGATAAAACTAATTATCTGTCAAATCAGACATGAGCTAAGTGTTACCATTCACGAAATAAGCACTAGTTGAAAAAAAAACGTTAGATGACGGACCCTTTATTTTAATATGGATATATATATTTAGATATGTATAGGATCATATCAAAAATATTCGAAAAACCAAATCCAAGATAAAAGTATATATGATCATATTCGCTATCACATATATATTAATAAAATAATATATGATAGTATATGAACCTTTTTTCTCGTGTAGTGTAAAATATTATTTTTTGGTAATGTATATCACGAGTCTATTGACTCAATTTTGTTTGGGACTCGATCTGAAAATTAAAAACTATTAATAGTATTTATAATTTTTAGAGAAAAAGGTATATTCTTCTTCTTAACCTCAACATTTCTAAAAAACTTCTATAATGTTTGAAAACACTCTTGTAAGTTTCAAGTATTTTTTTTTTAATTTTTCGACTTTTAAATGGAAATCGATTCTTAAGGTGAAATTTTTTAAATCACTCATATTTTTTTATGAAAAATTTATATATTTTTGTTTTTATAAAAGCTTTTAACTTTAAGCCAAAAAATAACTTTTTTTAATTATAAAATTTAAGGTGCATAAAATTTAAATTTTCCATTATACATGTGTATATGAGTAATTCCAAGTCAATTGTCCAGCTAAAAAAAGATATATAGTATTAATTTTTTCTTCACTAATACGAACAAATTTGAATGCTTTTCTATCGATCCAGAGAGTTTCAACGATTAACCCGGATTCATTTTAGAGAAAACATTCGTTGAATATAGTTCATCTTAAATATTATAACAATTGTATGTTAATTTATTTTATTTGTAAAAAGAGGATTGATGTATTTTTATCGATCCAGAATGCTTAATCATGTAACTCGGATTAGTTTTGGAGAACATTTTTGTTAAGTATTGTCCTTTATAAATATTTCAACACTTGTATGTTAAAACTACATGGCGTACGAGTAATAAATAATACATAGAATAAAATTCCTCATAAGCCATGTAGGTTCAACATAGAAATATTCAAATATAAAATATTCGATAAAAAGCATTTAAAACTTTTTTTATGAATAAATAAAATTTGTCCGATTTTAGACAAATGACTTTTCTATCACAATAAACAATTAGTACTCGCTCCGATTTTCTTTAAAAAAATAATATATTTTCTTAACTCCCCATAAGAGCATCTATTGATAAAGCTAAATTTATAGAATTCCCCAAATTCATTTAAATTATTTTAAATAAATAATAAATAGTATACTAAAAATGAGTTTAAAAGAGTTTACTACGACAACTTCATCCACTTTTTGAGAAAAAGAACGAAAAAGTTAGACAGCTAATGCTGAGAGTTTGGCATTGATGAGACAGTTAACTTGAAATGTCAGATATGTATGTATATAATCACAAATATTTTAAAATATCTTAAAAAACAAACTCATAAAAATCTTTTAAATTCATATAAAACTATAAAAAGTTTATAATACAAAAAATATATAAACTCTACGGATACCTTGTAACATACTCTGCTCGAATACCAGCTGTAGTGGGGAAAAGTGGTAAAGGAAACTTTATCCATTCACAACTTAACTCTTGATATGTACCTGAAGGAAGTAATATAATCAACTTTTTAAATATTAAAAACAAAGTGGTCTTAGATAGAGACAGGAAAGAAACCAACAACCAAACAGCAACAATGGAGAAGAAAATTTTCTTAAGACTTTAATAAAATTTCATACAAAATATTATCATTATGAAGCCACACAAACACATTCATTGACTTACGAAACATACACACACACACACACTTATACTTAAGAAACTAAACTTATTGAAAGTTTACTTTACTAACAAAAAGATAGAAACTTCAAAACAAAATATGTCTATATTGATAGATGTGTATGTGTGTGCTAGTGTGTCCGTTAAAACTAGATTTGTTATTACACTCCCAGTTTTATTGCAAATGGTTCCAAATGGAAGAAATCGATTTCGAATTTTGGCCGAAAATGGCCCATTTTTGAAAAAGTGTACTCTTAGTAAAAACTCAAAAAATTCGAGATTTGGAAAAATTTATGTTTTCTTTGCATTAAGCAGCAGAAAATTTAATTTTTGTCATAGGACTAAGTCTCACGAAGTTGCGTAAAAAAAAGCTTCAGCGATTTAAATTCAGTAGTCAAGGGGTAAAAAATGTGGCGTCGAAAATAGTTTCAGTTTCCTGTTTTGTTTTTTCCACATTTTTTCCAAACGAACTATACAAAAATGGGTATCAAATTAAAGGTATTTTAGAGACTCAACTCAATCACTATAACTCAGAGAACAATTGAGATACAACACTGAATTTTTCACACAAATGTAAAGGAGAGTTCAATAAAAAGCATATATTTTTTAAGAATTTAAAAAACTAGCATTTCGCGATATAGCCATTTAAACTCAAGACCCCCAAAAAAATTGATAGACATATAATTTTAAAGAGCATATTTTACCTTAAAAAATTAGATCAATACGAATATAAAAGATTCGTATAGTTTAAAAGTTATAGTCTAATTTGTAAGGTTACTTTAGTCAATTTTTAACTGCAATAAATGATGTTATATTTCGGCAAGTGAAAGGGTTCAGAACCTAAAACTTATGTTCCGTCAATTTCTTGTCGAGTATGACAGTTATGGGTGGTCGATCCGAAAGTGCCATATTTGTAATTGAGTTGACTTTTGGTTACTCTATATGTTATTTGCTTTTGCTGGGGTCATTTTGAACCCCACCTTTTTAAACCTTGAAAGTGATATTCACATGATAAATAATTGAGCTTGTTTACAAATTTAATGAAAATCTGAAAGAAATTATTCTGTAAGTTTTGTAGTTGGTCTTTTTTGTTTAAAGTGGAACTTTAACCCTATATGTATCAAATTACATAAAATATTTTTTTTTTTATCAATTTAAAAGCTTTGCACTCTAATAGTCATAATTAAAAATTACGCTTCATGGATCTTTTTTGTCCCCAGGCCATTAAGGGTTTAAGATGTTTTTTTAAGTAAATGTAAGGAGAACACAGGTCAACAAATAAAAAAGAATGTTTGGTGCCGAGATATCGTTAGTGGTTTGGTATTTGGTGTCCATTGGCAACACTTAACGTATTTTTTTTTTTCCTATATGTAGTTTTGGATCTACCGTCACACAGTGGGATATTTCACAAAATTTGTTGAAATATTTGTTTGGTGCCTAGATATCGTAAGTGGTGTGGTATTAGGTTTCCTTTGGCAACACTAAACATATTTTTTGTTTCCTACATGTAATTTTGGATCTACCGTCGCACAGTGGGATATTTCACAAAATTTATTGAAATAATTTCGACATTTCTTTCCGATTGCAATAAAATTTGGAATAGGCATAAATGAGCTTCAGTTTGGACGTTGGGTCCCACAGACCCCCGGAGACCCTCAAAGTAGGGTACTTTTTTTTTTTTAATTTTGTATCTTTATTTCATTTTAGTTTTAACAAAACAATTATATTTTTGCCTCAGCGCCATATATGGCTTTATAGACGCCAGTAGGCAACATAAATATCTACATTAAATATACAAATTTAAATTTAATTTATTCCACTTTATACAATTTTCTATATAAAAATAAAAATAATAATAATAAGTTTTTAAGCTTTCAAGATGCAAGAAGTACTTCAACATTTTGCAATAAAAATTCTTTTAAACTACTTTTAAAAGTTGATAGAACTGAGATATTTTTTAAGCGATTAGGTAACTGGTTGTATTCATTAGGTCCAGCAAAAGATATTCGTTGTTTAGTTAATTCAAGTCTATATCGTACAAAATTTAAGTCCATCGCCTGTCTTGTGATTCTTTGTGTGTGTGATATATTACTACTAAATTGTATGGTGTGAGAACCAATACCTCTAATACATTTATAAACATATACTTATAGGTGATGTATATACAGACCTTTCACCGGAAGTATCGTTTTTGCATAATTTTCAAACAAATCAGTGATCCCAAGACTGAGTTAGCTTTACTACCGTAAATTACTGGAAGATAAGTCAAGTGCGAGTGAATTAAGGATTGGTAAATTAACATTTTCGTATCAGCATTTAGTTTATTTTTAAATTTATAAAGTATACCAATTCTTGATGATAATTTAGATTTTAGGCAACTGATGTGATTTTCCCACAGAAGATTATGGTTTAAGTTTATGCCAAGGTATTTAACACTTTTCGATTCATTTACACAGTGCAACACGAAAAAAATAACCATATACGGACACCACTACGTGATAAAAGACTAAAAAAAAAGACCCGTGTCTCCCAATTTTTCCCAAAGTCATGTACTTTTTCTTTTATGGGCCGCCAAAGATTTGGGGACTCGGTATCATTTTCGCAAAAAATTGATCATTTTCTCAGGCTCATATCTTGCAAACCGTTCCGAATTTTGATTTACTTTCTGAGGCAAAGTTGTAGCTCTTGTCATAAAGAACAAAAAAACTTCACCTTCCAGATCAAAATCGCAAAAAACTTAAAAAAAATTCGATTTTTTTTACCTTTTTTCCCGTGTTCAGGTCCATAGGTAGCAAACCGTTCAAAATTCAAGGAAACATTCAACTAAAAAAAAATTACCTAAGAGCTCAATAAACAAATTTCTAGAACATATAAACTTCCTAGAGATGATTCTTAACACTGTTAAGAAGTTTATATGGTTTAGAAATTTGTTTATTGAGATCTTAGGTAAATTTTTGTAGTTGATTGTTTCCTCGAATTTTGAACGGTTTGCTACCTATGCACCTGAACAGGAGAAAAAAGGTAAAAAAAATGAAATTAAAAAATTTTCGGCAAATTTTTCACTTTTGCGCGCTACCTAGACAGTGTTAAGAATCATCTCTAGGAAGTTTATATTTTCTAGAAATTTGTTTATTGAGATCTTAGGTAAATTTTTGAAGTTGATTGTTTCCTTGAATTTTGAACGGTTTGCTACCTATGGACCTGAACACGGGAAAAAAGGTAAAAAAATCGATTTTTTTTAAGTTTTTTGCGATTTTGATCTGGAAGGTGAAGTTTTTTTGATTTTATATGTTCGCAATTTTTGTTCTTTATGACAAGAGCTACAACTTTGCCTCAGAGAGTAAATCAAAATTCTGAACGGTTTGCAAGATATGAGCCTGAGAAAATTATCACTTTTTTGCAAAAATGATACCGAGGCCCCAAATCTTTGGCGGCCCATAAAAGAAAAAGTACATGACTTTGGGAAAAATTGCCAGACACGGGTCTTTTTTTTTTTAGTCTTTTATCACGTAGTGGTGTCCGTATATGGTTATTTTGCCATGACTTAAAAAATTACACACAGTGTTATTAATTGACCATCAATATGGACACATAAAGGCTCTTCATTTTTTGAAACATATGGCTTAAATCTTATGAATTTTGTTTTGTTAGCATTCAAAATTAATTTGTTTATTCTCAGAAACTCCGATAAAATTGAAGCATCATATTCTACTTGTGTTTGAAGAACTTTCTCGTATTTATAATTGTAAAAAAGGGCAAATATAATCTGCAAACATAAAAAGTTTACCATTAAACTGTATGTTTTTCAAATCATTTATAAAAATTTTAAATAACAAGGGACCAAGAACAATGCCTTGTGAAACCCTACAAGTAACATCACGCTCCCTGCTTCTTGACTCTGCTATTTGCACAAATTGTTTCCTGTTTTTTAAATAGTCTTTAAATATCTCAAGAGATTTTACATCGAAACCAATATAACTCAGGTTTTTTAATAAGTATGTAGTGATTTACCTAGTCGAATGCTTTTGATAAATCAAAAAACACGCCAGCAACTCCTTTGTATCCTGCGTCAAGTCCGCTACAAATGTGTTCAATTACATATATGACAGCTTCCTCAGCTCCACTAGCTTTCCTGAAACCATATTGACGATCAAATACGATTTGGTTAACCTCAAGATAATTTGATAGTTCTTCAAACATAACTTTTTCAAAAATTTTATCAATAAAGAAATTTTAGTGCCTGCCAATTTTTGGTTTCTTATCGGATTTTTATTAAATTTACATATTTGTAATATAACTAGTAGAGTTACATTATTAGCAGAGACCAACAGAAAACATGAGTACATGTTATGGTTGTCTCTTGTAGTTCCCCAGATAAGATGTGTAATTCCAAATTTGTCACAGTCAAAATCTAGAAATATAAGTATAGGAAATCAAAATGTGTGTCCTAAGTTAAAAAAAAAAAAAACTACAGCTTCTCGGCACGAGTATAGAGTCTAGTCAAATTAAGGTTATATTTTTCCGAATAATCAATTTTCATAAAGTTTTCAGGAAAGGAGTTGCTCAATACACAAACACGACTTATAATTTTTTTTTATTTTTTTTTTTTTTAATAACAAAAATTAATTATAAAAAAACACGCTTTTGTATTTTAATGCAATTTGTGTATCGTTTTGGATTCCCGGCTAAAGTTGGTTAATGATATCGGATAAAGTCAGATTTCTTTACATGAATAATTTTAAGTAAATTAAAGTAATAAATGGAATAAAAAATAAAAGTTTTCAAAATTTTAAATTTTGGGAATTTTAAATAAAAATATACTTTTTCCAAAAATTGCGACATTTTCAGCATTCTTCGAATCAGTATTCTTCCATTTGAAACGATTTGCAATAAAACTGGGGGGTGTAATGAACAAAATTCAAAAAATCGTTGTTTTGAGGGACATCCTAGTGTGTGTGTGTGTATTATACTGTCGATTTTCTTCTTAAAAGACATAAAAACAAACTTAAATGAAAATTCGGAATATTCTTATTGTTCTATATCTTATAAAATTTCTATATAAGAAATTATTTGACATAGTGTCAAATAATGTGTCAAAATTTTTATACATTTGTATAACAAAAAACAGTTTGCTGCTGCTTGCTTCTATTCTCTTTAACCTAAGAAGCAGTAGAAAACTAAGAAAAGAACATCATTATAAATAAAATGTAAAAAACAGATAGAATATGTTCGGAGAGTGAGAAAATGAAAATAATGTTTGTTGTCATGTTTAAGGTCATAAATGTTGGCAACTTTAATAGGTATAATTTACAGGTTTACTTTATATTGTTTTATTAGTATATGTGTGTGTGTGTGTGTGTGTGTATTATGTGTACAAGTAGAAGAGTTTGTATGGATGGCTATGTTTGTTAAGGTGGTTTTACAAAAAAAAAAAAAATTATGTTGTACAAAACCTCAAGAAAACATTGTGTAGACATGAAGAAAAACATGAGATTGGAAATTTTGTTCTTATTTTTATTTTCAAATAATAGCTGTAAAGTTTTTTATGGGTCTTTCTTAAAAAAAAAAAATGTAATGGTTTAATTTAAGAATTTTGATTTAAATTTAAAAATTATTTTATATGAAACAACAAGAATTTTTTGTAGATTATTATATTGCTTACAAATTGCAAAAATAGTTATTCTTATATTAATAATTGATAGACTGATAGTTTTAGAAACTATATTTATTAAAGTCAAAGTCCTGACTAGAATTGCTAAAAAATAGAGAGCTGATGGTTAGCAACAAAATTTTTAGATTCAGCTAAAGTTCTGCTAACACTTAGTTGACTCGACATTAAAAAAATCCTTACTAAAAGTTAATAAAATTATTGCTGAATATTAGTAGACTGAAAAAAAATTGAAAATTTTTAGAAATTAATATTTTTGTTGTTATTCTTTAAAAAATAATTTACAATACGTTACAAAATATAAAACTGTTCATAGTGCCGGATTGACGACACGAATTAATTTAGTATTTGAAAATATATGGAAGTAATTATGCATGACATAAACAAATTATCTTTCAACTACTTACATCAATGGTTGTCTAAATGATGGCATCTTTCTAGGAAAGAGACAAAACTAAAGAACAAAATATGAAATACACAACAATTTATTTGCAATAAGAAAAAGGAAACATAAAAAATTAGTCACGATATGTGTCATTGTCTTTCGCATTAGTCTGTCTACCTGAAGGTATATTTGTTTGCAATTTGACCACACTACACTAATAATCACATTAAAGATTTAGTTTACAAATACAATTTTAATGTTTATTAAATATTTTATTTTATCTTTAATTTAGTTAATAGACAATAAATTTGACAAGCCGGTGACAACAAAAAATTAAACTTCTTTTACTCCACATATGTATTAGCATTTTAAGCGTCCATTGGTATAAAAATCATCCATTGTTGATTTTTTTATATGTCTCACAAGAGCTGTATCATGTTAGTATAATTTTCCTCGTCTCTACCACATTCTGACATGCTGCAATATCTACTTGATTCAGCGTATATCTTTCAATCTGGTTGTCGTCCGCAGTCAGCACAATTTTTTTTAGCAAAATAAATTAGTAAAACATTAGCAAAGTATTAGTAAAACATTAGTTCAAAACAGTTAAATGCTGAATAAGTATAACTAAAATTTTAGCTGAAAACACAATTTCAACAAATAATTTGCTGGAAAATAGTGTACTTGATTGACGTTTAACTAACTTTGCTACTAACTTATTTTTTTGAGTGCAGGAGTGGATGAAACTAGAAAAAAGCATTCTCTCAACTTCAGAGTTTTATTGACCCAGGAAGTGGAAAATGAGGCTGTATTACTACCATAATTACGAGGGCGGATCAATAAGTCTGTGACTTTTTGAATGAAACACAGTTTTTTTTTGCAAAAAAAAAATATTTTTCAACATAATCTCCTTTTAGCGCAATACATTTAGTCCAACGTTTCTTCTATTTTTTTAGCCCTTCCAAAAAATAGGAGGCCCATAAAATAGTCATTTGTTTGATCAATAATTTCATCGTTGAAGCTATCACTGGGGGCTAAATCCGGAGAATATAGCGGATGAGGTACCAATTCGTAGCCCAATTCATGGAATTTTGCCATTGACACTGCACCCGTGCATTAACTTGATGAAAAAGAACTTTTTCTCTGCCATATGGGGTCGTTTTTTTTAAATCCTCGTTAAATCGGTCCAATAAGTTAGCATAATATTTGCCGTTTATGGGTTTTCCCTTTTGAAGGTAATCGATGTGGATTATCCGGCGTGCATCCCAATGGTTAATTGAAAGCAAACGCGGCGCCCATCTTGCAGACAGTTTTCCTAAAAAAACTGATCATTTTAAAATCGAAACCACACTGCCATATGAAATGCCTAAGCCATCAACAATCTCTCGCACTTTTACTCATCGATCGGCCAAAAACATATCGTGGATTTTCTCGACATTTTCGGGTGTACTGATCTCAGTTCGCCGTCCAGAGCGTTCAGCGTCATTTGTACTTGTGAGACCACAACGAAAGTCAGTAAACTACTTTTTTACCATTGAAATCGATGGTGCAGAGTCCCCATAGTATTTATCAAGCTTTTCCTTGTTTTGATTGACTGTTTTTTTCTCGCAAAAAGAAATGTTTAATGAGCACTCGGAATTCACTTTTTTTCATTTTTAAAAAAATCCACGAGGTAGTATGTTTTGAACAGCTGTTAAACGCAAAGTAAAAGAAGGAAATTGCTCAAAATTTGACAGTAGTCTATTAACAGGTGGTACTTGATGGGAGCAGTGTTGCATTTCATACAACTACGAGGGAAGTTTGAAAATTCACGGACTTATTGAACCGCCCTCGTATTTAAGTATGAACGGAGAAGGGTAAAATAGATTTAGTCTAAGAGTGGGTATTTGGGGAATTTTACTTCTCCAGTGAAGGGGGTAACGAAATTTGAAAATAAAAACGAAAATTGATTGAAATAAACGAAAATTGATTGTAGGAGTGGATAAAACACACATGCGTGTTTTTTCAACTTCGGAATCGTCATGATCCTGGAAGGTGTAAATAATTTAAACTGTTAAAAATAGTCACTTAGAAAAGAGCTTCAGTAGTGCCTCCTTCCATATTTGTTGCTAATAGAATGTTTCGGTCTCTTCAACCAATTGTTTCAGTTGAGGTAACAATCACTATATTGAGACGAGAAACATTTTAACACGAAAATAGAATTTTGAGTACCTTGGCAGAATTTTGGTAATAATTACCGAAAAATTCCTAAACATACGGTTGGCTACAAACACGTCTCTACTACCGAATCTGTTTTTTTAAAAATTTCACTTAAATATTTAATTATATCAATAAAAAGTTTTGCTATTAATGTAAATTAATTTCTAAATGTTTGGATACATTTTTTTAAGCCAATGGTTCTTATAATCTTAAAACTTGGAGTGTGCTTTTGAATGGAGAGCATAAGTCGAAAATTAATGCAAATTCACGAATCTACAATTCAAGAAGTTATCTGGTAAGATTTGTGTCAATATTTATTTTGTTATTTTTAATTAAATTTTATTTAAACATTTTTATATTGATGTAATTAAACTTTTCATTGATAAGATTAAATGTTTAATTGGTGCTCATTAAATTAAATTCTTATTGCATTTTCAAATATTGCATATTAGTATCGATTTTAGTCTTTTGTTTAAAATAAAATTAGTTTAAAAGAAATTTTCTCAGATCCTGATTCAGTTTGTTTGACAAATATTCATAGTTTTCAAAATCGTTTTTTTTAAACGAATTTTGTATATTAGAAAAAATCCGACCTTCTATTTCTCTTTTTTTTTAAAATATCAATACGTTTTGTTTTTTATGAACGAAGTCGAGTTCCATTCATAAATGTTTTTTATTGTATTTCAATTTTTCGATTAAAACGGCTAAGAGGAATCGACAATAGTTTGAATGATAAGAAAAATTATGGAACAAAGAAGAAAAGTGAAACAAAATCCAAGTTGTCGAATCGTGATACACGAATAATTGTAAACACTGGGAGTAATTCTAAAATAAGCTGCACAGAACTCAGTGCCCTAGTTTACCCTTCTGTGAGCAAATCAACCGCTTGGAGAGTTCTAAATGCTTCCGAAAATATTGTGTTAAGTAAAATAAGGCAAAAAATCAAACGTATGGAATTCGCAAAGATAAACATGAACACAAATTGGAACATGGTATGATAAAATTGCGATATCTTTTTCTGCATAAATTAATTCTTTCTTTCACTCTAGATGCTATTTTCGAACGAGAAATTTGAATAAATCGGACAGAAATACACACTATTAAAGCTCAAAGAAAAACTATACTTCTCACAACGCAGCTTTGATGGCGGTAATGTCATGCGTTTTCTTCAGCAGGAACACTGGAAATTCAGTTAACATCATCAAGAATGAATACACTCACAAGAACTTTGCCATAAAAGTTCAACAGTTATTCAAAAATTTAATCGGTAAAGTTGTTTCAATGGATTATACAGTTAAATTATCAAAGAAATATATTTTTTAACTTTCTGTCTGTTATTCAATAAACAAACTAAATAGACTTTCAGTAATAGTTAAAATATTCAGTTAAAATTTACTATTTAAAACAAAAAGTTTTTATATTATATAGAGTATTTAAATAAACGAAAATACTCTATCGTTTTTACCGATTTGGTCAATTAATTTTTCAACAATTGAAAACAAACTAAAAAATACAATTGTTTTAACCCATTTTGGCCCAGACGGGTAGTTTTCTACCCCTGAACTAAAACCGAGATTTCTGCGAAACTAGACACAGTAAAAATTACTGGTTGATACTCCCCTATCAACAGCCGAGCTCCCACCACCCCCTCATAAAACAATAAACTCCCCAAAAGGACATGTTTTGAATTAAATATAACAATTGTGATATCACTTCAATTTGATAAATTGTCTGTAGTGCAATACTGCAAAAGGTTTGTTCTATGCAAATATAAATAGATTTATACAGTATACTATTGACATAATGGTGCTTTCTTACGTTGAAATTGCATGGGTAGTTTTCTACCCCTTGGGCCAATGTCATAACAACTATTACTTTATATCACATGGTTTTGGTCAGTGCGGTTCAGTTCTGTTTGTTTACTGCATCGTTGATATAAGTTTTTCGATTGTATTTCATTTGCGTTAAATATTGGTAAGTATAATAATTGATATTTTGCAACCATACATATTATTTGGTAAGTATACATTTTATAGAAATGATGCGACACAAATTTTTAAAAATGGATGAAATTATGGGAATCTTGAATTCATCGGACGAAGAAGATGAAGTCAACTCAGCTGTTCACAGATCAACAGAGGTTAATGTTGTATACATTCCACCAGAAGTAGATGAGACAAGTGACACTGAACAAATTAACGATGAAATTATCGAATTTAACGAGCCACTTGCAATGGATATCGCTGGGTCGGGTCGAATTAGAATACGAAGTCGTCGAAAATTACCCTGAAGATCAAGAAGAAACTGAAAGAAGCCTCGAACCACCTCCAAAAAAATTTAAATCACAAGCTGAATATGGCCCAGCTTCTTGGCGTAAGCGTCCCTTTAAATATTCCAAAGAACCAGCTAACGTTGAAGCTACAAAAATCGAGGGCATTGTACAAGACTTAGGTAAATATTATTAGAATTAATAATAAAATTATGTCCATAAATCGTTCTCTTGTTGTAGGTGGAAAATCACCTGCTGAGCTCCTTACCCTTTTCTTAGATGAAGACTTGTGTACAATGATTATTGAGCTCAGTGACAAATACGCTGGTCAGCAAAATGCAAGCCTTGGACTCCAAAAAATGGTGGTGGCCTCTTTTTACAAATACCCTTTCCAACATGATGGTTAATGCATGGAAATTGCATTGCTTGGTTGCAGAATCTGAGAAAAGTAATATAATGCCACAACTGGAATTCAGATGCCAAGTCACTCGAGCTCTTTTATCATCGGAGAAGACTGACCAGGATTTGAATAATGTTCCTGGTACTAGCAATGCTTCTAGACATAGCGATGCGGCTAATATCAATGATACTAAGCATTTTCCTGGCAAGCGTGGTGACGATGTGCCACCCAGACGATGCAAAGCATGTTCGTCAAAGACTCCCTTCATATGCGTCAAATGTAACGTAAATTTACACGCCAAATGTTTTGGTAAATATTATAAACATCAATAAAATATCTATTCTATTATATCTTTTTACTATTCACTGTATATAATAATAATTTTTCAATAAATCTTGATGATCTCTCTACTAAATTTGTTTTATTATTATTATTAGTTTTACGCATATTATGTATATGCAACGGCCCAAGGGGTAGAAAACTACCCACGCCATATCTCGGAAACCAATTGAGATAACTCAAAGATTTTTTTAATTTTTCTTAATGAGGTCAATAAGAGGTAGTATTCCAAAAATCATGAAAAAATTCCAACGGGATCAGGTAGCGGCTCGAAATGGGTTAAACGGAAAGTAAGTAGTCCTTTTTTAAATGATTTTCTATTAATTTAATGTGTATATTCAGTAGTCTTTACAGAAAAAAATATTGTGAGTGTAGTTCTGATTATAATGCAGTATTGCAATGCAGTATGGTGTCTTTTTGCAAGACCACTTTAATGAAAACTGTATTTTCATGCAAGACTATGCAAGAAATTATACCAACAACGAAATTAAAATGTGGTTTCGCGAAAAAAAACATTCAACATGCTCACCAGATCTGAACCCATAGAAAATTTATGGAGTACATTGGTCCGTAAGTTTTGCGCCAATCAGGTTCAATTTAATGCTTTTACAGAGCTAAATTCCGCCATTTTAACAGAGTGGTCAAATTTGGACTTTTACCTATTACAAAATATGTAAAAATGTTGTTTGAGCAAAAAGTTAAAAATGCTCTTTTTCGTTAATAAAATCTTCACCTGTAGTGCGATTTAATAACTTGTTTTAACGATAATCGAATTGTTTAAAAAAGTAAACAACAAAATTAATGATTTTAACAATTAACAATTTTAAACGATATTCGCTTTGTTAAAATCAGCTGTTTTTGTGTTGTTAAATTTTTAAATAGAAAAATAGAGTTGTCGACTACCGTTAACCCTCTAAAGGGTGAGGCTGCCTCAGGGCAGTCTTCTTTAAATTTACCACAAATGCGTCCAATGAGCGTTTATACTTAGAAATTAATATATTCCGATAAATAACAAAATTTACTAAATATTTTGCCAAGAATTTCGTAAACACACTATAAATAGAAATCGTTTGTGTTAAATTTCATATTTTCAATTTTTTCTGAATCAGACTGCGCAGTTTCTGGTATTGAACCTTCGTCAGTGACCCTGTTTTTTTTTTTTAATTTTTGAATAATGTAATAGTTGTTATGTTTTTATTTGTTCGATTGCGTCTATATGAAATTTTTCTGTGCAATCACTGACCGTGGTACAGATAAACTGATTTCTAATGCCACATGCACTCGCACTACACGTTAGACAGAGCGCTTTAGCCCTCTGAGCTATCGTCAGGTCGAGTTTATTCGAGATATCGAGATATTTACGATTAACACTAAATGGCACGAAGAATGTTGATGAAGACCGTAGTGGGTCAGAAAATGCATTCCATTCATGCTAGTGTCTAAAACCTTTTTCAGTGTTTTTTCTAATAGTCAAAGTAAATTATCATATAAAAATTATAATTTTTCTGTTAATTTAGAGAAAAATTTGTCATGATCTCAAACCGAACGAATAAAATCTCACATTTCGTAAGATTTCAAAAATTAATTGTTTTTCAAAAAAAATAGTTTTCATACATTTAAAAAACTAATTTAAGTTGACAAAAAACTATTTTTAATAAAATATAAGTAAGATTGAAGCTTTATCTTTAATAATAATTCCTTACTTTAGCCCAAGGACTCACAGGATTTTATCAGGATTCCTCTAAATTACATCGTCTTAACTTATAAACTAAAAGACCGTTTTTTTATGAAATTTTGCAGAAAGAAGATAGTAAGTATTAATAGCAAAGCGTTGAAGTTTGAACAATATAAATTGAAGTTTTGATACTTTTTCGCCTAATTTCGCTTTTTCCAAAAAGCGGAAATCGCGATATCTTCTTAAATAGGAGCAGAAAAAAAATAGTTTTTCGAGTGTGGTTATATCTTGGTAAGAGAAATATTTTTTGTACAAAACTTCTCTTTTATATGCTTTAGTTTCCAAAAGGCACCCTAATATATTTTGGCTCATATCGCCCAAATTAGGCAACGATAAACAATTTTGTTGAAGAACTTATTATTTGTTTTTCGAGTGGAGCACATTGTATGAATTTAGTTGCAAAACATAGTTTGCCAGTTAGAGGGTTAAGGTGTACTTAGTGAATCACTTAATCGTTAGTGCGTACGATAAAACGATCGTTAAAAATTACTGAAACGCACTACTGAGTTATAAATATGAGAATAATAGGGTTTTTTTAAAAAATCCTATAGCTATGAAATTTTTTTAAATGGGATATCTAGCCAATAAAATAAACAATTATTACCAGCTATCAAACTTAATATAACTTCATTAGTTTACATTTTATGGAGCTGCAATGTATAACTTTATTTCTGGGTTATAAATATGATCTTAGGAACAAGAAATTTTCTTAAAAATTGTTTTGTATAAAGTTACACAGTTTCAAATTTGATTTTCATCCGTTTCTATAGATAAATGCAATAAATACACACAGAGAAATAAAGTGCCAACCGAATTTAAAAGTGTATTTTTATGGTAACAACTTATAACTTCAGTTAGTACAACAATATTTACATTAGATTTCTGAATATTTTGGGTGTTGCAACTAAAATTTAGTTGAAATAACCGAATTTTGTTGTAGAAACTGATGTTCAATTGTAGCAACCGACTGAAATTTTTAATAACCCAATTTGAGTCGAAGTAACCGAATTTCAGTTGGCAACTATCTAAATTTTTCTCTGTGTGTAATTTAAAATTCATACTTAATGGTGTCGTTAATGTTATGCACCTGTTTCTAAAAATTATTTCATACTTCATTTACCACTGTTTGTTTTGTTCAAAATTCATTACTTTATTTTGCCCATATCTTTAAACTTTCAACAATTTAATTTTGTTAGCAAATCTTATTATCTTTTAGTTTGTTTATTTAACCAACATTATAAATGTTCCTCCTTAATATACATTAAATTTATAAAAAGTAACAAGAACAAAAAAAAACAACTGGGGGTCATCATAAATAAGCCATCTACAAAGGTAATCTTATTGAAATTGTATTTGGTTGGTTGTGTGTGTGGTACTATACAATACGGTTGGGTGTTCTTCTACTACTACTACTACACCTGTAACCGTGTAACCGTGTATCTGTGTTTATGTATATTTGATGCCTTCATCTAATATACTTACTGTCACTACTACCGGTTTCCTGTTAAGTTAAAAAACGGATACAGGTTTCTTTACAATTTTTTTTTGTCTTCTGATTTTCTCGTTTTTCCCACTAAAGCAGATTCTATCAAGGTGATAAACTAATAAAATATTTCTTGCAAGGAAAGTAAAGCAAAATGCTCGATATCCTGCTTTAATATTAACCATAAAGAAAATGTTCATGTTATAAAGAGTTTAAAGATAATTTTCTTGAGGTTAAAATGCAATGATTATATTATTAAACTAGCTTAAAAACCTGATACTTCGTTAACGGTTGTTTTGAGTACCGGAATATATTGAAAAGAAAGCGGAATTCTTTTCCAGCAGTTCAGCAAGGAAGTATTTAATTACCAAGCTCTTACGAAACAATTCCCGAAGGCATGATTTTTGTTCGCGATGTCCCACTTGGTATGTCTCTTTTCTCATGTGCTCTAAGAAGCAATAAATTCATGACTTCGTAAGCAATAAAAAGCGCTGGCTTTGTATATTGACAACATTAATGCTTCATGGTATGCATTTTTATTGCTTCATTGTAAGCATTATTCACTGCTTCAAAGAAGGAATTTAGGGAAGCACAACAGAATGCCTTGCCTAATTGCTTTATTGTATACAGGGAGGTGAACCGCTATTTTGGAAGAATACAAATGTAAAGGGTGTTTTTTATAGAGGTATACAACTTTGAAATGGAAAAATACAAAGATGATTTTTTGAAATTGACATGAAATTTACTTTATTCGAAAGATAATCTTTTGGTATTATAATTTAAATATGACTTCTGGCATATGACCGCCACGGCTGACTCGGACGAAGTCTAATCTGGACGTCCAATTTTCGATGACTTTTTCCAACATTTGTGGCCGTATATAGGCAATAACGCGGCGAATGTTGTCCTCCAAGTGGTCAATCGTTTCGGGCTTATCGGCGTAAACTAGCGACTTCAGATATCCCCACAGAAAAAAGTCCAGTGGCGTTAAATCGCACGATCTTAGAGGCCGATTCACGGGTCTGAAACATGAAACTATGCGGTTACCAAACGTTTCCTTCAATAAATCAATTGTGGCACGAACTGTGTAGCATGTCGCGCCGTGTTGTTGAAACCACAGCTCCTGCACATCATGGTTGTTCAATTGATGAACGAATAGCGGTCATCATTGACTGTAACGTTCTGACAGCATCGTTTTTAAAGAAGTAAGACCAATGATTCCACCAGTTCATAAAGCACTGTACGCACTGTACGACGTCTCTGTGGATACATATTATCATTTAGAGTAAACGTGGTTCGAAAACGTTAAATAGTTAATCGAATTAATCGCTCTGATGGACGATTATGTTAACCGTAAAATGGAAGTAGTGCGCGATACGTATTTCGAACAGAGCCATGATTTTCAAAATAAATTTGCACAATTTGGAAGCGTTGTTCAGGCGTCAGTCAGTTCATGTTGAAATGTCAAACCAAACTAAACCAAAATTACTTGACAGCTGACAAAATGGTCACCAGTTAAAAAAGTGTTCCCAACTTAAAGTTATATACCTGTATAAAAAACACCCTTTAGTTAGTGCGTACCAAAGCGAAGCTCTCTTTTGCTGTGTAAGAAATTTAGCTTTTAACATTTTTTTTAATATTTGTATATGCATGGTTGGCAAACTCTACCTTTTCATTATAATTGTGGTTGCCTTCCACGCCCACATTAATGTCGATATGAAAGTTTTAAAACTACGATTTCAATAGTGTCATGTGTCTTTTGATATCACAGGGTTTACATAGGTTCATATAGAGCAATTTAACAATATAAAATATTTTGTTCAATTGACACATAAATTAACCACTGACGAGTCTTTGGAGGGGGCGAATCTGCTGCAGTCTGGTATATCCATTGTGTCCGTTAAATTTTTCAATAAAAATGTTTTCTTCTTCTTCTTCCTGTTAAAAACTAACTAAAGAAAATTCTTCAGTAATTAATTATAATAAAATTAATTACGATTGTCATTATATGACGGTTACAAACACTTTACCCTACTTAAAAAATAAATTTTTTGAAATACAGCTTTTTGAAACGCGGTTTATGAAAGCAATGCATTTTGCATGGAGAAAAGAATATTTTAAGTGCACTAGTACACACAAAAAAAAGTTAGTAAAGGCAGCAAAATTTTAGTCAGGAGGGTGCATGCAAAAAAATTGCTAATGTCAGCAAAATCGTTTGCTGAAAATCAGCAAGCTGACTTTTGGCATCAAAATTAGTAGATACGGCAAAAATTTGGTAATACTTAGTGGAAATTAAAAAACCCTTGCTAAAACTTAATAAAATTTTTGCTGAATATTAGTAGACTAAAAAAAAAACTTAAAAAAATTGTAGGGAAATTGTACTGTAGTTAATTTATTTGCGGAAAATCATAAAACATATTTTGGTGATTATTTTAAAAATAATCTACAATACGTTACAAAATATAAAAATATATTCATACTCCCACATTGACGACATGTATTAATTTATTGTCTGAAAATATATAGAAATAAATATATATCACATAAACAAAATTTTCTTTCTACTATTTACACCAATGATTGTTGAAATGATGCTATCTTTAAAATGAACACAAATGCCGCAGATAATTATAGAAACGAAACGAAGAAATAACAAAATATGACATAAACAAGATTTTTGTCAATAAGAAAAAGGAACCATAAAAATCTATCTAAGATGTGTGTCTTTGTCTTTCGCTTTAGTTGGTCTACCTGTCTGTATTTGTTTGCAATTTTACCACACTTGATTATTAATCTCTATAAACATTTCGTTTAGAAGTACACATTTAATATTTTTTAAATTTAAATATTTCATTTTGTCTTTTATTGAATTAATAGACAATTACTTTCACAAGCCGGTGACTATACAAAATTTAAGTTGTTATAATCCGCAATTTTGTTTTAATATGAAAACCAGATACAACTATCTTCCATGGTTGATTTTTGTCTTACAAGATTTGTACTTTCTGGTATCATTTTCCTCTTTACGACTACATCTTGACATACCTCAACATTTAATTCATTCTGAGTTTATCTTTCAATCTGGTTGTCGTTCACACTATTAATGTGTTTATCAGCACAATTTTTTTTGGCAAAATAAATTACTAAAACATTAGCAAAATATTAGTAAAACATTAGTTCAAAACAGTTAAGTGCTGAATAAGTATAACTAAAATTTTAGCTGAAAACATAATTTTAGCAAAAAATTTGTTGAAAAATAGTATACCTGTTTTACAAGACGTTTTACACAATTTAATTAGCTTTAAAATGAGGTATCAATGACTCTCGTAGCTATGAAATGTGAAAGATAATGAAATGTACACTCACAATATTTTTTCCTTAAAGACTATTTTAGTATACACTTTAAATTAATTGAAAATCAGTTAAAAAAAAAGGTCTAATTACTTTAAAGTTCTTGTGAGGGTACGACAACTTTTTTAAAATTTTCGTATACTTTTCATATTTTGAAATACGATATTTAAAGATCCGCTGGGATTAGCAACACAGAAAAATTATGGGCCAAAAATATCTAATTAATCGATTGTTTGAATATCAATGGCAATTTAAACAATTTTTTTAATTGATTCAATTAAAAAATTTATTGAATTTTCTAATATATCCATACAGTGTTGACAACATGTAAACAAAATTTTTTAAAATTAGGCAAACTATTTTTTTTTAATTTTATTTAGATTAAATAATCAAACAAAGGTTTAATTATATCAATATATTATTTAATTTGTAAATAAAAAGATAAAAAATCGCAAATGATTAATTTTTAATAAGTTGAATAGTTTACCGATTTCAAATACACGCAAAATCGTAGTTATTTCACTAGAGTTTGCAACACTCTTTTTGTTAAGATATTCGTGTACGCACGAAAACTCAAGTTAGTTTCGTGTTTTATCTGTGGTAATAAAAGTGCACATGTGGATTTAAATAAACCTTATCGAAAAGGGACAATTAAACTATAATTTTGTAAATAATTACGTTTTCAATAAGTATAAGTGCCATTAAACTATCATTTTAAAGTTGTGTGTGATTTTTTTAAGAAAGCAATTACAAGAAAAAGTTCAAGATAAGACAAGGAAAACAAAAATTTTGTCTTTACTTTTATTTGTTTTCTTATAATACATTTTTATATTAAAAAGCTTTAAATAAAGTGTCAATTTAATTAACAGACCTACATTTCTTTTTTTAATTAATGAGGGGCATATAACAAAAATAAAAAATACGAGTTTTCAATTAAAACTACCATTGTTTTCTTCTCAAGTTTCAATTAAAGTTTTAATCAATTTAATTAAACTTTTTAATTGAGGTTGTAAAGAAAAACAATAACTCTTTTAATTGATATTATTATTATTTTAATTGAAAGAGTTTTAATAAACTGTCTGCAAATTTTTATAGTTAATACTAGGTGCAAAATCAATTAAAATATTAATTGATTCAATAAAATTTTTAATTGAACCCCGTTTTTAGTTTTTTCTGTGTATCCTACATTTGGACGGGGTTATAGTTATTTGATGTACATCTTATATACCAAGTTTTCAATTTATTTTTAATCAATGGTGATAATCTTTAACTTCGAGCTCATATATTAGTTCTCATTTAGTGAGAAAACTAGTTTATATGAATGTTTGATGTTTTGAATGGGATTGTCACTTCTTTCAAAACGTGTTCTGATGATGGGACCTTAGAAAATTCCCGAAATATATCTATCAACACATTAATGAAAATGGTCAATTAATAAATTTGAAAACAAAAACTCTCTGGATTATTTGTTAGGACAATAACCTAATAAAGAAATATAGAGTATGGCCTCGAACTTGAATAATTTTCATTTTCATTTTTAATTTTTAATTTTTAAATTTTGTTAACTTTCTTCTTAGAACAATTTATGTTTCTTACAATTATTTTAATTTTGTATAAGTATTTAAATTTGTAATTGTATTTAATTTTAACTATATACATTGTAACTACTCCAGTAATCCAGAGCTTGCATATATGATTAATTCTTTGCAGTGAACATTTAAAAATAAATTAAATTAATTTCAAATTAAATTAATTTCAAAAAAAAACATATTCAGAAAATTCATTGTTGGTGTGTTTTTTTTTTATTGTTTTCTCATATACAAAATTATTTCAATATAAATGACAAGAACTTGAAAAAGTTTCCACATATGCATAAAGCCATTCAAAAAAATATATTTGTAGTATGTGTGTCTATATTTTGTAGATTAAATTACGAATAAAAACAAAAAACTGAAACAATTTTAAATAACAAAATAAAACATTTATTTTTTACCGAGCCTGCAGATAAAATTCTAACATTTATTTTTAACTTACTATTCTTTTGATATAAACAAGAAATATTTCAAAAGTAAGTAGACTAAAAACTTTTTTTATTAAACTACAAACATGTAGTTCACTCATATTATTCTGAGTGGATATATCTATAATAAACTGAAATATATTTTTAAATTAAAAATATCGATCTTTCAATTATTGTTCTTTTCAGAATGACATTTTTAATTTAAAATTATATTTCACAAGTCATCATGTAAGTATAAAGTAATTTCCGTTCTGCACAAGCTTATATAACTCATTTTTTCTTTGACTATTTTACCAAACGTGCATCGGAAGTTATTTTAAAATAGTCTACGTTGATATTTTTGTCTGTTGTACTTATGCATATGATATCACTTTATCATATTTTCTTGTTGGAAAAAGAACTCTTTTCGGTACAACAGAATTGATACTTTAAATGTAAGTATTTGTAAAACTTATACTTAAAGAAGATATATGTATGCTCAACAAGGATTTGTAATATGACTTCTTAGTCTTGTATCAGTGTGGGTAGTGTATGTGTGTAAGTTAAGTAACCATTCACACTTTTACATATTATATCCTTGTAAAAACAATGTAGTAAAATCAACAAAAAAAAAGCTAAAACTTTTCTTCGTATTTTGTTGCTTTTTGGTCGAATTGAAAAAGAAGTTAAAAAAGAAATTTAGTATAAGTTGCTATAGAATAATAATACAATCATTCGCCCATACATATTTCGTTTTATTTTCAATTTTGGAAAAAAAAAAATCTCTGCATTTGTGTATGAGCAACATCCGGTTCTGTTTCATCTTCTTTATTTAAACTCTAGTTTTTTTTTTTTGTTTTTTTTTGTTCAAAATATAATTTTGTTATTGCTGATTTTACAAACTGAAAAGATGAAGTACGAGAAAATGTATAAAACAAAAAATAAAATTGAAAGCACAAGAAAGTTGAAAATGTATGTAAATTATATGAAATTTAACTAAAATAAAAGCAACAAAATTGTTCGTTAAGTATTTTTAAATCTAGGAAGGTTGCTTTGGAAGTTATGTCCCAACAAACATTAACTATTGAAACTGAATTGATAACGATTTGAAAACTAGTTTTATTTTCAATCATTACACTAAAAAAAAAACAAAGTTGGTTGAAAATTTTGTTAAACGTCTATTTAAAATATTTAATTAACTTTCAAAAATATTTTTGCTGACATTGCGTTTTCAGCTAAAATTTTCGTCAAACGCTTTTACCAAAAAAAACTAGTTTTGAACTAATGTTTAACTAATTTACGCTGCTACCAAAATTGTGCTGATAAACATATTTATGGCATGGAGAACAAGTAAAACGACTAGATGTAGATGTCGCAGCTTGTATGGACGATGTAGAGAAAAAAATAAAAGTCTAATTTAGAGATCAGTCTAAATTAGCGAGTTTCAAAAGTCAATCTGAGAGTTTCAAAAGTGATATTTAACTATTTTTTTTTGAGGGGTCTGAAGCTTGAAGAGTGGTATTTATTAAACCAAACCTAGATTTAGGAGATTTTTACGCGATTTCTGTATTACTACTACAAATATTTACTGCAGAAGTTTCCTGAGTGTATACTTAAAATATATGACATGTAAAGTTTCACTATGTAACCTGTTCACCAAAAGAATTGTTGGCCATTTAAAAGTCGAAAAACTAAAAAAATTACTTGAAACGTACAAGAGTTTTTTTAATTTAGCAATGAAAATAAAAATTATTCAAGTTCGAGGACATACTCCATATTTCTTTATTCTTATATTGTCCTAACAAATAATCTATAGAGTTTTTGTTTTAAAATTTAATAATTGACCACATTCAGGAATGTGTTGATAGATTTTTTTGGGGAATTTTCCAGGTTCCCATCTTTAGAACACGGTTTGAAAGAAGTGACAACCTCAAGCAAACCTCAAACATTCATATAACCTAGTTATCCCACTAAATGAGAACTAATATATGAAATATATTAATATAAATATTACTACCACCACTGATCTAAAATATTTTGAAAACTTGTTCGTTTTGTGCAAGCCCTACCTTTGGTAGATATACAATAAACGGTTTTTGTTTTTACTCTCCTTTTTATAACACTAGTTTTGCTTTTATTTAAAAAAAAGGAGTAAAGCGGAAGTAACAAGTTTGATATACGAGGCCGAATCAATAAGTCCGTGACTTTTCAAACTTCCCTCGTGGTTATATGAAATGCAACACTGCTCCCATCAAGTACCACCTGTTAATAGACTACGGTCAAATTTTGAGCAAGTTCCGTCATTTACTTTGCGTTTAACAGCTGTTCAAAACATACAACCTCGTGGATTTTTTTAGAAATGGAAAAAAGTGAATTTCGAGTGCTCATTAAGCATAATTTTTGCGAAGAAAAACCGTCAATCAAACCAAGAAAAAGCTTGATAAATACTATGGGGACTCTGCACCATCGATTTCAATGGTAAAAAAGTGGTTTACTGACGTTCGTTGTGGTCTCACAAATACAAATGACGCTGAAAGTTCTGGACAGTCGATTGAGGTCACTACACCCGAAAATGTCGAAAAAATCCACGATATGGTGTTGACATATCTAAGAGTAAAAGTCAGTGAGATTGTTGATGCCATAGGCATTTCATATGGCAGTGTGGTTTCGATTTTAAAAGTTCAGTTGGGTTTAAAAAAGCTGTCTGCAAGATGGGTGCCGCGTTTGCTCTTAATTGACCATAAACGTAATCGTGGACAATAAGGGTGATGTCAACAGTTTTTTGAAATGCACGCGGGATAATCCACATCGATTACCTTCAAAAGGGAAAAACAATAAACGGCGACTATTATGTATGCATGTAATATATATCTACCAAAGGTAGAGCTTTCACAAAACAAACAAGTTTTCAATTTATTTTTGATCAGTTGTGATAATCTTTAACTTCAAGCTCATATATTAGTTCTCACTTATTTTTGAAATAAAAATATGTCTGTCAAATTTTAATGCAAAGAAAAATCATGATGTAAAAAATCGGTCGGTTTGATATGGAATGACTCATAATGGGTTATATTTTATAGGTTATATAAGTATATTTTATCTTATTTAGCTCTATTAAACACTTACTAAAATTGTTTTTAAGTTTACATGATAGTGTTTGTTTTCTTTTAGATAAATGTGTCGACTTAAGTTACAATTTTTTGTTTATTTTTGGAAGTCTCAATAATTATCACAATACCTATATAATTTACTTTTTATTCAATTTGTTTCCTTTCTATCTATAGTGAAAAGAGCTTGTTAAGTATACAATTTGAATATTTTGTTAAACAAAATTTTTTTTTTTCAAGAACCCGATCAAAATAATATCACATCACAAATACAAAATCTGATCTCATTTGATATAGATCGATATTTATTCGTATACAAGTTTATCTCAAAATTGGGTTATCCAGTAATATCAAATATGTTACCGGATTTGGTTAGATCAAAATTTATCTCAAACTTGGAGGACCCAAAATTGGGAGATCCTGATGGATCCCAAAATATCCCGAGGGATGAATTTAGACCTACTTGGATTAAATAAGATCTAAAAAGATAATTAATTTTTGGTGGATAGAATGAGATATTTTCAGATTAAATTACTTGACATAATAAAAATATGAAAACAAATTTGAAGAAAAATAGATTGGAAATCTGCGCATATATAACTATATATGGGGTTATGTATTACAATATATAATTATGCCCTATACACATGAAAAATATTAATGATGTTCGACCATATCATCATATCTCAAACTAAATTGTTAAGCTTAATTTCATATATAATTATATCTTGAATTGCTTTATTCATATGACACCATATATAAATAAGCATATCTTATGTAACACACAAAAATATTTTATATGAGACAACATATATTTTATATCTTAAATTATATAGCTTTATGTCACCACATATGATTACATATTGTGTTATACATGAGAAGTAATATTATATATGACAATAGATCTATAATATTTTATTACACACAGGGAAAATATTAGTTGGAATTTAATCAATCGCATTAAAAGTCTTTCCTATTGATTCTTATTCTATAGCAAGTACGTACTATATATATTCAAAGCAAACTAAACATTATTATCATTAAATGACAGTAGTTGTAACAAAAAAATGGTAAATTTTACTAACAATTTGTTATCCAAACTATATTCAAATAATAGATACTATTTAAATAATTCGTAATTGTTCCAACCGTCTATAAAATACATTTCCACAGCTTGAACCTATTTGATAATTATGATTGTACAAATATTGTTCAACTTTACAACAAATCATACTTGCAACTAAAGCATTTGCCTTTTTCTTAAATGTCAAAAAATAAAATAAAAATTTCAATTAAATTAATTTTCAAGAATAAACATTTTTACAAAAATTTGTTACATATAATACATCAAATGTATGTATATCAAAATCAATGGTTTGAAGGAAACTACAACATTCATTAAGAAGGTATTTCCATTTAGTTAAAAATTTCTAAATATTTCTAAATGTACAGAAGAAAAACAAAATACACATGTATGGAAATATCATTTCACAGGAATTTTAAGCAGATTGTTTGGAATTTAAGCAACCAGCCTAACCAATTTGAGGATTCTGCACACATGTACTATATCAAAATTGGCTTTATTTCCTAACTGATAGAATTCCTTTGCTGATCACAAGAAATGTTTTTACCAAAATTATTGGAGTATTTCAAAATTGGAGTCATATCCTGATGAAAACTGATTGGATTTTGGTAAAATATTAATGGAAAAATCTCTTTGAGAAATGCTACAATATCTGTAAAGTTAGTATTAAAAAAAGTGCAAAAAAGTATCATAAAATTAAATTTACTACACTCATAGAAATAAACCTGTGTAAATAGCAGAAAAATCTATTCAAAATTAGTTAAAAATGACCTTGCAAAAAAACTGCTTAATTTAGCAGATTTTTTGCTAAATATTAATAAAATAAGAAAAGCAAATATAAATCTGTTAACCTTACAAAATTTTAGTTATATTCGATGTGAATTTTAGTTAATTGAAAACAGCATTTTACTCTGTAAAATTAGCAAAATCAATTATTAAATATTTGCAGACTCAAAATAGCAAACAAAAACTGCAATATTAACAAAATTTTAGTAAAATGCAAATAACAGTTTATTTTTCTGAAATCAACAGAAATGTTTGCTAAGAAATTGTAGATTGCTGATTTCATAAAAATTTCACATTTTTTAATGATTTTTGGTGTACTAATATTTTGTAAATGTTTTTGCTGATTTTAGCAGATTATTTTGTTACTTTTAATTAACTAAAATTTAGCTTAAATATAACTAAATATTAGTAAATTCAACACATTTATTTTTGGTATTCTTATATTACTAATATTAAGTACAAAAATCTGCTAGTTTTAGCAGTTTTTTCTGCAAGGTAGCTTTTAACTAATCTTTAGTAGCTATTTATTTTTTATTTCTATGAGTGTAAGGAATATGTTTAGTATCTTTTACGGAAAAACTATATGTTTCAACTTTAACTGCTCAATTAGATTCAGAGGCATAACTTTAATGTGCCAACAGATTTTGGACCTTTTTGTAGAAATACATCATTTATGCGTAAATTACAGGTATTATTTTTTGCCGAAACCTAAAATTAATCTTAAAATCTGAACAGGATTCCTGCAGAAAAAATATTTAATCATTTGTGGGTTACTGAAGTACATTTTTCGCAGATAAATCCTTATATTTTATAGTGTATACTGCTAGAAAATATTTCGCATTCTTATTTACGTTAATATATATAGATACTTAAAAACATTTAATTTATAATTTTACAGTATGTAAAAAAAATAATTGCTTTAGTTTAAGAAATCGCAGTATATCCCGTTTTTTATAAGAAAGATTAAAAAGGGATGCCTTTATAATATTTTTTTTTTGGGTTTCAATAGGAAATAGCAAAAAAACTGAAACGATTGGTTAAAAACTTGTATTTTATATGTATATGTATTATATTTTGTATTAAATTTTGTTTTGTTTTAATTAATAAAAATAAAAAAAATATATATTCTAAATTGGAAATGGTGTATTTATTTCAATAAATTCGATTGAATCAACAATCATTTATATTTAATTCAGTAGGGATAATTAAAAATGTCGGTATGTGCAACAATATTTATTTATCGTTCTAATAGAAACTTGGTTACAACTATCGAATCAACAATAGATTTTTAAGGTAGTACATGTGACTATCAGAATTCGGTTGGCAAAAAATACGGTTGGGGCAACAAAACTATTTTCTGTGTGTATATATATAAATATCATATTTTATAAAGGTTAATATTTAACAATATAACGTTATATATGTAACCATATAAGAAATATATAATAATATATGATATGCATGACACTATATACAATCATATATTATAATATATTTTTAGATGAAAAAACATCAGAACATATATAATTTTATTACTCGGGAAGTTAAAATAAATAAACGAAGCTGTTCTTATAAAGTTTGCAAAAAAAAATATTGAAAATATTTATTTTAGTTTTATTTTCAATAGAATCGTAAATTTTTCTGCTTAAAAAAACGAAAAAAACATTGATTCATTGTTAAAAAAAAAAATTATATGTTGTATGTATAATATGTCTGTGTCGTTTCTACACAATCACTTAAGTCGACTTAGACACAATCTCGTTTATTATTTATTATTAATGTCCTCATTATGGCTCTTACATGCGTCTAACCCTTAAAATGTTAAAAAAACTGCAATTTTCGGCAGAAACCCGGCATTATCTCATTACCTGTATATAAATAACAAAGCATTATAATTAGGGCCAACTGTATATAATTCGGCGTCAAACCTCATTATTTTTGTTCGACGAAGTGGCATTTGTAAGTAATTTACATATTTGCTTCATGAAAAAACGTACAAAATTTGTACACTCCCTTACCCGCTGCATTACAAAAAAAAAAAACAGAAAATTAGTGGTTATCAAAATAAGTAGTTATTCTTATGCTTATAAGCAGCTAAAAAAATATGTGGTTACATTTTGTAAATAATAAGACTTACCCTTATACTTATCAATAAGTTAACAATAAATAGTTGACAATAAGGCATTACAGTAGTAGTCGCTCCTAAGTTTGACTACACAGATAGAAATTGCCTACCGAACCAAAAACTTAGTACTGGTAAACGACTGGTATTTTTGTAAAATAAACCGTGTTAAAAATGATCACAGGTACAACTAAATTGTATGTACTATGAAAACACTATATTGTTTGCAAAGCATGTGTTTCACCAGTACCACCAGCAAAATGCTTTGCCAATATTGTTTTTACCAATATTACAATCAATTAGAAGCATTTTTTTTTAAATATTTTATTATATTTTACACATTTAAATATGATGTATAATACTAAGACCGAAATGTATTGCAGCTTCTGAAACGTGTTTTATTATACATTTTGGTGTCCCGAATAAAAAAATACATTTGGAATACCACTCAATCGATGCGTATTAAAGAGCTAAATATTGAACAAAGTGGTATTCCTTCAACCAAATCGAAAAAGTGACCTATTCGGGACACCCTATTATACATATTTATCAAAATTTATTTAATTTAAGCTTTTTTACAAAAACATTTTAATTACCAACGTTATGTCAACGGTGGCAAGCTCGTTCAAATCCTAGGCTGGCCGCTGTTATCATTCGGGTAACAGGACAATACTGTCAATATTGTTGATCCCACATTGCCAACCATACAAACAAAATATTAATGCAAACCACTGTTATTTTTATAAAAACCCACCCTATTAGAAATCATTAATATTATATAAGAAAAACAAATTTTTGTTTGCAAAGCAAGTGCTTTGCCGGTATCACTCTCAAAAATTCTTTGCCCCTCATACCAATTTTACAACTACACTCACAATATTTTTTCGTAAAGACTACTGAATATACGCATTCAATTCGTGATCACGTATCTAGTGCAGTTATTAACTTTCTCGGTTGCCCCCTAACACAGTATATAGAACTTCGCAATTTATTGTTCTTTTATAAGGTCATTAGATCTGGTGTACCCAATTACTTACGTTCTGAATTTATATTTTCTAGGTCTGAGAGAAACCCTCAGATAGTTGAACCTCTTATAAACTATACAATCTTTGAACGATCTTTACTTATGAGAACTGCTAGAAGCTGGAATTTTTTGCCTTTGAATTTACGTACTTTTACATTATCGTATAATGTTTTTAGGAACAGACTTTTGTCACATTTCCGGGACACTGTATGAATGAGTGTTTTTAAATTGCTTTAGGTCAGGCTTTCTCCAGTATGGACTTTTTACCTTTTCCTAGTTATGTTGAAACAGCTGAACCATATCCAAAAATAAAGTGTACAATTTTATAGCTATTGCTTTCCTGTTCTAAGGATATTTTCGTATTTTTTTTATATATATATATACTGTTTATTGAATTTAATCTAAGCTATTTGTAAATATATTCATGAATTTATGTAGCACACTAGCAATACGTCTTTGGCCTTTAAGGCTTATTGTATTGCAAATGAATGAAATAAATAAAATAAATAAAAATTAAATTAAAAAAAGAACTACTTACTTTTCTTTTAAAACAACTGAATTTTAAAGTTTATTTTCAACTGTTGAAAAATTAATTGACAAAATCGGTAAAAACAATGGATTGTTTTCGTTTATTTCAATACTCAGTATATTATACTTTTTGTTTTAAATAGAAAATTTTAACTGGATATTTTTATTACCCAGCAAAATTTTTTAGAACAGATTACCTTTGAACCTGTTCTAGAACAACTTCTTCTACCAACGGCTACATGGAACCGGTTCTGGAACAGGTTCCTGGGAGTCGAAATGTAAGGTGTCACTGTCCCAGAACCAGTTCTATAACTGGTTCTAGAACCGGTTCTACAGCATTCCTGTTCTAGTTTGGAGCTAAAGAACCTATTGCAAATAGGACAAACTCCAAATAAAAAGAACCAGTTGCAGAACAGAAATTAGAACCTGTTATAATACAGTATAAGCTGTTCTGCAACCAGTTATTTGGACTTTTACAGGGTATTATAGAAAGTCCGTTTTTTTTTTGTTTATTTTGTTTAACAGACAGAAAGTTGAAAAATATATTTCTTTCGTAATTTAACTGTATATTCCATTGAACAACATTGAAACAACTTTATAAATAACTGTTGAACTTTTATGGAGAAGTTCTTGTGAGTCTATGTAGTAGCATTTTTTTTTTAATATTTTATTATATTTTACTCGATCTATAAGCAATTATTTATTTAAAACGCTAAGACCGAACTATGTTGCTGGTTTTAAGTGTGCGTATTCTTAAACATTTCACAAAATTAATTGAATTAAAGTCATTTGGAAAGCACAAAATTTTTTAACTTTCCAACGTTAAGCCAACGATGGCAACCAAAGTTTGACCACTGTTAACAATCGGGCAACAAAACAATACTCTCTAGATTGTGAATCCCACGTTCTGTAACGCATAATCGACCGTCGTCGGCGCTTTACCAGTACTTTGCCGATTATATTTTTCTAGCTGTGCACTTATGTGGTAATGAAAGATTTCTCTGGGAACCTTTTTATCTTGAAATATTGACAGAAGCATGAATTTGTTTTAAATAATTTTTCGAGCAAAATCCATTCACGGGTTCAAAGGGTATGAATGATAATGATTAATCACCTTAAAAATTTTAATACTAATTTTTTAATTTACAGTTATTTAAATTATGACGGCTTTGTAAAGATAATGACAATTTACAATTAAAAAACGCCAAAAAAAATATATCGATTAAAAAAAGCCCTAAATATTTTTTTTTTTTTGCAAAATTAGTTTTTCGGGAATTTTTGTTTCGCAAAATTTTTTTCGAATTTTTTTACGCCAAGTTTTATTTTTCAAACTTTTTTTCTTGAAAGCCTTTCTTCACCTTAATGGCTAAATGTTAAAGTTTTTTCCTTGAATTCTTTTCCACAAAAAACTTTAATTAAAATTTGTTTTTCCAAAATTTTATTATTTTTTTTTCAAAATAGCTTTTTTCCATCTCACTGGATGATCTTACACTCGACTTTAATGCATTCACTTGCAGCAGAATTTGTTCAATTATGACCTCATTGATGTCACACAATTATTTTCAACAATCGTTTTTTTTTTTTGCGAAAATTTGTTTTCCTTGAATTTTTTTCCGAAATTTTTCTTTTTTCTTTAATTTATTTTTCCGAAGATTTTTCTTGAATACGTTTCCAAACAAATATTTTCTATCTGAACGGAAGGTATATACAATTCGCCGACTTTAATATTTCAACTTTTTAATTATAAATTTCTAAATATTCATAAAAATGTACAAGTTATTTTCTATCGACTTAAAAATTTAACATGTTGTTCGGCTTTGTATTAGTGAAAAATTTCGTGAAATATTCACTACTTGCGAAGTGAATAATACTTTCACTTTTTATAGTAAATTTATACAATTTTCTGAAAAAAAAACTCTATCGACTCAAAGTTTTTAGCGTGCGGTTTTGGCTTTATTTTAGAGAAAACGTTCGTGGAATATTTACTACGTTCAAACTACTAACTAAACTACTTGCGAAGTGAATAATACTTTCACTTTTTATAGTAAATTTATACAATTTTCTGAAAAAAAAAACTCTGTCGACTCAAAGTTTTTAGCGTGCGGTTTTGGCTTTATTTTAGAGAAAACGTTCGTGGAATATTTACTACGTTCAAAGTAAATATTCCACGTGACACTCAGGATATGTCCCAAGTTGGCAGGAGCCGGCCCTTTGTCGAACTTTTTATATCAAAGAGAGCAATTGACACATTTTAGTTGAAGTGTCTAAAAAATAAATTTTCAAATGAATTTAAATAAATAAAGGTTTACAAAAATCGACTTGGCGTCAGCAGGGGCTCTTTCGCACAAATTACTGGTTTCCAGACAGGCCATCCGGCATCTAAGCTAATGTAGCTTACCAGCAAATGTATATTTTTGGCGTTTTTTTGCTGCAAAAAAATTTTTGTAATGAAGAAATATTTTTAAGACGGAAAACGATTTTTGTGGTGAATAAATATTATTGAGTAAAAAAAATTTTAGGTGTTTATAAAATATTATTCACCACTTGACGACTGGTGTAAAATTTCACAAAATATTTGATACACCAGACGCTAATACGAGATTGTACTATAATACACTAATTTGAACAATTTAGAGGTACTTTCACATTTTCTCTCATAACTTGAACTAATTAGATTATTCTCAGTACCAAACTGATCTGGAGGCAATTGTTCTGCATTCTGGATCCTCCCAGCAAAAATGTTGCTGATTTTAAAGACTTTTTTTGAGTGCACCCTATTTGACTAGTTCTCCGAGAATGAGCCCAAATTAAAGTTATCGGTTACTTTCATATCAGAGAATTGATTCAATTAATTTTTAATTGACAGCTTTTAAAATTTTCAACAAATCGATTTAATTGAAAAAGATAGCAAATATTTTTTTCTGTGCAACGATATGGAAATTACTTTTTTTGCGAATATATCTCCCAAGTCTAGTGAGTCCATTTTGTATTGGTTTGGATCTGAAAGTTAAAAACTATGAACAAAAAAATAAAATTAATAAATAAACTCTTATAAGTTTCTAATAGTTTTTGAATGTTTCGACTTTTATATGGTCATCAATTCTTTTGGTGAAGACTTTTCAATATAAACCATTGCACGTCATAGCTTTTAAGTACAGTCAACCTAACCCTGTCCATCGTTCCTCTCCCTTCATAAAACCTTGAAAAATAAGAGGCATGTTGCAAGCAGTTGCAATAGGTTTGAATTAGGCCATATTTATTTTATTTTATTAAAGATTTACTAGTTAATTAACTTTCAGTTTGTTAGATTTTTAATAAAAATAAATTTAACAATTTTCCATATAATTAAATTTATCACAACTACAATAACTAATAATACTATAATTATAAGACCGACCGTATCAATACTATGTTTTACAATATATGACATTTTCTGGGCTGGACTTTGTAAATGTTTAGCACCTTTATGTCTTAAAACATATTCCGTCCAATAGATGGCTAAGTCTAACGGCTTTAAAGGTTGATCATGATATCTCATCGATATGGCTTTCGCATTTTCCGTATATGCTGGATTTTGCATCATTTCTATAATATTTGATTTGAATTCATCTCGCGGTAGAGTATAAAAGTCAACTTGTAAAGCAAATCCAGATTGTTGAGCTTTTCTTGCATTCATTTGTTGATCGTAGAAAACCGGTAAACACAACAGTGGTTTACCGTGATAAATAGATTCAGTTGTGCTAAGCAATCCTCCGTGAGATATGAACAGCTTAACTCTAGGATGAGCTAATACATCGGGTTGTGGAAACCATGGACTAATAAAGACATTATCAGGTTTACCCGGTAAATTTGCTTCTTCAAATTTCCACATTATTTTATAGGGCAGAGATCGAAAGACATCATTAATCATTTGTAGTCGTTCTGGTAAAAAATCTTTTGATTTAATATTTGAACCCAAAGAAAAATATATTAAATCTTCAGGAGAAGAATTAATAAAATTTTCCATTTCTTCCGGCAATGATTTGGCCTCGTAATTTATTTGAAAACCTCCAACTTCTATCATACTGGGTACATAAGGTCTTGGAAAACTTAAACTAAAATGTTGATTTAGTAGCATTAATGAAAAGTTTGTTCTTAAATCCCATAAATCTTCTTTAATATGTGGCAGATATTTATGCATTATTTTCTCATGTCTGGGTATATGTACCAACCGCACAAAAATTAATTCTAATAATATTAATACAGCATTTTGCAAACGTTCCTTATAGGACATATGTTCAGTGAGACCAGCTGTTAACAGCGGTACATATGAGAAGGGACACATATTACCCATTAGTTCATCTATTATAGGATCGGTACCATATGACGAAATACCTATCATGGGAGCATGAAAATGTCGCCCAAAGCTATACCACGCATCAGTATTCATTGCATCTATAATAATCAAATCGAATTGTTCAGATTTTAGTAGTTGTTGGACATTGGGATTTTTAATAACTGTTTCAGTCATGTTAACGAAAAATTGTGATACAAATGACATTAGTTGAAATTTGTTACGTTTCTTTTTAACATCTTCAAGTGTTTCTGTAAAATATAAAATTATTTTTTTTTGATTACATTATTAAACAGTATTTTACTAAATTAATTTTAAAGTATTTTGAACATCTTATCTAAATTTATTCTCAATATTCATACACTCATACAGGCACGCAGCTAGGAATTTGTTTCGTGTGTGGGGGGTTGTGGTGGGGTGTCTTTTTCGAAACTTATAAAAATATGTGCACACTAGGGTTACAGCTTATTTTTTTTTTTTTTTTTTGATAAATTTTACCAATCAACACGTAATGGGCAATCATGTATTACTAATAGAAATCGCGTTTTCAGTGTATGTTTAAACAAAAATCTCCCACATAAAGTGCATTTCCTTAAAATGCAGTTTTTCAAGTTTTTAACATTGAAGTTGCACTAGTTGACCAATAATACTGCACAACATATTTTAAATAACTTGTTACTTATTGTGTTCGTTATTTTGCGAATTTTTATGTCTATATCGCCAAACAACGCTTTAATCTGTTTTATCAAAATCCACGAAACACGTAAAATTTCTATAACGTTTGTTTCCTTTAAGTTGGACATGCATCATTATTGTCTAATTATATTAAAATTTTAGGTAAATATTTATTTTTAGTTTAATTAAATAAAAAGAGGATTATGCGGAAAACTTTTTGAAAACCGCGAAAAATAAAATTGCGTTACTTTATATTTTTATGTGCTAATCTACGTATAGGGTAGCTAAAATTTGATACATGTAAAAAAAAAGTAAAAAGTTAGTGCACACAGAAAGTTTCGACTTCTAATAACCCAAATAATATTATTATGATGCTTTATATAATCATACGAAATTTAATATGAGTCTTTATACAGTTTTATCCGAGAAATGGGGCCATATAATTATATAAGTTTGCATTAGTTTAGTTTTAATTTGATAATATCAGATTAAATAATATCCGAATAATGACGCGATGCAATTTAATACGATTTTATATAGCGGTATAAATGTATATCTAAACTGATACTGAGATATACAAAATAAGCTATAGTTATATTCGGTTTTTTATTTTGAAACTTCATGAAAATCCAAAAAATTTGCAGAAATAATTACCGTAAAATACGGGTTTTAATTCAACGCTATTAATCCTTTCAGACTTTAGCTACTTGCAAAAGGTTTCCAACTTTATAATTTCTAACAAATTTCTTTCCAATTGGACATTTTATTCAAAAAATTATCTTGAAATTTCCAAAAAAAAATAATTTGTTGAGAAAAAAAACTTTGAAAATGAAGATTTTGTGGAATTTGGTAACATACACCATTGAATAACAAACACGGAAAAAACGTTGAAACTAAATTTAGAGCTTTACATAGAAAAAAAGCAAAGACTAAATTACGAACTCATAATGTTACAAATGAAACAGGTTCTTTTTTTAGGGTTCCTACATCGTATGTGTATAAGGTGCAGAAATTAAAGAACCAGAAAGAAATCAATTCAAAAGACAAAAATTGGGGTAAATTCTGTGTATAAAATTATACACAAAATGATTCAATTAATTGTACTATTGTATTGATGTAATACATATTTACATACAAAATATGATAGACAAGTTTTCTAGTGTGACTCTGCATGGGATAATATAAAATTTTATCTAAAATTAAATTGTGTTTTTGAAATATGATATAATATCTAAGTATATATTATTTTGCAATATCTAGGTATATAGATATAACGTCATTAGTAATTGTATTAGTTTTAGCGTATTCTAAAGTTAAATTTTTTCTACGAAATTAATTTTATATATGAATTTATATAATTATGCACTGGCAGACAATATAAAATTGTATTATTTTATGCGAACGTTTTAACTCGGGAAATTAAAGATTTATAACCGTCCAAAAAACTACGTATTTTTTATTCGTGAACTCAAAAGTTTCCGATTTTGCAAACAAATTAAAAGGCAAATATCCTATATAAATTGCCTGGCACTTACAAGGAAGCTTTTCCGATGGGTTCCCTTTGAACTTAATGAAATGTTGATAGGTGATAAAGCAGCAAAAATATATGATAAACGTATTTTTCAGCAGCCCAATACCTTGTTTTGGGGTTTAAAAGTGGCGTGAAATTTAACACGTCTTTGTATGAAAATATGTTTAAAGTTTATTAAATTTAGACTTATTTCAAAGCAGCGTTAAAATGCTCGAGAAAACACACATTCTAAAAGCCATTTTGACACTATGTCGTGGACCCAGGCTGCCACTTATTTGAATTATTTTAAATATTGGTGAACAAATTATTCATAATTTTTTCAACTTTTACTTTTTTTAAGATCGGATATATGTAAAAGTTGAAAAGCTCACTAGTGTGATTGTAATCTGAAAGAAATAATGATAAAGAAAAAATATAAAATTGGAAAATATTGAAATATACCTGACATCGCCCAGGTCTCATTTAAACTAAATTATGTATTTCCAATTCACTTTGATTTATATTTCTTTAATACATTTTTTAAATAAAAACCCTTTAAAATTTCTAAAAAAAAAAAAAGACAACATCGTTATAACACAAGGACTGGTTTAGCTGCTGAATTTTAAAATGTCGCATTTCAAGAAGAGCCGATCGAAATTTGATTATATTAGGTCTACAAAAAAAATTGAGAAAATTTAAATCAAATTGGACCACGTTAATACATTATGCATATCGATCAAAGTTTGAGGCTCAAATTTATTTCGAAAAATTAAAAAATATGGTCTCTGTGTGCTGAACACGAGTCGCTTTAATGGATTTTGAGATATCGTAATATATATCGTAAAACAATACTGAAATGAAAAATATGTTACCAGATGCGTGCGTAGCAAACCAAATTAAAATAAAAAGATTGCACTGTAACCCAGTAAAATAGTAAAATCCAAATAACTGGTTGCAGAACAGCTTATACTCTATTATAACAGGTTCTAATTACGGTTCTGCAACTGGTTTTTTTCATGGTTTTTGTCCTATTTGCATTAAGTTCTTTACCTCCAAACAAGAACAGGTTGCTTTAGAACCAGTTCTCGAACCAGTTATAGAACTGGTTCTGGGACATTGACACCTTACATTTCAACTCCCCGGAACCTGTTCTTGAACCGGTTCCATGTAACCGATGGTAAAAGAACTTGTTCTAGAACAGGTTCAGAGGTAATCTGTTCTAAAAAACTTTGCTGGGAAGTAAAGTAACGACCTTTACGGCACAAGTAAACTTAATTATGAGTCGTAGTGATATTTCCGTTTTAAAAGATTATGTCAAAATACACAAAAAAAAATTTAAACTTTTGTTCGATTTCAAACTTACTTTCAATTAAATGTTTAATAATATATATTAACCGTTTAATTGAAACTGAATTTGGTATAAACAAAATTTCGAGTTTTTATAACGTACAGGGTGGGCCAAAAGTTACCATGGGGTTTAAAAATTTAATAACTTTTTCGTTTAGATATTTTTTTATTTTTTTTTTCAGATTATATAAATAACACTTGCAGAATAAATAATGGAGAGATTCACAACTGAACAAAGAACCAGAATAATAGAATTTTATTATTTAAATCAGAGATCAATTATTTTAACGCTAAGAGCATATCGTCGACATTTTAACGTCAGAATTTCGACCCTCTGAAGCATTCTGAAAATCCAAGAGCCATTCATCAACGCCAATTGCACCCCATTACGTGTACAGTATGGTGTGGGATCACATCTGAAAATATCATTGGGCCTTACTTCTTCGAGAATGAAGATGGAAGTGATGTAACCGTAAATGGAGAGCGGTATCGGTTTATGATAGAACATTTTTTACGTCCTGCTCTTGAAAACAGACCTGGTATGTGGTTTCAGCAGGACGGAGCCACTGCCTACACTGCCAGAGGCACAATGGCACTTTTAAATCAAATTTTTGGAGAGCGAATAATTTCCAAAAATTCGGAAATTATTTGGCCAGCGCGATCGCCAGATTTGACAGCACCCGATTATTTATATGAAGGAGCGAGTGTATGTGAACAAGCCAGAGACAATCCTTGAACTCAAGGCAAACATTGTTGCAGAAATTCGAACGCTACAGCCACAAATTTTGAAAGATGTTATGGAAAATGCTCTAAAACGAGCCCATCGGTGTGAAGCTGAAAACTGTGGTCATTTAAGAGAGATTATTTTTCATACTTAGTGTAAAAAAAAATTCCATTTTGCATATTATATACTCTGAGAAAAAAAATAAAAAAAAAATTAATAAACGAAAAAGTTATTAAACTTTTAAACCCCATGGTATCGTTTGGCCCACCCTGTATAATAACAACATAGAAACAAATGCAAAATTAAAAAAAAAAATCGTGAAAGGCGTGGTAGAGAAGAATGAGTGTATTTTCTAAAAATCATAACTACAGACTGCGCAGTTTCTGGTATTGAACCTTCGTCAGTGACCCTGTTTTTTGAATTTTTTGAATAATGTAATATTTGTTATGTTTTTTATTTGTTCGATTGCGTCTATATGAAAGAGTACAACTCCAACAACACAACAGTTCTATTTTTAGAAACTTACCTCACTCTAATGTCCACTGTCAAAATTAAAAAAAAAAAATCGATTTAATTACAAAATTCCCGTTTTTTTAATTTTGGTGTTTTTTTTAATTGTAGCAATTTTGTTTTAATTTTATAGATTCTTTCGAATTTTTGCGTTTATTTTTATCGATTTTTTTACAATTTTGGTGTTTTTTAAATTTTGCAATTTTGGCGATTTGTTTTAGTTAAGCCATTTTTCCCAATTTTTCCCAATAAAAAACAATATTCAATTAAATTTTTAATAGATGTGAATAAAACAATAATTGAAAATAATATTAATTAAATAGTTACAAATTATTTTAATTGTTACTACAATTGCATCAACAAGACCGAATTCAGTTAAACTTTTACTGAATCAACAAATATTTTAATTGAAACTCAATTTTAGTTTTTTATGTGTAGACATATATAATTTTTAGTTTGCATTGTCTCAAGCAATTTTTTCATTATATTTTAAGGCAAATACATCGAAAGCTCTTATGAAATGACTTTATTTATAGCTTTTTTATCGAAAATCAACTCTAACAATGAAAGCCGCCCAATTGCAGGCGATGTTTTCTAATGAAATTTTAAGATTCGAACCATATAATAATACTATTTCCTATTTGATCCAAGTCAAAAATAAATATTTTTATACTAAATTTATCAATAACATTGTTACTTCCTAACGAGTTTACAAAAAATTTTTGTATCAGTGTATATTTTTGTAAAACTTGCATTAACATAAATTTGTGGACCCGTAATTTTGTATATTTTGAATTCAGAACTAGTAAATGTTTATCTTTTCTGATACTTTGTTAATATAAAATATGGTTTTAAGAGCGCTTGAAACTTTATTGTTTATTAAATTATTGAAAACAGGTTTTTTCAATACCAGTAAAATACCGTTATCGACTCAAAGCCCTTAAGGCGACTATTGTTATCCCTAGAAAACCTATACCGAAATAATTGAAATACCGTTGTCCATAAGATACCGTTACCGATATAACAAAATACCAATATCCTTAAAATACCGTTACCGAAATAATTGAAATACCGTTATCCTTAAAATACCGTTATCGAAATAAAATCGCGACTTTTAAAAATGTTTGGAACTGTAAAAAAAATATCTATACAGCATTCTACAGTACACGACAGAACATAAAACCAAACAGAAAATGTCTAATTGTATGGTTTTTGTCATTTCATCATGAAATAGACGACATATTTAATAAAAAATAACATATTTATCGCCTCACAAAAATTTAGCTTTTGATTGCGAAAAACATTACTATTTTTATATCTAGGTGATAAGTATCTATGAGAAAAATAAGTTGTGTTGTTTTGCATAATAACACTGATAACACTTTCTAACCAAAACCCATTAATTTAAAAGTTGTATAACAACAAAGCTGTAACCATTTGCAGACCATATTTTTTTTTTTGTTAACAGTCAATGTATCATAAAATGAGCAGGGAGCGAGAAATAAACAACTTTGGTTCGTTGGGTACTCTAGCGTCATTGGCATTACTTGCATAACTTAAATAACGTTGGCCTTAAATAACCGTTACCGAATTAACTGAAAACCTGTTAACCCTAAAATATATTGACAGAAATTATCAAAATGTAGTTACCGATAAAATTTAGTTATCGAAATAAGTAAAATACCGTTAACGCCGAAATAACTGAACCCGTCACCGAAATAACTGAAATATCTTGATTTCTTATTCCGGGCCTATGTCTACCTAATATCGCGGAAGGTTAATCCTGGGGAACCGTCATTTAGGAGCAGCCCTTTCAATCCAGTATAGGAGACAGTTGGCCAATTTCTCACTTCTGTGAAATGAAACTAAAAGATTAAAAGAAGAATGCAACTGAAATATCGTTACCCCTATAATACCGTTACCGGAATAAAAGAAAATAGCGTTACCCTTACCGATAAACGCATCGAATCGGTTACCATCCATGGTTTTGTTACATGTTGCGTCAAACAGAATTTTCGCGGAATTTTTCACAAAATTTTTGGAAATAATTCAGACATTATAGTTCCAGAAATATTCCCATTTAAAAATGTAGAATTCCAAATTTTTCTGACTCAGTTAAAGTTTTTTGCGAATATCGAAACAAAATCAAGGCAATTTGTATTGAACAGGGAAGACAGGCAATAGCGCTAAAATACAGTTGTAAACTCATATACATATATTTCCCAAAGCTTGATCATAAACTAGGTAGTCATTAGAATTCGGGCATAATGGGGCTAAAATTACCTGAATAACTTAAATAACGTTCTCCTTAAACTACCGTTAACTGAAAAACCGCTATCCCTAAAATATCGTTAACAAAATGCCGATACCGAAACACACCTAACGCCAAAAAACCCGTTACCGAAGTAATTGAAATATCGTTACACTTCAAATACTATTACCGAATTAAGCGAAAATAGAGTTACCCGCATTAAATCGGTTGCCATCCATAGTTTTAAAAATAGATTATTAATCAAAATAAACTATAGTTTAAATAAAAAATTATTGAATTATCTTCTTTCACTCAAAAGCTACATTCATTGAAAGATAAAATTATCAAAAAAAAAAAAAAATGTTTGAGAATTTTTCCCAAAAAGTTACAGAAAAATTTTGTTTACTTTTGAAAATTGTTGAACATACAATGAAAATAAAAATTTAAGCCACAGCAAAAATCGACATATATTTAGCTTAAGCGGATAAAACGCCTGTCTAAAGTGTAGTGCGAAGTGCATGTGGCAAATGAAAGCAGGTTCAAGCCACGGTCAGGATTGCATTTAAAAAAATAAAAATTTCATATAGATGCAATCAAACAATAAAAACCATAACAAATAATTACAGTATTGTCAAAAAGGATTACTGATGAAGGTTGTGTTACCAGAAACTGTGCAGTCTAATTCAATAAAAATTTACAATGTAGTTATGATTTTTAGAAAAGTGTGCTTAATCTTCTCTACCACGCCTATCTCAAAAAATTATTCACGTTCGAAGTTAAAGATTATCACCATTGATCAAAAATAAATTGAAAACTTGTCTGTTATGTGCAAGGTCTACCTTGGTAGATATTCAATACACGCTTTTTGTTTTTTTTGAATATATTAGTTCTAATTTAGTTCGAAAACTAGTTTATATAAATATTTGATGTTTGCATGGGATTGCCACTTCTTTCAAAACGTGTTCTGATGATGGGAACCTAGAAAATTCCCGAAATAGATCTATCAACACATTCCTGAAAGTGGTATATTAATAAATTTGAAGACAAAAACTCTATAGATTATTTGTTAGGACAGTATCCTACTAAAGAACATGATAATCCTCATTTTCATTGCACAATTTACGATCGAAAAAAACATAATTTTTATTTTTAATAAAAATTATATCAAACTTGTTTAATTGTTGAACATGTTTCACAACAACAAAAAATATCGTTTGTTTACCGAAATTAAAATAGTTAGCGTTACATTTCTGTGAAATCTCCCACTGTGCAGGGTACGGTTTAAAAGCGAGAAGAATTCAAAGTGAAAATTTCATAAAATTAAAACAAAAAATTATTGTTTACAAAGTTATAAAAATTCTACAAATATACCACACCTTAGTAAAAATTATAAAGACTAGCAAGATACCGGCACAATCAAACTACAGGACATCCTATTAACTCGAATAAGGCTAAAGCATTATAAAAAAGTTAGCTTATAGTTACCGTTATAATTATCATGTAGTTCCATGACAGTTACATCTTTAAAGTTTTCTATCTTTTGCGTTTGTGAAAAAGCACTTATCACCGTGAGATTATGACCTTTGGCCGCCAAGGCTTTTAAATACGGTTGCACTAGTATAAAATGTGATGCACCAGGATGAGGAAATACCGCCAAAATTTTAACACCATCAACATGTTCTTGTTTTAATATTATGAAACATGTAACAATAAAAATAAAAAAAAAATTCATTTTTAAAGCCTTTTTTTATGAATTTTGTTTATTATTTTTTTCCAGCTGATTTAAAATGTTTTCTCGATCTTTCAAATAGAACTAATGTAAAATTTAAGAAACTAAATACCAGTATTTAAATTTAAGTAATATTTGCTTGATAAGCACTTGTTATCTTAAATGCTAAATCTAACCTAAATATCAGACAACTATCGACATTATGTTTTTGTTCACAGATATGTTCCAAATTTGTGCTTTGAAGATTATTAGCTTCGCAATAGTAAAGTTTGTAGTAAACATTTACCGGTCACTGTTTTTATCTTCTCAACTTATTCCCCCGAGAATTATTATCATCAAAATGCTTAGTACACATTATAAACTAAATCTATGTGAAAATATATTAACCCATTAACGCCTAAATGATATCTGCTGCAAAGAATTCAGGGAAAATGTATTTATATGATAGGCAATGGCGTCAGATAGACCAAAGTGAAGTCAAAATTAAGAAAAGTTGAAAGATATTCTTGTAAATGGCCAAAGAGCAACGAGTGAAAAACGGCACCCCTACTCTAGCAGTTGCGAAATTCGGTATTGTAAGACTTGATTTAAGAAAGTTAATTGATGCTTGATCAAACACTTAATACAATAATATAAAGTTGGCCAATTGTGTCGATAAGTAAATTAAAATAAAAAACAATTTATTTCAATTTTTCACTCAACGTTTCTTTGGCTTATTTCCAACTTCTTCAGGAGTTATTTATTATTAAATTCTGACAAAACAAAATATAATACAAAATGTTTTTTAAATAAATAATAATTGTTGATATGTTAAAGACAAAATTTATGTTTCACTAGCTGACCCGGCAAACGTTGCTTTGCCTTCAAATTTTAATTGTAATTAATTCTTTAAATCAAGAAAAATTTTTTACGCAAATATATAATTAAAAAAATAAATTCACATTGGTAAATCATTTTAAAATTTGTAATTTCATGGAAAGCCCAATGCCTCTTTGTCCTTCTATCGCCTTTATTCTAGGACTATGAGGAACGCTAAAACAATTTCTGAACAACATTATTAAATAACCTTGCAAAAAGTCTTGAATGTGATGATTTATTTTTATGCTTATTTGTTTTTTGCTTTTGGTACCACGCCCATTTATCCCATTCCGCCCATTTTCAGTTCGACTACTAATATTTGTAATTGATGGACTCGTACAAAATTTGAAGGCTATATAGCTAATATAGAACCCTAGATATTTAATATTAATATTAATTTTGTATATGAGCTAAATAATCACTTTGTATGGGAGCTGCCACTCCCACTGGTATGATCCCGCCCAATTTTCCCATGACTATTCATAATATAATCAATGTGCACAAATTTCTAAGACTCTGGCTATTATGGAACTGTAGATATATGATACTAAATATTTACTTTGTATGGGAGCTGACACGCCTACTGGTCCGATCACGCTCATTTTTAGATGTTGGCCGATTCTCAGACCTACTCAATATGCTCACAAAATTTCATGAGAATCGGTCAAGCCGTTTCGGAGGAGTACGGGAACGAACATTGTGACACGAGAATTTTATATATAAGATAAAGATATTTTAAAACAACTAATATCACAGTTTAAACTTACGATTTTATTTTACATTGTCTGAAATATCATTAAATTAAAAACGATACAAAATTAATAGTTCGCCAAATATTTTGCCAAAATTTAATTGTTTTGAATTTGCTGTCAATTGATATAAATTTGAAGGAGAAAGAAAAACTTTTGTTTCTTGATTTCTAAATTTATTTGGCCGTCAGATAATAATTGTACTTAAATTATTGGACAATTCGTTCCAGAAAAATCGCAAAAATCTAGCTGCCTCGTATAGGGACAGTGGGCGCTAATGGGCTAGCATACTTAATATAATATTTGTCTTGATTAAAATTGAGAATCATTTTATTAGCAGTGTTTACTTAAACTGGTTAACAAAAATTTCGCGCACTAAATATGTCTGCTTACTTTCTTTTCTATTAAAATGCAGTAAAAAATACTCAGTAACAAAATTTTTATCAACAGCAAAAAATTTCAAAAGACGCGGAATAAAATTGCCACAAATTTTGCGTAGCTGATTACAAAAAAAAAGTAATTATGCTATCTAACTTTCACTTTTGGTTTCGGATAGCCATGTTACTATATAAATTTTATGCAGATTAAGCATATACACTCAAAAATATTTTTTTCCTAAAGACTATTGAATATACACATTAAATTAATTGAAAATCAGTTAAATAAGGACTACTTACTTTTCGTTTAAAACAATTGTATTTTTTAGTTTATTTTCAACTGTTGGAAAATTAGTTGACCAAATCGGTAAAAACGATAGATTATTTTCGTTTCTTTTAATAATCAATATAATATAACAACTTTTTGTTTTAAATAGAAAATATTAACTGAATATTTTAACTATTAATGAAAGTCAGTTAATTTTGTTTATTGAAAAACTGACAGAAAGTTAAAAATATATTTCTTTGTTAATTTAACTGTATATTCCATTAAAACAACTTTACCGTTTAAATTTTTAAATAACTGTTGAAATTTTATGGAAAAGTTCTTCCGAGTGTACTCTTTTTAAAATGGCAGAAAAAAAGCAGAACACAAATTGTATATTTTAAGATAATCACACTTATTGGAAGAAAGCGAAAATAGTTTCTCTATTTGTTGAACAGCTAGTGAATCGATGTGTGGTATCTAGAATACTTAACCTGACCCGCTTTTAGCAGATTTATCCTCTTTTTAAATTCTTATTTGGTTTTTAGATTTCTCTAAGACAGTCGAATTTATCATATTAAATAAAACAAATATTATTTCATTTAATTTTCTATCCAACGTTTCATTGGTTTTTTTAGAATTCCGTCAAAGATATTTGAGAATCAATAATAAAATGTTCATTATTTTAGAAACTTTGGAGTCTTTTAACTAAAATAAAAGTATCAGAACCAGTGATGGAATTTCGAAATTTTTGATTAGTGCGAAGTCATTTTGTTAAAACCGATTTTAAATACCAATTTTATTATTGATGTTTTATAGGAAAACGTTATCTAAATAAGCAAAATAAAAGTTAGTTTATTTAGAGTTTTATGATTAAATTAAAAGAAAATCTACTTTTTTGCCGAAAAATTTTTAACAAAAATCAGCACATTGTAATATTTTGCAATATTATTATACTCAACTCTTGTGTGGGAGTAGCCCTTTAAACGATTGGAAAAGGGTAAAAAACTTCTGACAAATATTAAAAAAAAAAAATTCTGAAATACTCAAATTTAACTCAAAAGTTTGCTTTATTGCTAGAAAAGCAGGGACCGAAAATAACAGAAAAAAACAACTAGAAGTAAATGTCGGAAAACTGTTTCAAGTATACCATTTTGATCCTTATGAACTAGTCTATAATAAAATGCATTGCTTTTTAAAATTTTGATTTTTATTTTTTTTAGCAAAAATAGAAGTTATTTTTTGATTTTGATTTTTTTTAGCAATAATAAAAATTATTTTTTGATTTTTGTTTTTTCGGGCAAAAATAAAAGTTATTCTTTGATTTTTATTTTTTCGGGCAAAAATAAAAGTTATGTTTTGATTTTTATTTTTTCGAGCAAAAATAAGAGTTATTCTTTGATTTTTATTTTTTCGGGCAAAAATAGAAGTTATTTTTTGATTTTTATTTTTTTGAGCAACAATAAAAGTTATTTTTTGATTTTTATATTTTCGAGCAAAAATGAAAGTTATTTTTGATATTTATTTCAATTTCTTGAGTTTAAATTATACATTTTTATTTTTATACGAATAAATAACAAATAACGTTGTTATATTTGTATGAACGAAATATTTTCTGTATATCTGTCATCACTGCAAAATCATAATAACAAAGCTAATAACTGCGATTTTTTTTTTTATAACTTAATCAAAGTGTATAACTTAATCAAAAACAAAACAAAAAATAATTGTTATCATCTGACTTTTATGAAAAAAGGAATAATCATTACGGTCCCTGTAGAAAAGATATTTTTACATAACACAAATAGTAACAAATTTCTCTGTTTTAGTATGACTTTAAATCTATTTTGAAGAGATTTTAACTAAAAATTACAAAATTTGAAACAATGCGTGTTTTTCAACAAAAAACTTTAAATATTCCACTTTTTGCACCAAAAATTATTATTATATATAATAATAATTAATATAATTATTATCAAAATTCAAGGGTAAACGGTAAAAACTTAAATAATTAATAAATGCAGTAATATTATATTTCTCAGCATTTTGTTTTTTAATTGGCCATGATTTATTTTTATTTGAAGGCATGAAAGCTATAAAAATATTAATTGAATTTCACTTAGCACAATTACTTTTTTGGAGCATATTTTTTTACGTTTTAGAAACAGAGCAAGTTTTTAGGGCATATTTTTCTTTTTTTACATTTTTCCGCAATTTATTTTTTTCTTTAACAAAAAAATTAAAAAGATTCTGGAGTTCGCAAAACCTATTTAAAAAATTCAAGTCTTTTTTACACATTTGAATTTCCATTTTAAGACTGTACCGATTTAGATATAATAAATCTTGTATCTCCTGTTTTTGATAGCAATTGAAATAAATTTCACGAAAGGTACTCACTCCAGCTGTACTAATAAAAAACAATCTTTAAAATACGAATATTTAACAAAAAAAAATGTGTTTTAGTGCATATTTTTGATTTTAAAAATAAATATCAAAATGTTAAGCAAAGGGACAAACTAAAAAACAAAATATATTTGAAGTGCCCTGCTGCCCGTAAATGCGAAATTAAAAAAAAAAAACGAACATGTGAACAAACAGTTCTGAAATAGGTCCTGGTTTAACCAGTTCCGACACATGTCCTTCAGGAACATATTCCGGAATATACCCGGGATTTATATAACTCATGTACTATAACTAAAAGCTACTAGTCTATGAAATCGTTTGGGTATTTATTAAAAATTTGTTTGAAATTTGAAAAGTAAACACAAATAATTTGCAAAAAAAAAAACACTAGTTTTAGCTGTAGTATGAAATGTGGTGTAAAAACTTGATTAAACCCGTTTTTAAAAACATTGCGTATATAGAATAAGCCTGACTGGTTGTTAGACTAAACTTTTAAATAGCAGGTGTCTAAGTAAAATTTCTGAATTTTCAGTGAAAATTCACTAGATACCACTCAAAATAGACTCTGTTTTTTAAATTTTGTATTCACTGGTGAAATATTTTACTTTTTTAAAATTAAAAAATCATTAACATCAAAATTTTGAGTGAAATCCTAAAACCCTAAAATTCTTATATATCCTAAATCAATCGCCTTGTCCTCCCATAGTTAACATATGGTAACACCAAATTTAAAAAAAAGTACAACAACAAACATACATAAGTATGCCTTAAGGCAGAATTAGTTTCTACGTTCTGTTCTGTTACGAATCAGCTGTTTTGTTTCTGTTCAATTGAAAGTCTGTATATGTGGTTAGTTTTCACTTTTTCGTTCTGTTCTGTTCTGTTCGGGACAAATCTATTGAAAATAGAATTCAACGTTATGTGACAGCCTAAAGTGCATGTGTATTGTTTTTCTCAATATTTGAATCAGGGATGATAAAGTTGGTCTATAGTACTTTTTATGGTACTATTTGAACCTCAGATGTACCATGATAGTCCTATGACTCATTTAGTACGATTTACAAATTTTTCTATATATGTATGAATTTCTTGGTCCCTTTAAAATTCAATAATTACAAAATCGATTTGCAGTTCCATATGAACAATGAATTAATTTGAAACCAAACGCTGTGAATTCAATCACATGATTTGACTGAGTGCGACTGATTACAGATGATTATATTAGAGTTTTATTAATCGATTAAACCAATTATTGAATTCAATCACTAAGGGTTATTATTAACTTATTTTGATTTTCAAGAAAATAAATAATAAAAATCTTATAAAAATGTGAAATTGACTATTAGCTGCGTGTTTTTAAAATCGAATGAATTCACGAACAAATTTGTTTGCTACCAATCACAAGGATTGAATTCGAAAAAAACTATGAGAAATGTAATTCAATACAGCAAGATATGGCTGAATTTCAGTTTATGGGGGACACCCCTAGAGAAAAAATCTGAATATGCCATCCCCTTCAGAATGTTCCCAGGAGTACGAAAATCATAATGAATAAGGGGGCTCACGCCCCCTATGGGCGTGGCAGTCGAAAAACGACCCACCTACGTAGACAATATGGGTATCAAATGAAAGCTAATGTCTTCACGATTCCAAAAATAGCCATAGTTGCCAGATCGGGCGGTTTTTGCAGCCGATACGGCCATTTTTGTTAAATAGGGGCGGGGGTGAAAAACGACCCATGCCACCTACTTAGGCAATATTGGTATCAAATGAAAGGAAATGTCTTTACGATTCCAAAAATACCCGTAGTTGCCAGATCGTCCAGAATTTGAGGAAGATATGTTAATTTTTATAAAATGGGGGAAGGACTTTTTTTTGTTTATTTCTTTTTAGCTCGGCCAGAGGCCGAGCACTCGAGATCCCCGCCGTCTAGAATTAAGACATACTGGAGTTAAAAACCCCTAAGCCCGGCCGTAGGCCGGTCACGCAGAAAAACTTTACTAAGCGAAGCCAGTATAACAAATTTTCATTAACCAATCAGAAGCTTTCAAGAGTTTTCCTCGTTTCTTAATTTTGTACTTATCCTCATTTATGATTTGACTCTTGACACGAGAAGCGTGGAAACTCACAACTTTACGTGAGTTCTCATGCTTCTCCAAGGGGATTGATTTACTATGACCTCCACGCGGTAATCCCTGGGTAACGCTAACAATAGTAATCTTTTCGCACAAAATGCTCATTTTTGTTTGATTTTAACAAAATATAAGCAAAAAAAAAGGAAAAAAAAAATTTCCCCCACCCAAAATTTTGCCAAAATGGCCATATCGGCTACAAAAATCGCCCGATCTGGCAACTACGGCTATTTTTGGAATCGTGAAGACATTAGCTTTCATTTGATACCCATATTGTCTACGTAGGTGGGCCGGGTCGTTTTTCGACTGCCACGCCCATAAGGGGCGTGAGCCCCCTTATTCATTATGATTTTCGCGCTCCTGGGGTCATTTAAGGGGGCGTGGCATTTTTTTTTTTTCCAGGGGTGTCCCCCATAAACTGAAATTTTGCCCAAGATATTAATAGCACATTCAAAAAATATTAAAAATTGGTGAATTTAAGAAAAAATCTCAAAATTTTAATAATTTTTTAAATCAATATCGGCTAATTTTCTTAGTACGCACTGCTCGTTTTTACGTAGCTTTATGTACATTTTTCCGAGAAGTTTGGTATTGAAAATGAGCAAAATCGGTCCAGCGGTTCAAAAGTAATAAGTGACAATGTGAAAGTACCTCTAAAATTTCCATACAAATTGGTCTTAAATGCACTGTATATTATTAGAATTAATTGTAGTGTCTATAAAATAATATTTAAAATTCACCGCAAATTCTTTTTTCTCCACAAAAACTTTTTTTTTCACCTCACAAATAGTTTTGTTACCTCAAAAATGTTTTTCACGACACAATTTATTTTTTTACCATATTTTTTTTTAATATATATTTGTTGTTTCATTTGTAATTGTTCATTTTGGAGGGTACAAAGATTTGTTTGTTAATTTATATTTAATTTTATTTTTTATACTTTGGATGCCGAAAAAGTACTATTTTATAGGCAGCTTGGTACTATTTTAAATCGCATTTATCATCCCTGATTTGAATGTTTTTGGTAGGGTTTTCTTTTACATTTTAAAACAGCTGATTCCTTTCACAGAAAAAGTAATTACAAAATATTACCTACAGAACAGAACGGCAACTGAAAGTAACAACTAATGAGGCCTTTAGAAATATGTCAGTAATTTTATAATACTCAAGTTGTGTGTTTCAACTCAATAGCACTATGTTTTAATATTATAAATATTTATATATAAGTATATCACTTTTTAAAACATATATCTACCTTTAAAAGTCACTCATTTTGACATTTTCAAAAATTGAGTCAATTTGAGGTTACAATCAATAGACTAATATCCTAAATTTTTTTAGTGAATACCTTACAAGTCTACTTTACAAAGTCCGTGTTATAAGCACAGGCATCCCAAATTAACATGCATGTTGTGTGTTGACATATGTCAACTAAAGGATAATAAGGTTTCATATAACAAATGTTTTCAATTAGCAATCTTAATATTGTTAAGATATGTTTGTGCTTTAAAGTTTATTAGCTACGCATTAGTAAATTAAGTAGTACATATATGCCGGTCATTGCTATTATCTTCTTAACATATTCGCTCGTGAATTGTTATAATCAGAATACCTAGCTCATGTTATAGACATATATCCCGACAAAAAAAAGTTTATATATAGTCGTATATAGGTAAATATAGTGGTATCTTATTATATATGTGGCAATATATAAACATATATACTTACCTCTCATACTTATTTTTACGAACATTTATAATATAGCGTTATATAAAACGTGATCCATTTCGAGGTTCCCTACTTTGTTAAAGAAAAAACACAGAAAATTCAAATTTAATGGGGAATGTTTATTATCATTTGAAAGAACATTCTTTGGTATTTACTTTTTGAAGATTATGTCTATCAAATGTTGGCCGTTGCTACGACGCAGATGGTTTAAATTGTGTGCTCACCGAAGTGTTCTCTCAATAAATCCATTGATTGACGCGATGTGTGGGAAGTGGCGCCGTCTTGCTGAAACCAAATGTCGCCGAGATCACGAGCTTCAATTTCAGGCATCAAATAGTCGGTTATCATGGCACGATAACGGTTGCCATTGACGGTTACGTTCGCACCGGCATCATTTTTAAAGAAATATGGACCGATGATTCCACCGGCCCACAAACCACACAGCGTGCTGCACGTGGTATATTCGGTCGAATATTACCCAATAATGAATGCTGGGTCTCAAAATAGATGATGGTGTTGTGAATAGTATGCTCAGTAGGCCGATTATGTTAACCATAAGTTGAGCGAAGTGCACGAAACACATTCCTCACAGATCGTGAATTTTCGTAATAAAGTGAACGATTTGTAAACGTTGTTAAGGCGTAAGTCTTCCCATTATGAAATGCCAAACAATACGAAACAAAAATAACATGACAGCATGATACGACTCACACGTGATCTGTCAAAAAGTGATCTCTACTTCGATCACCCATTATAATCATATATCAATATATCTTATGTTAGATAGCCCTATTAGATAGACAGATTATTCGGATCATATTATATCAAATTACATCCCATATGATCTCGAGAGATAAGGTTATGTATGTCATTTTTCGGATCACCTATATATGATGTGATATGGAATTATATATATGCCTATATATACCTATATCGGAACTTTTTTCAGCGGGATGTTAACCTGTTTATTTTTTTTGAGAAAGCATTTTATTGCAATGATTGCAAATCATTTTATTAACAGTTGTGCCAAAAGTTACACTGACCAACAAAAGCTTTACGCATTAAATGTTGAATAATATTTTCACAAATGGTACAAATTTATAAAAAAGATGACCTTTGTAATCTCTAAGTAAGTTTTAGTAGTTAAAATAGACAGAATAGAAAAAGCGTTGAAAAAAATATAAGGAATGTCTCGTTTAACATTAGAGGAATGGCGGAAAAAAATATTTGCGACAGAAAAAATTTAAAACAAATGGCTAGATCAAATTTTAGGCTTTTTTAAATGTCAAATTTAGGAAAAATATTTTATGATAAAAAAATTGCGAAATATAAGCGAAAAAATTTGACGAGAAAAATGTCGCAAAAAAAATAATTTTTTGCTTTTTTTAATCAATAAGGCAATGTACCCTAATGTGTCCCTACACCTGGTATTTGGGATATAAAAAAACCGAAGTTTATTATTAAATCCAAATAAATCCGCTTGTAGGCCAACTCCTTGTAAATCGTTTTCGCCTAATGAAAACTAATTTAAAAAAGTTCTAAAGCAATTTTCAGAACAACTCAACCTAGACCAAAATTAAAAAAAACTCTCTAAAATATTTATGAAATTGTTAGAAAATGAAGTAAATTGACAAAAAAATTTATCTAAATAAAAATACATTTTAATTTTGTTTCTTAAAGCGTTTTATTTATCGTTGTAAGCTGCTAAAGGGGTTACCATTTGTAATGCTATTTAACTTGTTTAATTGTGGCAAAAACGTGCTTTGTGTGAAACATATTAAAACAGTCAGAAACTGTTAAAGTGATGAGCAAACCATTAAAAAGAAGAATTAAACTTGGAAAAAAATAAAAAAAAGATATCATAATTTCACTTTAGCAAACAGTATGAAAATCTAATTTTTTCTCATTTTTGTTTTATGTAATCAATTATTTTTGTTAAAATTTGTGAGTAAAATTATGTAATCAATTATTTTTGATAAAATTGTGTAAACAGTTTTTTTTGTTAAAATTGTGCGTAAAATTCTTACCGTTGACAAAATCCGACTAGGAAATTTAAGTCTAAACATTTCTAAAACAGTGATGGCGGAAACTAAACTCGAGAACACCCAGTGTAGGAAAGCATTACCATATAAGTGGTTATATAAGTACATATTTGGTAATGGCAAATACTTACAATTGGCATTACAAATCTCATTACTTTTACATTTAAAAATAATGGCATATCATTACTTAACACCTTACAAAAAAACAGAAAAATATGTGGTTACGTGCCAGTATGGACAAAAATAATGAGTCTAAAAAAAAAATTTTAAAAAACTAAATTTAATAAAAAAAATATCCCGTGTCCACAAGGGATTCGAACCCGGGCCTCCAGGATGTCAGTGAACCGCTCTACCATCTGAGCTATCTCGACATAAAGGGTGGTTAAATTTCAAGGGCCGATGTTGATTTTGAATAAAACACAAACTATTTAGGAAATTATTGTAATTTTATTTTATTATGATATATTGGTATTACTCAATTATGTATGGAACAAAATATCGGCCAAATGGGCGCCGCGACCACGGCGGCACACCTCCATCCGATAGTCCAAATTTTCGATGACGCTGAGGCATAATGGAGGTTCTATGCCGTTAATGTGCCGAATTATCTCATCCTTTAGCTCTTGAATTGTTGCTGGCTTATCGACGTACACCTTTTCTTTCAAATAACCCCAAAGAAAGAAGTCCAACGGTGTCAAATCACATGATCTTGGCGGCCAATTGACATCGCCATTACGTGAGATAACACGACCATTGAATTTGTTGCGCAAAAGAGCCATTGTTTCGTTAGCTGTGTGGCAAGTGGCACCGTCCTGCTGAAACCACATATCGTCCACATCCATATCTTCCAATTCGGGCCATAAAAAGTTCGTTATCATCTCACGATAGCGAACACCATTCACAGTAACTGCCTGACCGGCCTCATTTTGGAAAAAATACGGCCCGATGATGCCGCCAGCCCATAAACCGCACCAAACAGTCACTCTTTGTGGGTGCATTGGTTTTTCGACAATCACTCTTGGATTCTCATTCGCCCAAATGCGGCAATTCTGTTTATTGACGAATCCACTGAGGTGAAAATGTGCCTCATCACTGAAGATGATTTTCTTCGAAAATTGATCATCCACTGTTGCCATTTCTTGCCACCATTCTGCCCATTCACGACGTTTGGAATGGTCAAAAGGCTTTAGTTCTTGAGCCAATTGCACCTTGTAAGCGTGTAAATGCACGCATAATGTTCATCAACGACGAGCGTGAGAGGTGCAATTGTTGGGCACGATGACGAGTTGAGGTGGACGGCTCTTCAGCCACACTATCGCGAACAGCAGCAATATTTTCTGCAGTACGAGCATGCACTGGTGTTCTCACATCTTCTACAGACCCGGTTTGCTCGAATTTTTCCACGATTTTTGCGATTGTACGCACATTTGGACGATCAAATTGACCAAAAAAATCACGAAGTGCACGATATGCATTTTGATTTGAACGCCCATTTTCATAATAAGTCTGGATAACTTTAACACGTTGTTGGATTGTGTATCTCTCCATGGTTCAAATTGAGTAAGTCTGAAATAGAGAAATGTCAAATAAAATTCGGAAAAAAACTTGGCGTTTAGGTGTGGTTCACATTCAACATCGGCCCTTACAATTTAACCACCCTTTATTATATTTGATATATAAAAACATAAATGACTTGTTTGCACAAAATTGCATTACTTTCCAGTTTACAAAAAATAAGTACGTATATATGTATATACTAGAAGTGGAAAAATAAAGAGTCTAAAAATAGATTTTCAAAAAATTGTTAGGCCATTACTTTATATTTAAAATAATGATGAAAATAAGTATTTATGGGTAACGCATTTTTTTTTTTAATTAAAATATTGGGGAAATTAACCAGTTAGTAAGTTCTTATTATTTGCTTTACGGTAATGCAAAAAGTAAGGTGGGGTCATTATTGGTAGTGAGAAATGTACTGAAATGACATTACCGTTTCTATACAGGGCAGTAGATAGATGATTTATGCAACAACGCGAATAAAACGAAAGGTTTATTTTAGGGAACAGGCCAAAATTCGGAACATTCCCTTATATATTTATTATTATTATTATTATTTATTAATAGATTTTTTTGTATGTACATATTTAATTCATTTACAATAAGATTAATATCTAAATCTATATTTGGCATAACATAATTGTTGTAAGCCAGATTGCCACTATTCTAGGCAAGTAATGTACATTCACATATTATTGATTTTATATAATTTTTAATAAAAAATACGTGATAATTTAAAACTAAAATTTTCATGGAAAATTAAAAAGCAAATTCATTTAAAATAAACCTTCTATATTTTAAACAAACTTCAATGTATTTATACAGGGAGAAAAAGTTTAAGCCATTTTGTATTCACATAACTTCATCTAAATTAAGTATGCTTTTACCAAAATATTGTATTCTAAATTCTTTGTATATTGGGCAAACACCTATGAAGTGAAATGTGTTTTCCGAAGCATCTAAATTGCAAATTGTACAAATTCCAACAGTGTTATTACTGAAACATCTTGCATTTAGGTCTAATAAGCCACCCCTAGCCCTTATTATTAAACTGACTGTACGTGGAGAAAAGTTTGAAGTGTATAATGATGAAATGTTGTAATCCAGTTTTGCATAAATATCATGAAACTGAGAACTTGTAGCATTTAGTATATACCACTGTGTGTAATTTTCTAAGTCATTGCAAAATAACCATATACGGACACCACTACGTGATAAAAGACTAAAAAAAAAAAAGACCCGTGTCTCCCAATTTTTCCCAAAGTCATCTCCTTTTTTGTAAATTTTTGTGGTTGATTGTTTCCTTGAATTTTGAACGGTTTGCTACCTATGGACCTGAACACGGCAAAAAAGGTAAAAAAAAAATCGAATTTTTTTAAGTTTTTTGCGATTTTGATCTGGAAGCTGAAGTTTTTTTGATTTTATATGTTCGCACTTTTTCTTCTTTATGACAAGAGCTACAACTTTGCCATAGAGAGTAAATCGAAATTCTGAACGGTTTGCAAGATATGAGCCTGAGAAAATTATCACTTTTTTGCGAAAATGATACCGAGGCCCCAAATATTTGGCGGCCCATAAAAAAAAGGTGATGACTTTGGGAAAAATTGGGAGACACGGGTCTTTGTTTTTAGTCTTTTATCACGTAGTGGTGTCCGTATATGGTTATTTTTTTTCGTGCTGCACTGTGTAATCATTACGTTCACTGATTTTTAGTTGGTTTAATATATGTTTCCATTGTTGGCTTAATGGTAATATTGAGTCATCAGGAGTAATTGTATATTCCCATTCCTTAGCCCAGTATGTGTTTTGTTCTATGATTTTTAGTGCTAAAGTACGAGGTAATCTGTGAGGATTCATATTTAACACTTTATTGATGTAGCAAAGGTGAAGTCTTAAGGTAGATACGTATAGTGAATCTATGTTTGTTTCTAAATACAGCATGTAATTAGATCCCTTATGTATTTCAACGCTTTTCCCTTTTAATTTATTATTAAATTTTAACTAGATTAACTAGCAACATTAACTGTTAATCCTCAAGCCAGCCTAAGGTTTTTTTGATTGGATATGATATTTCTAAGTGTAAAGTTATTTGTACGAACTCATATTAAAAAACCACCTACGATTCAATAACTTTAATTGCTGGAATTTCTATAACAACGATAATTGTTAATTCAATTAGAAATTGATAGCTCTTTAATTGAATTATTTTTCAATTAAATAATAACTCATTTGATTAAAGAGCGATAAATATCGTATATCTTCCCAAAAGACAAAAAAAACATGTTTGTTGCCATACCAACTTTATTTTTAAAAAAGTGTTGCCATACCAAATGTTTTTTATAGCTTGAATTTAATAACATTGAATTTCAACCGGCATGAAATTCTCATTTAGCTAGCAGATTTATGTATACTTATGTGAACAAGTTCACACAGAAATTAGATCTTTTTTTATTGCAAAAATAAGCCTTCTTGTTAAACCAAAGGATTTTTTTTTAAATTATTTTTAGCATTTTTTTTTTGTTTAGAAAAATGGTTACATTTTTATTAAACAAAATTTAACTTCAAAAACTACATTATCAATTTAATGATAATGTTTTAGAATGAATAAATATTCACATTTAAACAACTGAATTTAAATCATTTAACTTTATAAAGTAATAATACATAATTTAAATGGATTTAAAATATTTATTGCTAATATATAAACATTTATACAAAAAAAAAATAACTATACAGTGCACTCGCGATAACGTGAACTAATTAAAACCGGAAGTGTTCACATTTGTGAGCTGTTCACCTTTCCGAATGCCAAAAATTTATCAATATCAACAAAACAAAACAAAATCAATAATGCCGTAAGTTTAGACTAATTATACTTATTAAAATAATAATTGACATTTTATTAGAATAAAATAAATAAATGATTTATTAAGAAAATTATGTCTGTAACATTCGTATGAAGATTTATGTAAAAATACTACATATGTAAATACGAAAGAACAACCTTTCAGCAATAAGTAAAAATACAAACTAAAATAGTTTCTAAGTATCTTCTGTCCTTAATGCAGTGAAACAGTTAAAAAGGGGGAATCCCAAAACTTAGAAATAATTTAATTCTTAACGTATTTACGCATTTCCAACTAAGAGGCCTTTTAAACGAAGAAATTAATTGCAGGCAATTTTTGAATTCTCTTTTAAAGTTGATTCTAAAAATCATTTACATTTAAACGAGGAGTTTTTACATGCAATTTTTTTGACGTTTATTTTTCCAATCTTCTTTAATTGTTCATTCGTTGAAATTTAATTTATTCGTAATAATTAAAAATAATATAATTTAATAATATATATAATATAAAATAATATAATTTAAAATAATATGTAAATAGTTCTTTATTTCACATTATTTATTTATTATTTTACGAAATATTTTCGATACACAAACACTTGAGAAGCCGAATACGAATAAAGCAAATTAACAAGAATACGAACGATAGCAAAAAGAAATGTCAAAAAATATCTTGAAAACGAAAATCGTGCATTTTTTGCTATCCCGCTTGCTTCTCTACCCCGTTTGCCTACAAACAATAATTGCAGGCAACGTTGCAGGCAACAAATTGCTCCGTTTAAATGGCCTCTAACACATTTACTTTTTTTCTGTTCACATTATAGGGCTTTCGTACATTGTCCATATTTTAGAGTAGTCAATGTAAAATAAAATGTGTTCACATTAAGCGGTGTTCACGTAATGCGGTGTTCACATTATCGCGAGTGTACTGTATATATAAATATTACAAAAACAATATATTTTGAGCGATAGTATAAACAAATGTCAGACAAGTTCCTAATTTGAGCAACTATTTTTAATTGATTCAATTAATTTTTAATTGACAGCTTTTAAAATTTTCAACAAATCGATTTAATTGAAAAAAGTGAGGAAATATTTTTTTCTGTGCAACGATGTGGAAATTACTTTTTTTGTGAATATATCTCCCAAGAGTCTATTTTGTATTGGTTTGGATCTGAAAGTTAAAAACTATGAACAAAAAAATTAAATTAATAAATAAACTCTTGTAAGTTTCTAGTAGTTTTTGAATTTTTCGACTTTTATATGGTCATCAATTCTTTTCGTGAAGACGTTTCAATATAAACCATTGCACGTCATAGCTTTTAAGTATAGTCAACCCTGTCCATCGTTCCTCTCCTTTCATAAAACCTTGAAAAATAAGAGGCATGTTGCAAGCAGTTTCAATAGGTTTGAATTGGGCCATATTTATTTTATTTTATTAAAGATTTACTAGTTAATTAACTTTCAGTTTGTTAGATTTTTTAATAAAAATAAATTTAACAATTTTCCATATAATTAAATTTATCACAACTACAATAACTAATAATACTATAATTATAAGACCGACCGTATCAATACTATGTTTTACAATATATGACATTTTCTGGGCTGGACTTTGTAAATGTTTAGCACCTTTATGTCTTAAAACATATTCCGTCCAATAGATGGCTAAGTCCAACGGCTTTAAAGGTTGATCATGATATCTCATCGATATGGCTTTAACATTTTCCGTATATGCTGGATTTTGCATAATTTCTATAATATTTGATTTGAATTCATCTCGCGGTAGAGTATAAAAGTCAACTTTTAAAGCAAATCCAGATTGTTGAGCTTTTCTTGCATTCATTTCTTGATCGTAGAAAACCGGTAAACACAAAAGTGGTTTAGCGTGATAAATAGATTCAGTTGTGCTAAGCAATCCTCCGTGAGATATGAACAGCTTAACTCTAGGATGAGCTAATACATCGGGTTGTGGAAACCATGGACTAATAAAGACATTATCAGGTTTACCCGGTAAATTTGCTTCTTCAAATTTCCACATTATTTTATAGGGCAGAGATCGAAAGACATCATTAATCATTTGTAGTCGTTCTGGTGAAAAGTCTTTTGATTTAACATTTGAACCCAAAGAAAAATATATAACATCTTCAGGAGAAGAATTAATAAAATTTTCCATTTCTTCCGGCAATGATTTGGCTTCGTAATTTATTTGAAAACCTCCAACTTCTATCATACTGGGTACATAAGGTCTTGGAAAACTTAAACTAAAATGTTGATTTAGTAGCATTAATGAAAAGTTTGTTCTTAAATCCCGTAAATCTTCTTTAATATGTGGCAGATATTTATGCATTATTTTCTCATGTCTGGGTATATGTACCAATCGCACAAAAATTAATTCCAATAATATTAATACAACATTTTGCAAACGTTCCTTATAGGACATATGTTCAGTGAAACCAGCTGTTAACAGCGGTACATATGAGAAGGGACACATATTACCCATTAGCTCATCTACCATAGGATCGGTACCATATGAGGAAATACCTATCATGGGAGCATGAAAATGTCGCCCAAAGCTAGACCACGCATCAGTACTCATTACTTCTATAATAACCAAATCGAATTGTTCAGATTTTAGTATTTGTTGGACATTGGGATTTTTAATAACTGTTTCAGTCATGTTTGTGAAAAATTGTGATACAAATGACATTAGTTGAAATTTGTTACGTTCCATTTTGAAGTCTTCAAGTATTTCTGTAAAATATAAAATTGTTTTCTTTGATTACATTATTAAACAGGATGTAAGTAAATTCATTTTAACGTATTTTGAACATCTTATCTAAATTTATTCTCAATATTCATACACTCATGTATATAAACCTGTAAAATAGTAGAAAGAGCTACTTAAAATTTGGTAAAATTTACATTGCAGACAAAACTGATAAAATGAGCAGAATTTTTTGTAAAATATTAATAATGTAAGAACCTCAATAATAAAACTGTTCACTTTACATAATTTTATATATGTTTGAGATGAATTTGAGTTAATTAGAAATAGCAATTTACTCTGCTAAAACTAGCAAAAAACTTTTTCGAAATATTTCTAGACTAAAAGCAGCAAATTGTAATATCAGCAAAAGTTTTGCTATATTTAAATTTGATTTAGTAGAATGAAAATAACAGTATATTTTGTTAAATCCAGTAGACATATTTGTTAAAACGTTGTACATTGTTGATTTCAGGAAGAAAAATTTTTATTTGTGTTAAAAAATCTTTAGAAAACTCTAAAAATGTAACATTCTTCTCTGACTTTTTTTTCGCATACACTCAAAAAATAGTCTGTAAAGTCAACAACATTTTTGCTCGGCGGATCCTTGCAAAAAAATTGCTAATGTCAGCAAAAAAATTTGCTAAATTCAGTAAAACTTTTGCTGAATTTACTATTTTTGTTTGCTGATATTAACAATTTGTCTGCAAGGAAATGTTGTTGACTTTTTTTATGTACTAATATTTATCAAATATTTTGCTGATTTTGGCAAATTATTTGTTACTTTCAATTAATTTAAATTTAGCTCAAATATAACTTATTTTTTTTTTTGCTATCTTCCTAATATTTAGCAAAAAAAGACTACTTATTGTAGCAGTTCTAGTAAACATTTTTACGAATTTTTTTGTATCAGTGTATATTTTTGTAACACTTGCATCAACATAAATCTGTGGACCCGTAATTTTGTATATTTTGAATTCAGAACTGCTAAATGTTTTTCTTTTCTGATACTTGGTTAATATAAAATATGGTTTTAAGAGCGCTTGAAACTTTATTGTTTATTAAATTATTGAAAACACGTTTTTTCAGGGATGGCAGGCAATACCAGTAAAATACCGTTTTCGATTCAAAGCCCTTAAGGCGACTATTGTTATCCTTAGAAAACCTATACCGAAATAATTGAAATACCGTTGTCCGAAAATACCGTTACCGATATAACCAAAAATACCAATTTCCTAAAAATACCGTTACCGAAATAACTAAAAGATCGTTATCACTAAAATACCGTTAGCGAAATAATTGAAATACCGTTATCCTTAAAATACCGTTATCGAAATAGTCTGAGACAATCAGATAAAATAATTGATAATAAATATATATGTATATTTTCCCAAAGTTTGAAACTAAACATAAAAATAAACTTGCCAGTCATTATAATTTGTGCATAATGGGGCTAACAATGTTTGCATTTCAGTACCCATGAAATATATGAAAATTGCAAGGTCGCGCTCCCCACGCATTTCATGATAGACTAGGTGTAAAAAATAAGAGCTGCGAAAAATCTGAACTTCTATGGCGTAAACTGGCCATTCTGTTTTGACTTTTGACTTAAAAAACTATCTAAAAATGGTCAATAGTTTTGTTGTTCCACAAGTTTTTAGAAAATGGATTTTCGTTGCAAAGTAGAAAAAACAACAATTAGTGCACCCCGGTAGGCTAGTTGGTAGCGTGCTTGGCATCTAAGTGCGGGGGTTGTGGGTTCGATTCCCACCAGAGGCACTGGTCTGTTTTCGCTACAACACGCCGAAGGCCATAGTAATAGCATATAATTTGTAATTATTTGATTATTAATAAATAAAAAAAATAAAAAAATATAAATAAAAAAAATAAAACAAAAATTATTTTCCCATGGATAATTTAAATCCAAATTTAAAAAAAAAATTTTTGAGCGGCTTTTATTTATTTTTGTGAGGAGATAATTTTTCTTAAAATTTCTAACATCAAAAAAATTTCGAAGCCTCAGCTAATAGAGTATTAAATGCAGTTTTAGCAAACGGTTGGTTTTTTTTAATATAGTGTATTCAACGATGAAATGGAATTGACAAAAACCATTGAATGAGCTATTTTTCTGTTTATGTTTATGTTTATGTTCTGTTGTGTACTCTAGAACGCATTATAGACATTTTTTACAGTTTTTAAACATTTTTCAAAATCACTATTCTATTTCCAATTTTATTTGCTTTAAACCAAACATATATCTCAACAAATTATGTATCGTAGGTCAAAGTTCATGTTAATTTAAAAATACATCAAAAGAATCGATGGTGAAAAGATTAAATAATTTTTTTTTGCTACTTGAAATACGAATTTAATATAATTTATACAATAAATTGTAAAAAAAAAGTTGTAACCAAGAAAGTTGATATTCAAAATTTGTGTTAAGTGTTTGTTATTCAAACTTTTGCTTAAAACTGTATTTGTATAGAGAAAAACTAACCTTGAAATAAATTAAATAAATATTTTTTTTTTTTTTTGCAGTTTTTAAATATTTTTACCTGTGGCGCTTTTATTCCCAATTTTATTTGTTTTTCACCAATCAGTTAATTAGTCAATAATTAAACTTTTAAACCTATATCTCAAAAAATAGGTATCGTAGATAAAAATTTTTATGTTTATTTAGATATTTAAAAAATCTATAAAAAAAAAATCGATGGTCATACGAAGACATCTAAATAATTTTGATTTGCTATTTAAAAATAAGAATTTCATATAACTTACCCTAAATTGTAAATCAAAGTGTCCACTTATGACCATCGATTTCAAAAACTTGTGTTAAGTGTTTGTTATTCAAAACAACGCACAGTGGTTTATCGTCATAGTAGAAATGGAAAAAAATAGAAGGAGTCATCGTAGAACATCCAAATTTTTTACAGATGATTTTTTTATCATCATTAGGAAATATATGAAGAATAAAATATGTCCGCCCACTTTTACGCCCACTCCCCATACAAGTGAAATATATAAATGGCAATATTTTCATTTGAATTTATGCTATTTCAACCGAATTCGGTATATATATGTTTTGTAGCAATTAAAATCAATGGCTGAAAAATTTACGAAATTCGCCCACAACCACGCCTACTTCCCATATAACAAAATTTTTTAATATGATGTATATCCCTTGTTATCAATGCTACAATCCCTAAACTTCATAGGATTATTAAAAATAATATCATATCCAAATCTTCCATACACACCCCTCCTCTAATACACCAACTTTCACCATCAATTTTCTAAATAATTAGAAAATTAACATGAAACCTGGTTTTAAATCAAACACGCTTTTAATCCTAGTAATAATAAAAAAACATTAAAATGAAACATGTATATATAAAATTAATATTTTATTATAACAACAATTCCTTAACATCTTCAGGTAGATCTAATTCCTGCTTTTTTTGAACTTTTCGAAACTTAATTATAAAAGGATCCGAAGAAGCTAAAAGTAAGTGCATCACATCTTCATTTGTTGTCCGTCAAAGTTAATGGTACTAAAGATGTCAGAAACATATTTTTATCGCTTGTGTTATCACTTGTAAAATTTTGATGGTATTCACTGTGGCCAGACGATCCATCACATCCCCATTTCGAAACTAAATTCAACTGCCAAGGAACTTCTTCTAGCTCTGTTTTTGATTTTGCCTCCAATATTCTTGTAGCTGTATGATTACGTAAGTCTTGTAGACTAACTTTGCTGATATTTTCTTCTATCAGCAAATTTTTTGGATAACACGCTTTTTTTGCTATAAGCACCTGTAATTTTGTTTTTGAGGACCATTATTATAAAAAAAATTATTACAAAGTACTAATGTACTTCAGCAATACAAAACTCAAAATCACAAAAGTACCTGGTGATATGGTGGAAAAATATCACTTCCAATATTCTTTGCAGCATTTCGCATAAGTTCGTATTGGTTTTTAGATAAATGAGCATCAAGAATCAGGCTTAGTGCCTCTTCAGGTGAAAACTTAATAATAATTTTCTCTTCATGACATATTTTTTTCGCAGCAGATGTTATGAGTTCTGCCGAAACATTGCTACATAGCTCATTAATTTTATTATTTTTTGCACGAGGGCCTAAATCCTCATAGCTTTTTGTTGGACGACCACGAGAGCAACACGGTTCAACTCCATCTTCGGGAAGATCCCCAAACGTATAGAACTTGTCAGCCCAAGCTTTATTTTTTTCAAAAAAAAATATTCTATTACGGCTAGCGCTTATCCACCGCTGATTAAAGCGCGGCTTAAAAGTTTTTATTAAATAATTTTTAAATACTTTTAAATCATCTTTTTTAATAAAATTATTATTTATTGATACTACATCCACTACTGCATCAACATCATTATTGTAATCAAGCAGAAGATGTACAATTTCACCATTAGATATTTGATAATTATCCATGTTTTATAAATCAATGCACTTATCTCGAAATAAACTTTGCTTATGTTTATAAATTTCTAATGTAAACTGAAAAGAATAATAGAGAAAAAAACTAACGGCAAATTACTAAATAAACAGTTTTGCAAGTAAATTTGCATTAGTTGTTCTTGTATTTTTTTATTTACATATATATATCTTTGAATATTTCTCTGAGAAAAAAAAACAACAATATTATTGATAAGCGAGATTATTAAATCTCTAATTTCTAATAAAATAGATGTGCTCTTATCATCATTCATTGTTATAACAAGAGGTATGGTTGCTATGGCAACAAGCGAGCAAGCAGCAAACGTAATATAACGAGAGAATGCGTAATAAGCAATAAAAAGTAGCTTGTTTTCTATTTAAACGTTTACTAGACAAAGGCTAGCAAAAACTAGCAACTTAATTTAACTTTATTGTTTAAATTAGACTTCAAGCTTTCATTTGGTATAAGGTAGAGCACCGCGCTCGACCGCGCACAAAAGTTCTAGTCCATCAAAGTTGAAGAAAATAATAATTTTTAGACTCCTAAGATGGAGCAAATTTTTGTCAAAAAAATTTTTTTTCTTTAATTTTTTTTTTTTTAATTTTCATCTTAAATACCTAAATTATTAGAAAATACACAACAACAATACATATTTAAAGTCATTCCAAGAGTTTTTAGTTTCTTACTATTTTTCAGGATTTTCTTTCAAATGTTGTGTGTTAGACTTGGCACACTTTGAGGAAACGCCTACAAAAAAGTAATGAAAATATCGCCCTAGCATTTCAGATACATGATATTCAATATGTTTTTAATGAAATTAATAAATTTCATCATGAGCGGAAAACATGAAATTCAGTATTAATTTCAACTTTTCAACCACTGTGCAACGTTTTGTTAAAACCTGTATTTTTAATGAGAAAGACTAACATTTTAATAAAAATAACACGATACAAAGAAGGTTTCAACTCGTTACCACGCTATTAACTCGCAATATTACTTTGTTTAAAAAACCTCAAAAGTATTTTGTAAGCGATTGGGTAAATGGCACCTATTACTTTTGGCACATCGCCAGCAAAAGTAATGTTGCGTATAAATAGTCTGGTAATGAGTTGAAGCCCTATTTTTGTTGGGTTATTTTTATTTGAAGGTTAGTTTTTCTCATTACAAACGCCCATGTCCCTACTTTAGAACGTTTTGCAATTAGAACGAATTTGTGAAATCACACAAAATTGAAATTTGGTGTTCCTGAATCCTAAAAGCTATCGAAAACTCGAATTTTTTTCGAAATTATTATCGAAGTGCCAAAAACATATGGTTTTATGGAAAATAAAAAACATATGGAAAGTAAAATGCTTTTAAGAAATGCTTCTAACATTCATGTCAATTTGTTTGAGTGTTTTCTAGAATATCAAAACAAAAAAATGTTTTTTAAAACAGTTTTTTAGAGTATAAACAATACATCCAAAAATACAATTAAATCAGAAATAAGTAAAAGAGGTTCTAAATTTTTAATATCAAGCACCATTTTTGACCCTAAATTGTAATTTATTTAAAAAAAGGGCATTCGTTTTACTCTCGACCAGACTTTTTTACACGAATTAAAACGAATAAAAAATAGCTTAAAACGTTCTGATTTAATCGCAAGAACACCGAAAAATTCTAAAATGTTTACTTTCGCTCTGATTTAAAAGCCGTAACAGAGGTGAAATACAGTTTTTAGCAAATGTTTGTTTTAAATGTCAAACACTTATCACAACCCTGCGGGAAATAGACCAGTCACTGATATGGTCACGTGACTAGAACTTTGTGTGTATGAACCTGTCCTAGTCTAGGTTCTGTTATATGAAAGTGACCGATACTTTTAACTTGGACTTGTCATATGAGGTGATAATTGCTGCCTGTGAAGCACTGTATGACGTGGCGAATAACTTGACCAAGGTAACCTATCACCGTACCGACTGAAATGAATTAGCTACGGGACAAGTTAGAAGTAGAGGTAGTGTTAAAGTAGGACCATTTTAGGATTAATGTGATGTGCAACAGAACCAGTGGAAAAAATTTATCACGGGACTGGTGTAGGTGTACTTATTGTAGAACTGGAGAAAAATGTTTGAAGGAAAACTAGTCACATACTAAGCGCAATGGGTTCTGTTATAGGCGTAGTTTGAATGGGATACTTTGGCGACGTACCACTGCACTGGTCCAAGGGGTACATGTCGCTAGGCATGCGAAAAGTAATTGGCAGGTAACCTGTCACTTTTTATTCAGTGTGTGCTAAATAGCCCATCCGGAACCAGTCACTGCACTTATCCAAAACATCCTGATCAAAAAAACTTCAAAAAGGCACAACAAAAATCAATTTTGAAATTAGTTGATTTTGTCTATACTCAAAAATTCACACATTAAATTCATTATAACAATTTAAAATTTTGAAAAGTACAGATGTTCAAAATATAAATTTTTTTGCAAGTTTTTTCTATATTTGCTAACATTCATAAAAATATTGGTGGTTTCACCCAAATTTACACTTTTTGTTGCACCACAATTTTGGTTTCACCACCCAGCAAATAAGAGCTGAGGAAGAAGTAGTAAAAACACCACATCTACTGAGTCGGATGTGGTGCAAATTTAAGTGAATCATTAATGATTTTAACATTGTCGTGTCATTGGGCGGATGGAGTGAATATATAACTTATTTAATAGCATTTTAAAAAGTGCATGGATGCTATTTTTCAAATATATATTAACATTTTTATTTAATAAAAATGTGCAGCATACGTTAGGGATGTATCTTAAAATATTAAAAAAAAAAAAATCTTTTGGTGCCAGCGAGTATTGAACACACGAATCTGAGTTACGATCTGCTGTATTAAAGTAGACCGCGCTACCATTTGCACCAAAGTTACTTATGTAGTACAACAAACTTAAAACGAACTTAAGTTGAAAATATTGATATATTTTTATGAAAACAAGAAAAATATGCTACACAAATATATAATAAAAAGATAAAATAATGATTTTTAAAATATTTTTATTATTTGATTTCGTATCACTGAGATATAAATTATTTTTAAAATATTTTTAAGTTTTGATGAGGTTAAACAAAATATTAAGAAATAATAAAAATGCTCATTTAACAATTTTGAATTCATTGCAAATTTTAAAATATTTTTTTAATAATTAATTTGACGAGAAGTGTCTTTAATAAGATAATGACAATGAGAAAAAAAATATTGGAGAAGTAGTTTAACTACAGATCGGAAAAGTGGCCTGCAATGAAACGATTGTGCCTTGGAACGTATGATCTTTTAATGTTTCCCGTATTTTTTTCTAAAGATTTGAAGAAAGAGGTCGGTAAAAACTCTATAGGTAAATTAAAGTGATATATTTAAATTAAGTAAAAGGTTTTAATTAATTGATTTACTAATTAATTATTATTATTAATAAACTAGCTTTCAAAAATTGGCTTCGATATTTTTTGGTTTTTCTAATTTTTTGCGATCCGAAACAATGGAATTAAAAAAATCAAATAGATTTTTGAAGACAAAATCAAATTTTTTTACCTAATTTTTTTTGAATATTGCACACTTGAAAAGTATATCTTGAAACAAATATGAAAAATTCGATAAACTAATTTTTAGCAGTGAAATACATCTTTGCATTTTCTTATCTACATAACAATAAAAAATATTAAACCTTAAGTTTTTTTTTAAATAAGTTTTACAAAAAGTTCCATCGCAAAGACAAAAAATAGATTTTTATCAAATAATTATTTGTCCACTCTGGATAACAATTTTCTAATTTAATTTAATTTAATTCTTTATGATTAAAGTCAAGATGTTAATTATTTGGTAGTTTTTAAATTACTTAATTCTCTTAAAATACTCAGAAAAACCAAATTAAATAAAAAATACTAAAAAAATTAATTAGAATTAAAAAAATAATAAAAAAAAAAAATTATCTCCCCGGCCCGGAATTGAACTCGCAACCTTCTGATTGCAAATCCAACCACTTACCACCTCAACCTCCATATAAAAAAAATATATATGAACTTATAAAAAAGTACTTCTTATGATGTTATTAATTTAGATACCAATTAATTTATATGGTGATGGAAATGCTGTTTAAAATAACTTTAATTTAACATATTTGGCAGTTGTTAACAAAAACTTCTATTAAAGTGAAAAATGTGCGTATGCTAATGCTTTGGAAGTCAAGTTAAAGAGGTTCTTAAAGCACTACTTCCACTTTATTTTGCTGGGCAGTTTCTTGACGTGTCCCCCAATCATATATCACAGAATGACCACTTTGGATCAATCGACCCTTCATTTCCCGCAGGGAAATTTTTAATATCGGTGGTCATAAGTGGACATATTCTTAGTGACAATTATTTTACAATTTATGGTATAAGTTATACGATTTTTTTTTTTTTAAGTAGCAAATAAATCTTACTACCATGGATTTTTTTTATATATTTTAAAAACTTGAAAATAACATAAAATATTGCACTACAATACCTACTTTTTGAGATATATGATTTACTTATTGACTAATTAACAGTTTGGTTAGAAGCAAATAAAAATGGTAATAAAATCGCGACTTTTAAAAATGTTTAAAACTGTAAAAAAAATACGAGGGTAGATTAATAAGACCGTAATTTTTCGAATGAAACACAGTTTTGTTTGCAAAAAAAAAATTATTTTTCAACATAATCTCCTTTTAGCTCAATACACTTAGTTCAACGTTTCTCCGTCCAGAACGTTCAGCGTCATTTGTACTTGTGGGACCACAATGAAAGTCAGTATACCACTTTTTTACCATTGAAATCGATTGTGCAGAGTCCGCATAGTATTTATCAAGATTTTCCTTAATTTGTTTGGCGTTTTTTTTTTCGCAAAAATTAATGTTTAATGAGCACTCGAAATTCACTTTTTTCCAATTTTAAAGAAATCCATGACTTTATATGTTTTGAACAGCCGTTAAACGCAAAGTAACTGACGGAACTTGCTCAAAATTTGACAGTAGTCTATTAGCAGATGCAACAGCAGTGTTGCATTTCATATAACTACGAGGGAAGTTCGAAAAGTCACGGACTTATTTATCCGCCCTCGTAGTTCCAGAAATATTCCCATTTAAAACTGGCTGGCAATAGCTCTAAACTACCGTTATAAACTCAAAACCCTCTCAACTGACTACCGTTAGCCGTAAAATACCGTTACAGAAATTATTGAAATACCGTTATCCTTAAAATATCGTTAACGAAATAACTAAAATGCATATATCCTTAAAATACCGTTACCGAAATAACAAAGAGACCGTTACCGATGTAATTGACCGTTACCGAAATAATCTGGCAAAATCTGAAATATATATATATATTTCCCAAAGCTTGGTCATTACCTGAATAACTTAAATAACGTTATACTTAAAATACCGTTACCGAAATAACTGAAAAACCGTTATCCCTAAAATATAGTTAACGAAATAAACGCAAATATCGTTACCACAAAAATGCCGACACCGAGTAAGTAATAAAGATAAGATTATCAGAAAAAAAAATTCTTTGAGATTTTTCCCCAAAAAGCCACAGATAAATTTACTTCTGAACAGGTTTCACAACAACAAAAAATATCGTTTGTTTACCGAAATTTAAATAGTTAGCGTTAAATTTCTGGGAAATATCCCACTGTACAGGGTACGGTTTAAAAGCGAGAAAAATTGTGAAAAAAGTGAAAATTTCATAAAATAAAAAAAAAAAATATTATTTGCAATATAACAAAGTTATAAAAATTTAACAAAAATACCACACCATAGCGGAAATTATAAAGACTAGCAGGATACCGTCGCAATCAAACTACAGGACATCTTATTAACGCGAATATGGCTAAAACATTATAAAAAAGTTAGCATATATTTACCGAAATAATTAGTATGTACTTCCATTACAGGGACATCGTTGAAATTTTCTATCTTTTGCTTTTGTGGAAAAGCATTTATTACCGTGACATTATGACCTTTGGCCGCCAAGGCTTTTAAATACGGTACCACTAGTATATACTGTGACGGACCAGGAAACGGAAATACCGCCAAAATTTTAGCACCTTCAACATGATCTTGTTTTAATATAACGAAACATGTAACAATAAAAATAAAATAATATTTAATTAAAAATTTCATTTTTAAAGCCTTTTTCAATGATTTTTTTTTTTATTTTTTTTCTAGCTGATTTAAGGTGTTTGCTATACGATCTTTCAAATAGAACTAATGTAAAATTTTAGAGACTAAACACCAGTATTTAAATTAAAGTATTATTTGCTTGATAAGCACTTGTTATCATAAATTCTCAATCTAAACTAACTATCAGCAAAAAAGTGTTTAAATTTTAATAGATTTTGTTTTCGACATTTTTTTGTTTTTTTTTTTTGTTTTGTTTTGTAATGTTCCAAATTTGTGCTTTGAAGATTCTTAGCTTCGCAATAGTAAAGTTTGTAGTAAACATTTACCGGTCACTGTTTTTATCTTATCAGCTTATTCCCCTAAAAATTGTTATCATCAAAATGATAGAATCCATTTGAAAATATATTAACCCATTAACACCTAAATGCTTTCTGCTGAAGAATTCAGTATGATAGGCGATGGCGTCAGATAGACTTAAGTGTAATCAAAATTGAGAAAAGTTGAGAGATGTACTTGCAAATTGAGCAAAAAGTGAAAAAGAGCAACAAGTAAAAACGGCACCCCTAGTCGAACAGTTGCGAAATAATTTAAAATTATATACTATTAACCTAACCGAGTACTAGCTACTATGGCCTTCGGCGCGTTGTAGCGAAAACAGACCAGTGCTTCTGGTGGGAATCGAACCCACGACCCCGCACTGATAAGCCAGCACGCTACCAACTAGCCTACCGGGGCGCACAAAATACTAAATATATTAATATTACTATAATCAAAAATTTTTAAAATTAATATTTTTCGATTTTTGTTGTGTTAGTGACCAATTTTATTTTGTTTATTATATGTTTCTAAGGTATTTCCTTTGGGCTAAGTTGGTCTATTGTCTCGATAATTAAATTAAAATAAAAAACAAGGGATACGTATACTGTTATGCAAAATACTGTTTAGACAAAATACTGGTCAAAAAAATTTTAAAAGTCCTGCTTTTCATAATACTGTTTTACAAAATACTGGATTTCACAGTACTGTTTTGCAAAATACTGTAATGTTAAAATGCTGGCTTACGAAATTTATATTATTAAAAATAATTTCAAAAAAGTATATAAATTTCAAAAATTAACACAAAATTAGTTTCAATGCATTTTATTAACTTAAATTAGTACAAGATTTTTTGCAATTCGCTTTATGCAGCCTGTATGGCTTAATTCACGGGTTCTGGTGGAACAACAATTTTAACAAAAAGACAAGATTGCTAAACATATGATTTGATTAACTACAAGTGAGTATCAAGCACGTTTAATGCTGCTTGCAATAACACAACATTTGCATATGATAACAAAAACACTGGTGAACTGATAACATCTGCAATGAGATCAGCTGTTATTAATATATGTTTATTACATTAGAATTGTCTTTTTGTTTTGTGTTGTTTGGTTTGTGGTTTATTTTAATAATAATATATAAATTGAGATAACTTTTACTTAATTATTACAGCGAAATTTTTTATAAAACTACAGCAAAAAAGCGCGCGCTTTTTTGCTTTATTTTTACAAAAACTTTCGCCGCCCAGTAAACCAGGATTTTGCAAAACAGTATTATGAAATGCAGTATTTTGTAAAACAGTATTACGAAAAGCAGGATTTTGAAAACAGGATTTTGTTATACACAGGATTTCACTCAACGTTTCTTTGGCTTATTTCCAACTTCTTCAGGAGATATTTATTATTAAATTCTGGCAAAACAAAATAAAATACAAAATGCTTTTTAAATAAAAAATAGTTTTTGATATGTAAAAGACAAAATTTATGTTTAATATTTATGTTTAAGATATTTAAAAAAAAAAACTAATGACACAGTTCAAACTAAAGATTTTGTTTTGCATTTTCGGAAATATTATTAAATTCAAAATTAAAAACGGCACTTCATGACACCAAATTAATAATTTGCCATAATTTTGAAAGTACCATTGAAAGTAACATAAAAATAATCTCGATGTATATAAAAACAGAAAACTAATTAATTTTTTTTTGTTTTTGCTGTCAACTGCCATAAATTTGTTTCTTGATTTTTAAATTTATTTGGGCCTCAGAAAAAAAATTTACTTAAATTATTGGACAAATAGTTCCAGAGAAAATCGCAAAAATCTAGCTGGCTCTTATAGGGACAGTGGGCGTTAAAGGATTAACATATTTGATATGATATTTGTGTTGATAAAAATTAAGAATCATTTTATTAGCAGTGTTTAATTAAACTGGTCAACAAAAATTTCGCGCACTAAATATGTCTGCTTACTTACTTTTCCATTCAAGTGCAGTAAAAAATAATCAGTAACAAAATTTTATTAATAGCAAAAAATTTCAAAAGAGGCGGAATGAAATTGCCACAAATTTTGCGTAGCTGATTAAAAAAAAAAAAGTAATTATGCTACCTAACTTTCACTTTTAGTTTCGGATAGCCATGTTACTATACAAAGTGCAGTAAAAAATACTCAGTAACAAAATTTTTATTAATAGCAAAAAATTTCAAAAGACGCGGAATGAAATTGCCACAAATTTTGCGTAGCTGATTAAAAAAAAAAAAGTAATTATGCTACCTAACTTTCACTTTTAGTTTCGGATAGCCATGTTACTATACAAAGTGCAGTAAAAAATAATCAGTAACAAAATTTTATTAATAGCAAAAAATTTCAAAAGAGGCGGAATGAAATTGCCACAAATTTTGCGTAGCTGATTAAAAAAAAAAAAAAGTAATTATGCTATCTAACTTTCACTTTTAGTTTCGGATAGCCATGTTACTATACAAAGTGCAGTAAAAAATACTCAGTAACAAAATTTTTATTAATAGCAAAAAATTTCAAAAGACGCGGAATGAAATTGCCACAAATTTTGAGTAGCTGATTACAAAAAAAAAGTAATTATGCTATCTAACTTTCACCATTAGTTTCGGATAGCCATGTTACTATACAAAGTGCAGTAAAAAATACTCAGTAACAAAATTTTTATTAATAGCAAAAATTTTCAAAAGACGCGGAATGAAATTGCCACAAATTTTGTGTAGCTGATTACAAAAAAAAAAGTAATTATGCTATCTAACTTTCACTTTTAGTTTCGGACAGAAATGTTTATATATAAATTTTTTTTTTTTTTTTTTTTTTTTAATTTTTCTCTTTATTAATGCAATCTATCTTTTTGGATATTAAACATTAGATTTGAGTTAGATACATATACATAAAATGGCTATGATCCATTGATCATACCATAATGTTAAGAAGGTTTTGCTGTGGTTATTTAAAGAGTTGTGTATCTCCATTTTGAAAGGAAATAGTTTCATCGCATTAAGTCTTGAGGAGCCCTGCGCCTTAGTCTTACAAATGTTGTGTTATTTCTCATGAGGTTTGATGCAAACGGATTTGGATGTTGTTCAATTCTATTTTTGTAGGATGCAAGCTGAGTTTTTATTTCGTCTTTTATGGTAGGTATTTTGAGATCTTTGTGGAGTTGATGATTTGTTACATATCAAGGTGCGTCAACAATTCTTCGAATTGTTTTTGATTGAAAACGCTGGAGAATTTCAATGTTTGAGGTGGAGGCGGTGCCCCACAACTGGATCCCATAGGTCCAAATAGGTTTCAGAATACATTTATAAATTGTTAACTTGTTTTCAATGGAGAGTCGGAAATCAATGATAAACCCGAATTTTCTTAGTTGGATATCTAAAGCTTTACGTTTCGTTTGAATGTGTTTTTTCCACGTTAGCTTTTTATCTAGGTGTATACCAAGGTATTTCGCTTCGTCCTTTTGGGGTGTTTTAGTGTCATTTAATTTGATAGGAGGGCATATCTGACGATTTAATGTAAATGTAACCTGCACAGATTTCGACTCGTTTACTTTTATACGCCAAATTTTTAGCCATGATTATATATCATTTAGGCATTTTTGAAGAGTTAATGATGCGTTTTCGTGGTTTTTGTCAACAGCTAATGCAGCTGTATCATAGGCAAAAGTCCCAATGATGACACCTTCAGGCTGGGGAAGGTCGAAAGTGTAAAGTAGGTAAAGTGTGGGTCCCATAATGCTGCCTTGGGGAACTCCTGCAGATATTGTATTCAAATCGCTTATGTCACCTTCTTCTTTTACAAAAAATAAGCGGTTTTGTAGGTAGGACTTAATAAATAAATAGAAATTTATAGGGAGGATTTTCTTGAGTTTGAATAGTAAACTATCATGCCACACTTTATCGAAGGCTTGGGATATGTCTAGAAACACTGCTGTGCAGTACTGTTTTTTCTCAAATGTTTCATGAATAGTTTCAACTAAACGATGAACTTGTTCTGTGGTTCCGTGTTGTTTTCGAAATAAATAAATAAATTTTATGAAAATTTAAGCATATACACTCACAATATTTTTTCCCTAAAGACTATTGAATATACACATTAAATTAATTGAAAATCAGTTATAAAAAAAAGGACTACTTACTTTTCGTTTAAAACAATTGTATTTTTTAGCTTATTTTCAACAAATTAATTTACCAAATCGGTAAAAATTATAGATTATTTTCGTTTCTTTTAATACTCAATATAATATAACAACTTTTTGTTTTAAATAGAAAATTTTAACTGAATATTTAACTATTAATAAAAGTCAGTTTATTTTGTTTATTGAAAAACTGACAGAAAGTTAAAAATATATTTCTTTGTTAATTTAACTGTATATTCCATTGAAACAACTTTTCCGTTTAAGTTTTTAAATAACTGTTGAAATTTTATGGAAAAGTTCTTCCGAGTGTACTTTTTTTAAAATGGCAGAAAAAAAGCAGAATAAAAATTGTGAATTTTTAAATAATAAAAAAGCGAAAACAGTTTCTCTATTTGTTGAACAGCTAGAGAATCGGTGTGTGGTATCTAGAATACTTAACCTGACCCGCTTTTAGCAGATTTATCCCGCTTTTTAAAAGCTGATTCCTCTTTTTAAATTCTTAATTGTTTTTTGGGTTTCTCTAAGACAGGCTTTTAATGTCGAATTTATCATATTAAATAAAATATTATTTCATTTAATTTTCTATCAAACGTTTCGTTGGTTTTTTAGAACTCCGTCAAAGATATTTGAGAAACAATAATAAAATGTTCATTATTTTAGAAACTATGATGTTTTTTAACTAACATAAAAGTATCAGAACCAGTGATGGAATTTCGAAATTTTTGATTAGTGCGGAGTCAGTTTGCTAAAAAAAAAAAAAATGTAGTTTATTAAGAGTTTTATGATTAAATTAAAATAAAATCTACTTTTTTGCGAAAAAATATTTAAAATTTGGGAGAAGCCCTTTAAACGATTGGAAAAGGGTAAAAAACTTCTGACAAATATTAAAAAAAAAGAAATACTGAAATACTCAAATTTAGCTCAGAAGTTTGCTTTATTGCTAGAAAAGGCATTTTTACATAACACAAATTGTAATAAAGTTGTCTGTTTTAGTATGACTTTAAATCTATTTTAAAGAGATTTTAACTAAAAATTACAAAATTTGAAAAAATGCGTGTTTTTGAACAATAAACTTTAAATATCCCACTTTTTGCAACAAAATACATCTTGAAAAGTAAGAAGAAACCTTTAATTTTCAAGTTACAAATTTCGTCTAAAATAGTCAAAAACTCTATTATTTGCATCGTGGATAGGGTTTGGGGTACGGGAGTTTTTGGGAGAAAATTATCGGGAATTTCCGGAAAAATGTTTCCCGGGAATAATTATCAAAATTCAAGGGTAAACGGGAAGAAATGAAATAATTAATTAATTCAGTAATATTATATTTCTCAGCATTTTTTTTTTTTAATTGGCCATGATTTATTTATATTTGAAGGCATGAAATGCTATAAAAAAAAAACATTATTTAACTTTCACTTAGCACAATTATTTTTTTGGAGCATACTTTTTTACGTTTAAGAAAAAAAGCATATTTTCTTTTTTTATATTTCTCGTTATAGAGCAATTTATTTTTTTCTTCAATAAAAAAAAAATCCAAAGATTCTGGGAGTCGCAAAATCAGTTTAAAAAATTCATGTCTTTTTTATAAATTTGAATTTCCTTTTTTAAGACTGTACCGATTTAGATATGATAAATCTTTTATCTCCTGTTTTTGATAGCAATTAAAATAAAGTTCACGAAATGTACTCATTCCAACTGTTCTAATAAAAAATAATCTTTAAAATACGATTTTTTAACAAAAATCTGTTTTTAGTGCATATTTTTGATTTTGAAGATAAATATCAAAATGTAAAGCAAAGAGACAAACTACAAAAACAAAATATATTTGAAGTGCAATGCTGCCCGTAAATACGAAATTTAAAAACCGAACAAGTGAACAAACAGTTCTAAAATAGGTCCTGGTTTTACCAGTCCCGATACATGTCCTCCGAGGACATATTCCGGAATATACCCGGGATATATATAACTCATGTTCTATAACTAAAAACTATTAGTCTATGAAATCGTTTGGGTTTTTATTAATAATTTGTTTGGAATTTGAAAAGTAAATACAAATAATTTTCAAAAAAAATATACTAGTTTTAGCTGTAGTATAAATGTGGTTAAAGCCGTTTGTAAAAACATTGCGAATATAAAATAAGCCTGACTGTGGTTGTTAAGTGGTATATCTCCTTTTCATCGGTTAGTGAAAGAGTTCATTAAATATAATTGTCATCATTTAACCCACATCAATGTCAAATTATACCAGTTCCATAATATGACCTACTTCAAACAGTCCCATGATGTGCCCTTTAAGGGCAATGTTAAATGCCAATGTATGTTTAAAAATTTTGTTTTTTTGAAAAATGTGTTTTAAAGTGCACATTTTACATGTGTTAAGTGCATGTTTTTGTTTTTAGCTGCATTTTAGGAGAGAAATTACCACTTGTTATTTTGAATGTTTGTTAGATATGTAATACCAAAAATTAACCCATTAATGACAACATTTTTTAAAAACAACAAAAATTTAACACTATCAGCTCTTGACACCGAAAAATATTTCAAACTGGCATGATAGGGGCAGAAATCTCTCTATCACTAGGGAGACCTATTTAATATTATATTCTAAAAGTATTGTTATTTTGAGCAGACAACTTTTAATTGACCTCGTTCATTTCAATAAAGCATTATCAAAATTGGAATCATACAACTAATTACAGCAATTTTATAGATTTTTTTTTGGACATTATTTTTTCACTTGAATATATATTTTTTTAAGATTAGATATCTTTAACCCGAAACACCCTAGATTTTTTTTTTTTTTTTTGAATTATCAGAATATAAAAGCATACTTTATTTCTTTTGTAATGGCGAGTATAAAATAACTAGATTCCGTGCTTTTGTCCTGCTCCCAGGACACTCAGAATGTTCTGTTACCATGTGATAACTATGGGCGAGTTAGGGGAATGGTTTTTGTCCATACGAGTACAGGAAAATGTATTTTTTTGCAAGAAAACGTTTTATATTATCATCAAATTGATATTTATGGCTAAATAATGTTTAAAAAATACAAAATAACAGGAACAAGTTAAATTGGAATTTATTCTGATTTCGTATGGAGCTTTTTGTGATTTAAATACAAAAAATCACCCCATCAGTTTGAAAACTGTAAAATAATCCTGTATTTGACCTCTAAATAGTAAATAGTCCTCCTTGGGAATATTATTGGCCAATTTGAACCTAGTTTGTTACGTTTTTGAAGCAATATTATAGATTAAGTAGAATAAAATACAACATTTTCATTAGAAAGGCAAACACCAAACCAGCCAAATCTATGAAAAATAGGGTGATCGAGTCGGGTTTTAAAATCCGGTTGCAACCGGTTTTTTGTGTGTTGTTGGTTTCGTTAAGCTTTCGAATATCGAATAAACCTTTTTTTGTCGTCGAAAAACCGGATTTTTTTAACTACTCTTTTTCACTACATTAAATTTACAAATTCATTGTTAAAAATGCAATGTTCTGCAAAATCCTCTTAAAAATCTCCTTTTTTATTTACGTGGCTAATGGAAAAGGACTAATTTTTTCTTAAAAATTAATCATATACAAGTTTTTTCACAACCTCAAAAACTATTATTTTTCGGTGTCATTTTTGAATTCATCCAATGTTATTATTCTGTCATTTTATATTTGGCTACATTAACAAATACAAACAAAAAATATATCTTTTTTTGTAAATAAAAAGCACATTATTTTTTTTTATACATTTTTGAAAAATATTTGTATATTTAATTTTTTTTTAATCACCCTTATTCTTGTTGTCGACGTCGATGCCGTCGTCGTTTTTGAGTCTTTCTTTCGACGTCGACATCAATTTGACACCAATGTGGTATTCTCTAAGAGTTTCGTAACGACGTCGACTGTTTACTGGTTATTTGAAAAAAAAAAAAAACAATAGCAAATCTCTAATATTGAGTCAGCTGATTTATTTTACTTGTTATTTTTGTGGGGAAAATGTTTTTTATTTCTGATTCTGATTCGAGTGAAGAAGAAAATATTCGTAAAAAAAATCTAATATTGCAAAGAAGACTACTCCGACAGAAGTCCGACATCTTCAACTTACCAGATAACAAGTGAGTAGCAACATCAAAGACTGCCTTTAAAAATATTTTGATAGAGTTAGATCAGATTCGCCACAGCTTCCTCCAGCGGGCTACGTGTAGCATTACACTCGGCTTTGTTGGCTACGATTTTCTTTTTCGCTTTAAATTTAAAGTCTCGCCAAACCTGTAAATAAATTTGATGTTATATATACATATATTTTTATTATGCCTATTTACGTTTATGATTTCCTTACCTTCTGCCACCCATCTCCAAATCTTCTTGGTGGACCAAGAGAATTGAGGACTTTTGTTACTTCATCCCATTGTTGTTTAAAATTACTCGGAACAGTGCCCCTGCGAAATCCTCGAGCAAGTGATGTATTTTTCTGCAACTCTTACACAAGTTTTTCAAACTGTTTCACGTTCGTTATTTTAATTTTTTAAATTTTTTCCATTTTTTGCTATTTCTTATTTTTTTGTTACACTCACTTCAAAATGTCGTTAGCAAAAATGACGACGACAGAATCAGAGTCGTCTCAATACAATAACGTCGTTTAGTTTTCTTAGAGAATACCAAATATTAGTCAACAGTAATCGATACAAGTCGATAACGACAACCGGAATACCAATTTTAAAAAGATGACACAAGACGACGTCGTTTTCGAACATTTTATTCTCGAGCTGATTAAAAATTAATAATAATTTTTCATATAAAAACTTAAATTATTCAAAGTTATAAAAGAAATATATGTGTGAGTATTATTGTAAAATATTTAAAACCGGTTAAACGGTTTTTTTTTTTTAATTCAAAAAACCAAAACCGCCTTTTCAAAATTCCAAGTATTCCGAAAAAGCGAACACCGGTTTTTGAAAAATGTTGAATAGTCGATTTCCCTAATGACTAATGAACAAATTTCGAAAAAAAGACAGGATTTATAAGAAAATATCCAAAAAATTCCACAAATATGATAAAACAGTAAATATTTTAGACTAAAATTTTAAATATCAGGTGTCTAAATAAAATTTCTGAATTTTCAGTGAAAATTCACTACTCAAATCTGAACAACTCTGAATTTTCACTGAAAATTCACCACTCAAAATAAAAACTTTTTTATAAATTTTTATTTACTGGTGAAACATTTTACTTTTTCTAATTACCATATGGATGGTAACACCAAATTTTATCATTTAAAAAAAAAGTACAACAACAAACATGTCAGTAATTTTTTTTACATTTTCAAAAACTGAGTCAATTTGAGGTTACAATCAATGGACTAATATCCTAATTTTTTTTTAGTGGAAACCTACAAGTCTACTTCATAAAGCCCGTGTGTTAAGCACAGGCATCCCAAATTAACATGCATGTTGTGTGTTAACATACGGTACCTACCGGATCATAAGGGTAAATATAACACTTGTTTTTAATTTTAATATTTTTAAGATATGTTTGTGCTCTAAAGGTTATTAGCTTCGCATTAGTAAATTTTGTAGTATAAATATGCCTGTCATTGCTATTATCTTATCAACTTATGAGCTCGTGAATTGTTATAATCAGAATACCTAGCTCATGTTATAAGCATTAGAGCGACTCAAGTGGTATAGAAGAGAAATTCGTGCAAAATGAACATTTGTATTTTGTATGATGACATCTAAAATACTTCGGATCTAGCTTTGACCTCTCGTGAGCTGGACTATTTTGAAAAAAGCGTCCATTTTTGCATGTTTTGTTAATTTAAGAATCTGTTTCCTTACCAACATATACAATATGGGTAACATAAGAAAGGTTTTTTTAAGGCACGTCCAACTGTATATACAATTTGTCCAAGGACGATCATCCATGTAAAAAAAGGTTTTTGAATTTTTTGTTCGGGGTTGTTTGTAATAAAAATGCCAATTTGTGGTAACTCTAATATGATAGCAGATTTAGTTTCTAGATCATGTGTGGATGAAAATAGGACTAAAGAAAGCAAAAATCCACGACTTTTTGGCGGCGTATTTTAGTCCTATTTTCATCCACACATGATCTAGAAACTTAATCTGCTATCATATTAGAGTTACCACAAAATTACATTTATATATATACCAGAGCACCGTGTAAAATGCATCTAATTTGCAAAAAACTAAATTATTTACATACAAAGATGATGTACTTGACAAAAGAAAAAATTTGATACCCATATTGCCCTATTTAAAACGAAGAGTTACCACCCCCATTGCAGATTTGTCAAAACGCGAACTAGCACGAATTTCAAAAAAAAGCCGAGACCCGTATTTAATTAAATCGACTAAAGATTAAAATATGTTAATTTGGCATTTTTATTACAGAATATCCTTAAAAAAAGGAGATGGATGATCATCCTTGGACAAATTGTATACACAGTTGGACGCGCCTTAAAAAAACCTTTCTTACGATACCCATATTGTATATATTGGTAAGGAAACAGATTCTCAAATTAACAGAACATGCAAAAATATACCCATTTTCAAAATGGTCCAGGTCCAAGGTTCATTTTTAGGAGGGTACATCGAGCACTTTTTTTGGTGAGTCTCTCTAATAAACATATATCCCGACAAAGAAGTTTATATATAGTCGTATATAGCATGATTTAGTGGTATCTTATTATATATGTGACAATATATAAACATATGTACTATCATCTCATACTTATTTTTACGAACATTTATAATATAGCGTTAAATATAATCATATATGATTATATCTTATGGTATATATAAGTTGATCTTTTTTATCTCATCATATATAATTGATATAGCTATATATCATATTATATTATATATATATATATATATATATATATATATATATATATATATATATATATATATATATATATATATATATATATGTATGCGTAACGCATACTTATGGGAACGAATAAATGTCTCTAAACTATGCGCTGTGCATACATATATTATATGTAAGTACATATAAAACAGTAAAACCAAAAAAATCTATAATTTTTGTATTATACTTAAATATATAGTATTATACTTAAATATATATGGTATCACATATAATTCTATATCAATATAAGTGTTAAAATTAAAAACAAAAATTCGATCTCTTTTGTATATGTTAGAAATTCACAAAAAAAAAAAAAAATCTATCACTTTTAAATATAATTATCAGAGAACATAAAACAAAACAAAATTCTATCTATTTAAGCTAAAGAAAATTGTAAAAAAAGCAAAAGTAAAAACTTAGAGATGCTACGCTTTTAAAAACACAGTTTAAAGATAACAGAATAAATAGTATTTTTAAGTAAAAAAAACATTTAAAGTTAGAAAATCTTAAAATAAGCAATTAAAAGCCCAAACGTAAAAAACTTTTTAACAAAAAGGAATCGAATCGGCTTTGGCCGAAAACCCCATAATATGCGATATTTATGTTGAGAAATTAAGTTTTTTTTCTATTAATATTAAATATCTTCAATCTATTACGTACACTTAAAAAATAAGTTAGTTGAAAAGTTAGTAAATCGTCTTGTAAATCAGGTATACTATTTTTCAGCAAATTTTTTGCTATTATAATATTATGTTTTCAGCTAAAATTGTAGTTATATTTATTTAGTACTTAACTGCTTTGGACTAATGTTTTACTAATATTTTACTAATGTTTTACTAATTTATTTTGCTAAAAAAAATTGTGCTGATTAGCACATCCATAGTGTGAACGACCAGAACCAGTTTGAAAGATTAACGCAGAATGAATTAGATGTCGCGGCATGTCAAGATGTAGTAGTGACGAGGAAAATTATACTAAAAAGTACAACTCTTGTAAGAAGATTTTTGTTTTTCAACAACTTTTATTTTGTGTCGTCACTGGTGAAAGTAGTTGTCTATTAATTAAGTTAAAGACAAAATAAAATATTTAAATTTAATAAAGGTAAAATGTGTATTTGTAAACTAAATGTTTATAGAGATTAATAATCTAGTGTGGTCAAATTGCACACAAATATACAGCAGGTAGACATACTAAAGCGAGAGATAAACAAACAAATCTTACGTAGATTTCTATGTTTCTCCTTTTCTTATTGCAAAAAAAGGTTTTGTATGTTATATTTTGTTATTTTTTTCGTTTCGTTTCTATAATTATCTGCGGCATTTGCGTTCCTTTAAAATATAGCAGCATTTAGACCACCATTGATGTAAGTAGTTGAAAGATAATTTTGTTTATGTTATATACAATTATTTCTACTTTATTTAGATATTATATCAAGTCATGTCGTCAATGTGGGTGTATGAACATTTTTATATTTTGTAACGTATTTTGAATTATTTTTAAAAGAATCACAAAAATATGTTTTATGATTTTTAGCATATAAATTAACTAAAGTACAATTTTTCTACAAATGTTTTGAGTTTTTTTTTTAGCCTACTAATATTCAGCCAAAATGTTATTAATTTTTAGCAAGGATTTTTTTAATTTTCAAGCCACTAAGTGTTAGCAAAACTTTTGCTGAATCTACTAATTTTGTTGCTAACAATCAGCTCGCTGATTTTCAGCAAAAGATTTCGCTGACATTAGCAATTTTTTTTGCAAGCACCCTACTGACTAAAATTTTGCTGTCTCATAAACAATTATAATTATACAATTATAAACAATTAATGACTTAATAAGCAAAACAAAAACTACAACGTTCAATGACAATTTTCTATGTTACACCAATCGAAAGCTAATAAGAGATGATTTCAGCTTCTGGAAGCACTTAATTGTTTAAGAAATAATTGGAAAACAAAATGATGTTATTGCCATGAAACTTAGTGTATAAGTGCAAATGAGATCATGGCTAATTTTTCAATTCATTGATTTATATTTAATCGTTTTTTATTATTTGGAATAGAATTTTATGAAGATCAAATTGTATCAAATTATATATAACTTGGTCAAATTAGATAGACCCATTTTTCGGATCAAAATATATCAAATTAGATCGCATATGATCTTGTGAGATAAGTTTATGTAAGCCATTTTTCGGATCACCTATATATGATGTGATATGGAATAATATATATGACTATATATACCTATGACGGAACTTTTTTTTATCGGGATCTTAACCTATTTATTTTTGTTGAGAAAAAATGCAAATCACAGTTGTGCCAACAGTTGCACTGGCCAACAAACAGTTTGCGCATTAAATGTTAAATGTTGAATAATATTTTCACAAATAATGCAAACAACGTTTAAAAAACCATAAGGAATGGATCGTTTAACATAAGTGAAATAGCGGAAGAAAGAAAAAATTTAAAACAAAATGGCTAGAACAAATTTTAGTTTTTTTTTTAAATTTCAAATTTAGACAAAAATATTTCATGTAACCAAAATTGCGAAATATAAGCGAAAAAAATTTGACGAGAAAAATGTCGCAAAAAAATAATTTTTGGTGTTTTTTAATCAATAAGAGAGTGTACCCTAATGTGTCCCAACGGCTGGTATTTGGGATATACAAAAAAACTAAGTGAAGAATTTTAAATCCAAATACATCAGCTCGTAGGCCAACTCCTTGTAATTTTTTTTCGGGTATAGATAATTTTCTTTTAAAAACTAATTTATAAAAAGTTGTAAAGCAATTTTCAGAACCACTTAACCTAAAGTAGACCGAAATTAAAAAACTCTCTAAAATCTTATACAATTGTTAGAAAATGAAGTAAAATTTACATTCTAATTTTGTCTTTTAAAACGTTTTATCTATCGTTGAAAGCTGCTTTAGGGGTTACCATTTGTAATGCTAACTTTTTTAATTGTGGCAAAAAACGTGTTTTTGCGAAACATATTAAAACAGTTAGAAATTGTTAAAGTGATGAGCTAATCATTAAAAAAAAGACTAAAAAAAAGACTAAATAAAATATATATCATAATTTCACTTTAGCAACCAGTATGAAATTTTTTTTTTTTTTTTCATTTTTGTTTTATGTAATCAAATATTTTTGTTAAAATAAAATTAGATAGACCCATTTTTCGGATCAAAATATATCAAATTAGATCCCATATGATCTCGTGAGATAAGTTTATGTAAGCTTTTTTGCGAATCACCTATATATGATGTGATATGGAATAATATATACCTATATCGGAACTTATTTCATCGGCATGTTAACCTATTTATTTTTGTTGTTCTGTAATCAATTATTTTTGTTAAAATTGTGTAATCAATTTGTTTGTTAAAATTGTGAGTAAAATTCTTACCGTTGACAAAAGTTCGACAAGGAAAATTCTTTAGAACTTGTTTGTTATTCACTTTTTATGTTAACAAAAATTTAAATTTATATTGCTTTTTTTGGAAACAAGAAAAACATGTGCATTCAAGTTGAAAGTTTTCTAAAACAGTGATGGCTGCACCTAAACTCGAGAACACCCAGTGTAGAAAAGCATTACCATATAAGTGGTTATATAAGTACATATTTGGTAATGGCAAATACTTACAATTGTCATTACAAATCTCATTGCTTTTTCATTTAAAAATAGTGGCATATCTGTACTATACACCTTACAAAAAATAGAAAAATATGTGGTTACCTGTATGCTTATCAGAATGAACAAAAATAATGAGTCTAAAAATAAATTTAAGAGGACTGAATTTAATAAAAAAAATATCCCGCTCCACCATCATCCAGCTTACAAAAATAAAAAATAAGTAGTTATATACATATGTACATAATAGAAGTGGAAAAATAATGAGTCTAAAAATAGATTTTCAAAAAAATTTTAGGTCATTATATAAATGTTTAAAATAATGATAAAAACAAGTAATTATGGGTAATGCATTATTTTATTTTTTTATTGAAACATTGGGAAGACCAACCAGTTATTAGTAAGTTCTTATTATTTGTTTTAAGGTAATGCAGAAAGTAAGGTGGTTGCATTACTGGTAGTGAGAAATGTAATGACCATTTCTACACTGGGCAGTTGATAGATGATTCATGCAACAGCACGACTAAAACGAAAGGTTAATTTTAGGGAACAGGCCACAATTTTTATCCAATTTTAAGTAGATTAACTAGCAACATTAACTATTAATCTTAGGTTGTTTTGGTTGGATCTAAAGTCGATTGCGACATATGATTTTTTTCTAAGTGTAAAGTTGTTTGTACGAACTCATACTAAAAAAAACTACCTATCTTTCGGGTTAACTTATGATTTTTTACTTATGATTCAAGAAAAACAAGAGGAAGCAAAAAAGGCTTCTGGATTGCGATGGATGATAAAAATCGAAAAATAAAACCTTCATAGGAAATTATTACCCAAAAAAGAATACACTACTTCTTGATTATTATTGAAGAATAATAATTTCGAGTAAAAAAAATATCGGAAAAAATTTTGCTGATTAAAAATTTCACTAAAACAAAAATACCATACAGAGATGGATGAGGAAAAAATTTCAAGGAATAAAAATTTCGAGTTGGTATTTCTCGAATTTAAAAATGAAAAAACATTCGCAGAAAAAAATTCGACAAATTTAAATTTTCTAAAAAAATTAAAGAAAAAAATATTGAAGAAAAAAATTAATTGGAAGAAAAATTTTCGCGGAAAAAAATTTTGTACAAAAAAAATTTTTATAGCTAACAATCACTTTAAATTTTGTTGAGTCTTTTCTTCCAAATTTGTACCTTTAACTTTTTCATCTGCCGTTTGGGAATCTTTCCTTTTATTACACACATTTACCATTAACGCTGCTTGTTTTCTTTCACAGACTTTTCAGTATGTTTGAGAACACCTTTAACTAAAAAGAAAATAAACTGTTAGCATTATAATGTCTACAATATTGTTTTTTTTTTTTTTCTTTTTTAATACATATACTGTAAAATATATAAAATAAAACTAAACACAGGCAAAAACAAGAATAAAAGAAAAACTTTTAAAAAAGAATAAAAAAAACTTTTATTTTACTGTTTGGTACATTACACGGGCACAGGACCGGATCCAGTGGGGGGAGGACATACCTCCAGATATAAAGAAAAAAGGAGAAAGAGGAAAGAGAAGAAAAAGGGAAAGAAAAAATAATAGCAAAAATAGAAGGAAAAGAAAAATATTTCAAAATATATCCATAGAATAAGCGCATGTTTTGGATTATTTAGTGCATATTTTAAGCACCTATATTCCCTTTTTAGTTGCATAGAACTCCTTGCCCTATTAATGTAATTGGTAGGCAACAAGTCATTTATCAAGTGAAACATATTTTGTGTTGAAAAACATTGTTGTGGTGAAAAACAATGTCTATGGTTAAAAACCTTTGTGGTGAAAAAAATGGGGCAAAAACATAATACAATTCACCTCTAACGTCTGATAAAAAAGTATTTTATTCCCTAAAAGCCTAGAGAAGAAATTATTCTGAAATACACCAATTTTCTTCTGAAAAAAGATGAAAAAGTTTTTACATACTCATATACAACTTTAGGCTCTATGCACCAAGTCCCAGGTGCAAAATGTCCCAGAAAAAAAAATGAAGTAAGTCCCAAAAATGTTTCATACAAATTTGGGAGTAATTTCAAATGAAATAATACCCAGTTCTTTTGCAGTTATTTAATTTTTTTAGAATTTATTTCATTTTTGTTTTTAGGTGTTATTTCATAATGCAATAATTTTATTTTATTTTCTTGTTCGGTGTTATTGCATTTACTGTGGGAGTTATTTCATTTTTAGTGGGAGTTATTCATTTTCAAAAATTCATTATTTTTTTAACATTATTAATATTTTTGTTGGGCGCTATGACGGTTTTTTGTTTGGCCAAAATATTATTATTATTGCCCAAAATCATAATTTATTTTTTTTTAAATGTTACAAGACCTTAAATGTCAAGGCTGATTCATGAAATCAAACAAAAGAGTTTTGAGGAAACTGAAAAAAATTGCTCCAATTTTATTTTTTTGTGTCGCACGCAGAAAAAACTTTCTTTCGCGTAACCGCCTTCCGCGTTCTACGGAGGAAAACAACCCTAATAGCGGCCGAAGGCCGAAACACAGAAAAACTTTTTTTTACAAATCCAATGTCGAATCCATTGAAATCATATTTTTAACACAATAAGTAATATAATTTGACCAGTCATAGCTTTGTCATTTAAACAGCTAATTGATTGTTTTTTATCTTAAATAAAAGAGTAGAGCATTGGCCTTCTGTTTATTTAACGTTTAGACACTAATATATGCGTAAAATTTTTAATAAAATAGACTTTAAAAAAAAATAATCATTAAAAAACAATAAATCTTGGTGTGGGTTGGTATTTTGGGACATAAAAAGTTATGACAGGTCAAATAAATGTTACTTGATGTCTTAAAAATGTAAGATTTTAACGGATTCGACAGCTGATTTGAAAACAAGTTCTTCTGGGCTCTTAGGGGTTTTTTCTTCCGTAGAACGCGGCAGGCGGCTTCGCGAAATAAAGTTTTTTTTGCGTGATTATCATTTTTTTTACACCTCATACATTTCTTATTTGGCAAAATTAATTTGGACCTTATTTCATTTGCTTTGCATGGACTATTTTTGGGAGTTATTTCATTTTATTCTTTGGAAATTATTTCAAGATGAAATAACAACCAAAACCTTTTATTTGTTTCATTTTTGTTTTGGAAATTATTTCATTTTTTAGAATTTATTTCACTTTTCCAAAACGGGACTTATTTCATTTTTTTAGAATTTATTTCATTGGGAGCTTTTTCACTGGCACTTTTTGCAACTGGGACTTATTGCATAGAGTCAGAACTTTATATCATTATAGATGCTAATATGTGTGGCAATGTATAACGATTTGTGTTCATATCTTATTCTTAGTTTATGCAAATTTTTTTATATGGCATAATATATCATCATATATCATTGCATCGCATGTTATATACTAGCATATCTTGTATATCTGATCATGTGAAATAGATAAAGACCTATATATGACCATATATTCTACCATATATGCTCATATGTAAGTGTATATTGAACAATTAATCAAAAATAATTCTATCACTTTAATATATATTTATACATGGCATGTGTTGCATTATATTTAATAAAATGTAATGAAAAAATTTTTCACATTTTTATATTTTTTTAGCACCGATTATAATTGGAATATAAATGGTCTCAAAATTTAATGCAAAAAATATTAAAACTACTGTTCTTTGTTTTGTAATGATTATTAATATTTTTTTATTAAAGTACTAAAAAACATTTTTTCGTACTTTCTAAAAAAAAATTAAATTTAAGTTTTATTTAAAAATTAACAAAAACAAACATTTGTAACCCTGAGCATAGCATTTAGTTGTCATTTTTTAGACATTTATATTGGATTTAAGTTTTAAGCCAACAATCTCGAGTAATAAATCGACTTTTGAAAATCCAGAAATTGTATATGCATATTTTTTTGATTTTCAGTGCATATATCTGTACTTTTAGTGCATATTATTTGTTTTCTTTTTTGTGCATACATACTCCGATTTAAATGCATAGAATAAGCGCATGTTTGGATTATTTACTGCATATTTTAAGCATCTATTTTCCCTTTTTAGTTGCAAAGAACTCCTTGCCCTATAAATGTAATTGGTAGGCAAAAAATTATTTATCAAGTGAAACATATTTTGTGTTAAAAAAACATTGTTGTGGTGAAAAACAATGTCTATGGTTAGAAACCTTTGTGGTGAAAAAAATGGGGCAAAAACAAAATACAATTTACCTCTAACGTCTGATAAAAAAGTATTTTATTCACTAAAATCCTGAAATACACCAATTTCTCTGCAACTTTTAAAGATATCATTACATTTTTACTAATATCTTTTTAACCGTTCCACCGAATTTGCTCATATTTTAACCAAAATGCGCGGAAATAAAAATAAAATTGTTAAGTTATCTGATAAAGAAATTTTCATGTGATAACAAAAAACTGAAAACGCAGTTTATTTATATGTGGTCACTAGTTTCTCGTATACATTGATTTTTCCATGTCTGAGAAAAAAAAAATAAATTTGTTGCACTGTGTAACCAATGAAATTGATACAATTTAAGGTTCATTTGCAAATATTCATTGAACTATTGAAAATCATTTCAAAGTATTTATATAAACTGTGGCCAATTAATGTTTATCAAAATGCAATTGAGTGGATCAAAACAAACGGAAAATGTTTTAAACCTCAAACAATTTTGTATTTAACATTTTGTTTAATTTTATCGTTTAAAAAAAAAAATACAGGATTAATTTTAAATTAGTTTTATTATAAAGTATTTTTATTATATTATGATATTATGTTTTGTACAATTACTAAGGGCATGTTCCCTAAAGTGGCCCTGCATCTGGTATTTGGGCTCTATAAAAAAAAACTAGCAATTAAACTACACAGTGGTAAATCCAGAGATTTGATTTAAACTTGGATATTTAGTAGAGGATAAAAAATTATTAAGCATTTTTTTTGTGTAGAAACGCAGTCTTAGGGTTTAAAAAAAAGGGACCTCAAATGGCTCAATTCGACGTTTTTTAATATATTTCTTATAAAAGTCATTACACTACACTCAGGGAATTTCTGCTTTAAACATATGTAGTCTTTTTGGTTGTAATACAGTTTCTTTATTTTTAATGAAAATGTCAGTCATTTGTAGAACAAATTTAAATTTTTACTAACCTTGTAGTTCATTTAAAAAAAAAAAAACCACATCAAATGACTGTTTTATGATTTTACATTTGTTAAAGATGTTTTCTGATTTTACATTTGTTAAAGAATATTTTAAGTTTAAAATTTCAGCAAATAGGGGTTTTTATTAGAAAGTCTTTTGCTTACTGGATTATCAATATTATAATAATTCTTATCTACGAACTTAAATCTACACAAGCGTGGTGGTTGTTTTATAATGAGATCGACTCAAGAGAGGCAGAATATAGCAGAACTTCATGTTCTCTTATATTTAGACACCAATGAGTGTATCAAAATGGGAATACTAAGACAATATAAATTTAAAAATATGATTTAAAAACAAATTCTTTAAAGAAGAGGGTGAAGAAGAGTTGGCGCGGATGGCCGTCTACCTCATATATAAGGTTTAAAAGAGTAAATTCATTGAAAATAGAAAATTATGAAAAGAAAATTAATTAAAATTGTTAAAGTCGCTTCAACAACATTAATTTTTTGTAGTTTTTTGTTATATAAAAAGTAAATGTCAGTCATTGGTAGAACAAATTAAATTTCTTACTAACCTTGTAGTTCAGTTAAAAAAAAAAAAACAAACCACATCCAACGACTGTTTTATGATTTTACATTCATTTTTTTGCAGTAGTTTTTTGTTATTTAAAAAAATAAAAAATATAAATGTTTGTTTATTTTGTACTAACATGTGTGGTTCATTGTTACGACAATTATTAGTAGTTTTTTGAACATTAAAAAACAAATGACAATGTTAGTTGAATTTACTGAAATGTAAGTCGTCCTTTCTTTAAGTGAAATTTCATTCGTTTTTGACTACATTTGCAGTGCTCTTTACCTACATAGTATTCTAAGTGCACAGGCAAATTAGGTATTAAATGAAAGATAAATGAAGTAAATACGAATAAATACGAATATAGAGCATGTCCTAACATTTTGTTATTCAAAAAAATCATTTTTTCGAATACCACATTTGTAGGGGATTTGAGTTCAAATTAACATATAATCAGGCAAGTCACAGAAAGGTGTTTCGATTTTTTTTTTTTCGTTTTTCAAACACAACCACACATGAATATATATGAAAACGAAAAACTTTTGAACGTTTTATTTGCTGGAACACCCCAGAATGATGCTTATTTAATTCTATTGAGGGTGTGACTGTGTTTTTTAACACGTTCGGCTTTAACACGATTTTGCAAACGCTAACTTTTTTAATTGCAGTTAACAAACGATATTTTTTGTTGTTGCGAAACATGCTGAAAAATTAAACCATTTAAAAATGACTAAAACTTAGAAAAAAACAAAAAAATAAGAAAACATATCAATGGTACATTTCGGAATTTAGTCCCGGTTCACACACGGCAATTTTACTTGCGCAAGTTTTCTTCAATTCTCCTTTGAACTTGCTTTTGTGTTTCATACATCAACCTGCAGCCAACTTCGTGTTGAAAATTGCGGATGACAAAACAAAACGGAATTGGAGTACGGGCAAGTTTGTACCCCCTTCCATTCTCTTTTCCTCCCTCTTCTATAAACTCAAGACTTGCGCAAGTAAAATTGCCGTGAGTGAACCGGGACTTAATTTATCACATTTTTGTTTTATTTATTATATTTGTTCATGGAATAAGAATTAGTTTTAATAAAATTGTTAATAAAATTCTTAGAGTTTACAAAAGTCTGACGTGGAAAGTTCTTTAAAACTTTTTTGTTTTTCACACTGTGCATTCACGTCGAAACTTTTTTAAAATAATGATAGAGCAAATTAAACTAGATGACAGTTGACATTTTTGAAATATTCATGCAAACAGCATGAAAAGAAAAACAGCAGTTCCACTTTAGGGAACATTCCCTTGCAAAGATTAAAAGCAAACTATATTGATTTTGCTTTTTAAACGCAGTCCAACAAAAATTTTTTTGTTAGTATATAGACTTGCAAAAATTTATTTCATTTAATTTTGATTTATATTAAAATAAACAAATATTTTTTTTAATATTACAACTGAAATTTTTCCATAAAGTTTATTATGAACATTTACTTTGAACTTTGTTATTTTTCAATTTGAAAACTTTAATAACATTAACTGATGTGAGTGAAAAAAAAAATAATAAAAATAAAAACAACTAAAAGTTGTTGCGAAAATTGTTCTCTTTTGTTGGCTCTAAGGTTTAGCGGTTTGTACAACAATTTGTTTATTAAAAGCAAACTACACTTGTACTCTGAATAACAATTCAACACAACTCATCCATAGAAGTAGTAACAGAACTACTAGAAGCAGTAACACATGTGGCTAACAAAAACTTCAAATACAACATTTCGGAAAATTACAAAAAAAAAAAAAACAAATTAAATTTAAAACAAAAATATAAAATAATAGTTAGCGAATTTTGAAAACCGTACATTAAATTTTGAATTAGGTGGAGATATTTTCGATAACTTTAATTTATAATAGATTATTCCTTACAATAATCAAAAATATTTTCTCTTGAAATACATCAAATTAGTTTTAGCTGTCCACCCGGGTAAACATTTTAATATAAAGTATAATACCCAGGAAAATAAAGTAGAAGTAGTTCTTTAAGAACCTCTTTAACTTGACTTCCAAAGCATTAGCATATGCAAATTTTTCGCTTTCATAGAAGTAATTGTTAACAACTGACAAAAATGTTATTTTAAACAGCATTTGTATCACCATATAAATTAATTGGTATGTAAATTAAGAACATCCTAAGAAGTGCTTTTTCATAAGTTCATATATTCTTTTTTTCATATGGAGGTTGAGGTTGTAATTGGTTGGTTTTGTAATCAGAAGGTTGTGAGATCGATTCCGATTTTTTTTAACTCTTATTAATTTTTTAGTATTTTTTATTTAATTCAGTTTTTTTCTGTGTATTGTAAGATTATTAAGTAATTTAAAACTACCAAATGATTAACATCTTGACTTAAATCATAAAGAATTTTTTTTTTTTAGAAAATTGTTATCCAGAGTTGACAAATAATTATTTGATAAAAATCTATTTTTAGCCTTTGCGATGGAAGTTTTTGTAAAAATTATTTAAAAATGAAAATGAAAATTATTCAAGTTGGGGCCTTACTCTATATTTCTTTATTAGGATATTGTCCTAACAAATAATCTATAAAGTTTTTGTTGTCAAATTTATTAATTGACCTCTTTCAGGAATGTGATGATAGATCTATTTCGGGAATTTTCCATCATCAGAATACGTTTTGAAAGAAGTAACAATCAAATGGAAAACATCAAGCATTCATATAAACTGGTTTTCTCACTAAATGAGAACTAATATATAAGCTCGAAGTTAAAGATTGTCACCATTGCTCGAAAAATAAATTGAAAACTTGTTTGTTGTGTGAAAGGACTACCTTTGGTAGATATTCAATACACGTTTTTTGTTTTTTTTTTTCTCTTTTTATTTGTACATTTGCTTTGTTTAAAAACAAAATGTACAATTAATTTTTTGATCAATGGTGATAATCTTTAACTTCGAGCTTATATATTAGTTCTCATTTAGTGAGAAAACTAGTTTATATGAATGCTTGATGTTTTGCATGGGATGGTTACTTCTTTCAAAACGTGTTCTGATGATGGGAACCTAAAAAATTCCCGAAACAGATCTATCAACACATTCCAAAAGGGGTCAATTAATAAATTTGAAAACAAAAACTCTATAGATTATTTGTTAGGACAGTATTCTTATAAAGAAATATAGAGTATGGCCTCGAACTTGAATAATTTTCATTTCCATTGCACAATCAAAGGTCGAAAAAAACATAATTTATATTTTTAATAAAAATTATATCAAACTTATAGTTATTTAAAATATAAAAACCCTAACGTTTTATATTTTTTACTGTTATGCTGATAGGAAAATGCTTAGAAGTATTTCACTGCTAAAAATTAGTTTATCGATTGTATGTAATCTTTTAAGATCTGACCGATCGTAATATGAATTTTTCATATTTGTTTCAATATACACTTTTTAGGTTTGCCTTGAAACGTGTGCAATATTCAGAAAAATTAGGTTAAAAAAATTGATTTTGTCCTCAAAAATCTATTTGATTTTTTAAGTCTATTGTTGCGGATCTCAAAAAATTAGCAAAAACGAAAAATATCGAAGCCAAAATTTGAACGCTAGTTTATTAATAATAATAATAATTAATTAGTAAATTAATTAATTAATAAGTTTTACTTAATTTAAATATATCACTTTAATTTACCTATAGAGTTTTTACCGAAACTTTGGTGCAAAATGGTAGAGCGTTCTATTTCAATACAGCAAATCGTAACTCGCTGGCACCAAAAGATTTTTTTTTTGTTTAATATTGAAAGAAACATCCCCTAGAGTATGCAGCACATTTTTATTAAATAAAAATATTAATATATATTTGAAAAAGACCACCCGTGAACTGTTGAAAAAGAGCATTCATGTACTGTTTAAAACGATATTAAAGTAAGTAATATGTTCACTCCTTCCACCCAATGACACGAAAATGTTAAAATCATAAAATCATGATTCACCTAAGTTTGCACCACACCGGATCAGTAGATGTGGTGTATTTACTACTTCTACCTCAGCTCTTATTTTGCTGAGTATATTTATGTCATATTTGATAAGTTCCTATATATAAACACTAAGATGGCTCTTAAAAAGAAGTGTTAAAATTTAAAGTCTCAATCCACATAAATATGCGAATAGCAACAAAAAAAAATGAGAAAAACAAAGTTTTGGGAGTGATATGGACAAATCTCGTATAAAATTTTATAAAATTATATCTAATTCGATACATGTAATTTGACCTATTATTCGGATCAATATGTATGTATTTAATATGCTAGCCCTTCATTATATGGGGTAAAAAACGGTTGAAGTTTGAGGGCGCATTCCTTAGCAATATTCGAATATAAAAACAAAAACTAAGAACAACAAATTTTTGGGGGCAGTCAAAAAGTATTTAGAGGTGGCTCAAATCTACTGAGATCTTGAAAAATTACGTTTTTTAAGTTTTTTTTACTTTGTTGGAACTTAAATACCATTTATCAATCCAATTCACATTTAAAAAAAATCAATGGTTTATTATGTAAAATGGCCAAAAACATTAAAAATCGGCTAACTAAAATCAAAATAGCTGTCAAAATCGCCTATTGTGAAGAATAAATCGAAGTTCTTTTATAACACCCGAATGACACCAACGGGAAATATGAATATACACTATTAGTAGATAAAAACTTTTAAAAACTTAGCTCAGATTTATTTTGTTTTAAAGTTTTGCAGAAAACGAATTTAAAGTTTTCAATCCATATCTGACTCGCTCGACGCTTTCTCTATTTATTTGGTCACGTTTTTTATAAATATAAGTTTTTAATGTATTTTTCTCTTAGTGAGAGTTGTGTGCTAATTCGCTAATTATCGAGAGACCCATGAGTAGCACAGTTTCTCTATGAAGTATATACTCTTTGCACCCTCTTTAAAGAAAAAATAAAATATATTATCTTCTATCTCGAAAAGTATACATGATATTAATATGCAATTTTTACACAATATAAAGCATGATATAGCTAATAAATCTGCATCATTTACTCATAATTTTTTGACTTATGACAGTCTTGAAGTAAATGAGCGATATGTCAAAAACATACTCTATTAAGGGAAAATGGTATCATGTAAGAACATGTATGATCAAATATGGGATTGTATATGAACATATATGTGTATAGCTGATCATGTGTTATCACATACAGTTTAATATATAAACATATATGATCTCATATATGACCATATATGATCGGATATCATCATATATAAAGCATATATATAAGCATATGTAAATATACATTATGTACCCTCAAATTTCGGATCCGAACATATTTGGACATTAAAGGTGTCCAAAAAAATTAAAGTGATTTCTAAAGTCAAGATATGGGCTAGTTTGGTTCCTTTGTATGTAGAAACATTTAATATGAAGTTTGGTGCTGAGGCGGAAATCGATTGAAAATTGAAAGTGTATTTTGTATTTGGGAAAAATGGCTTTTTTGGGGCTTTTTTCAAAAAATTTTTAATATTGAAGCAGTTTTTATTCCATATTAATTAATCGAGATGAAGACAAAAAAGTGTCTTCAAAAAGATATAAAAATCCAAAATCGGTTAAGAATTACCCGAGTAAAAAACAAATACCCCAGACCACTAATGTGCCAAATACCACTTGATCAAACATTTCGAGCCCACATCCTAAACGTTTTCGAAATTAAATGCCAAAATATTTTTTTTTTACTTACTGGACCCATTAACTGTTAGATATGAAATATTTAATTTTTAGGATGTCGGTATCCTGTCAAAAACCAACAATATTTTTGGGGTATTCTTCTAATCTCCAATTTCAAATTTTAAAAAATGTTGTTCAACAAAATTAAAAAAAAAATAGTTTCGCACATTAAGGTCTTATTAAGTATAACATTTAAAATAAAAATACCAAAAATTACACATATCCCACGTTTATTTTAGTAAGGGCAGCTGTTGGGGCCAAAAATGTCCTAATATTTTTTAACATTAAAAAACGCAGTTTCTTTCAAATATCTGTATAATAGAGGTAACATTTTTGAATTATAAATAACGAAATACAAATTTCCTTTATTGAATTTAATTACCTAAAAATCGTTTAATGCACTTTGGGCCAAAAATTACTCAATATTTTGTAACACTAAAAACGCAGCTTCATTCTCTTCATCTCGATTAATTAATAATATGGAATAAAAACTGCTTCAATATTAACAATTATTTGAAAAACCCAAAAAAAGCCATTTTTTTTCCATACAAATCACACTTTCAATTTTCAATCGATTTCCGCCTCGTGTTTTCTTTATCCAATCGGCACCAAACTTCATATTAAATGTTTTTACATACAAAGGAACCAAACTAGCCCATATCTTGACTTTACTTTTGAAAAAGGCCATAAAAAGTTGAACACCTCTATTGGACATACACTCCGGTTCACTTATTTAAAGGCATTAAAAAATCTGTGTTCATCATCCTGTATCTTTTCGAATTTTTAACTGATTGTAGTACTATAAAATAGAATTGGAAGCTAGACACCTTTAGATATAAAAAAATTGTGTCAATAGTGGATTTTTACCTTTACAACTTTTTTTTGAGCAATTTATTAAAAAAAGTCCTAAAAGTGCTATTTTTTTTTTTTTTTTGATTCACTTGAATAAAGGCACTTTATTATTTATTTATAATTTTTAAAGCAAGCGATGATTTTTCGTAGGGAGCGTTTGTTTATTACAATTTATTGCATCTTAATAATTTTACAAGTCAAAATGGCAAGAAACAAAATTTTAAATTTATCGGAAAAAATTAAAATCGATGTTTACCGTTCTGAAGGTTATTCTAACCTCGCAATAGCTCAAAAAATTTGACGAAGCCCAACAGTTGTTGACAATTACATTAAGGACCCCGAAAAGTATGGAAAAAAATTTAAAGGAAGGATTTAATTGTCTTTATTTGCGTATGAGAAAAGAAAAATCATAAGAATTGCATCTAATTCTGCCTTATCCTTATCAAAAATAAGAGCTCAAGCTGGAGTGAAAGCGAGCAAGTCAACAGTCGCAGAGTAATAAAGAGCTGTGAGTATCTAAAATGCCTGAAATTAAAAAAAAAAGCCGCCACTTAATGCTCCGCGTAAGGAAAAGCGGTTTCAATTCGCAAGAGACTACATGGTATGGGATGTGCAGCAAAGAGGTCATGTAAATGACTGGAGAACCGTTATATTTACGGATGAAAAGAAGTTTAATTTAGATTCGCCTGATGGCTACAACTATTATTTCCATGATCTGCGGAAAGAAAAGCGATTTTTGAACCGACATCACAGCCGAGAGGGCGGCGTTATGGTGTGGGGTGCTATTACGTACTATAGCACCATCGATCTTGAATTTCAAAGTGCAAAAATGACTGGTGCAAGATATAAAACGTTATTGGAATCGGCTTTTCCGAAGTTCAGTGAACTATTTGGTCCCATATCTTGGATATTGCAGCAGGATAATGCTCCTGTACATAACGCGAGAGTAGTTAACCCTATTCTCCTGATCTAAACATTATTGAAAATGTCTGGGGTTAGTTATCTCGTAAAGTCTATGTAGGAGGAAGACAATTCGATGACAAAGAGTCACTAATTCAGGCCATTAAGGATGCTTGGAATCTAATTTCGTTGGATTACATTAATTCGTTTTATCTGTCAATGAAAACCCGTATATTTGAAGTTATTAAAAACAAAGGTGGTTGTACCCATTACTAAAAACTCTATAATAAAGTAAAATTAATTTAAAACCAAGAAAAGCCGTTCTTCATTAAATTTAATTAAAATGCCTTTATCCAAGTGAACCAAAAAAAAATAGCAAATTTTTTAACTTTTTTTGATAAATTGCTCAAAAAAGATCTTTAGGTAAGAAACTGCTGCTGCCAGGATGTTTTTTATATCTCAAGATGTCTAGCTTCCATTTTAATTTTATAGTTCTGCAATCGGTTTAAAAATTGCAAAAGATACAGGCTGCTTAATATGGAATTTTTAGTGCCTTTAAATAAGTGAACCGAAGTGTATATGAGACCATTTATGGTCATATACTGAACTATATATATGGCTATTAGAACGACATTTTTTTCAACTTTCAATTATTATCGAAAGGCGACCCGGTAAAACGTAAATGTTCATGAACTTAGATCTAGTTAAGATTATAGAAAAGAGTGGCAGGAGTAATTACAATGACCAATTTATATAAATAAATACACTGTAGAACAAGAATACACAGTCATAAATATATAAAGAAATACAATTAAGAAATAAAATGAAAATTGTTACATTTAGGTCATATTGTTGTCAAAGGATAAAACTTCTACCAAGAAAGGTCAATTATTTTTTTTATAAGCATAAAAAAAAATAAAAACTTTTTTTTTAAAAAAACTGCGAATAAATACTTTAGTATTTTACAAACGGAATGATAAACTCAGTATATCTTTTATCCCATGGCAAAGGATATAAAAATAGCCACTAACTATGAATTGTATAACAATTTGAAAATGAAACTTTTTCTTTTGGTATAGGTACTTCATACATATAAAATCACACATTCATACAATGTAAGTAATAAAAGAATAACAAAATCCTTTACAAAAAATTTAAAAAAAAAAAAAAAACAGTAAAAACTTGTCAAACCACGCACAATTGAAAAAATCACATACACATTTAACTCATACAATCCTGGCTAAGAGAAGATGATGAGGATGATCATGATGATGATGAGGATGATGATGTAGATGATAGTGTTGATGGCAGCCGAGAAGCTTATATAAATTGTTTGTATAAACCAAACAAAGTGACAAAAATTTAAATAGAACATGAAAAATTTACAATACAAAAGAAACTAAAAATGGGTTAAAAACTATAAATAAGTAAAGAATTCAAAACACCAGCCGCATATATATTCTAAAATATGACAAGTATGCCACTACTAGTTTATTGTCATAAAATATCCTTCACACATTGTCAAACTCTTACTTAGAATAATACAACACATACTACAATTATTATAAAGCGAATAAGTAGAATGTACAAGAAGTTTTAAAAATATAAATGGCATATACAAATTGCTGACTAGCTCTCATAGTGTAAAATTCACATGCATAAAGTATAGAAAATAACCCAGCAAACAAATACTTCGTATTTGGAAGAGCTGTACAACAGACTCTTTTCTGTTAAGATGCTAAAATGGAAGTTGTATTAATTCAGGTAGAAATTGCCAACCGTACCAATAAAAATACTACTGGCAAACCATTGATATTTTTGTAAAACCCACCGTGTTAAAAATTACCAAAAGTACAACTAATATTGTTCTAGGAAAACATTATTTTATTTGCAAAGCATGTATTTTCCCAGAACCACCCGCAAAATTGTTTGCCAATATTGTTTTAAAAAAATATTACAACCAAATAGAAGAATTTTTATTTTATTATATTTCATTTAAATATGATGTATAATTATACATCATATTAGTATAGTCTTATAAGAGCACACAGCAAAATTTTTTGGAACATATTACCTCTGAACCTGTTCTAAAACAACTTATTTTACCACCGGTTACATGGAACCGGTTCTAGAACAGGTTCCTGTGTGTCGAAATGTAAGATGTAACTGTCCCAGTACCAGTTCTATAACTGATTCTAGAACCGGTTCTAAGGTAACCTATTCTTGTTTGGAGATAAAGAACCTATTGCAAATAGGACAAACTCTATATAAAAAGAACCAGTTGCAGAACAGAAATTCCAACCTGTTACAATATACTATCAGCTGTTCTGCAGCCAATTGTTTGGATTTTACTATTTTACTGTGTAAGACCGAACTGTATTGCTGTTTCTTAAATAAGTTTTATTACACACAGAGAAATGAAGTCCCAATCTAATTCAAACGTGTATATTAATGGTAACAACCTATAAATTCAGTTAGTACAACAATGTTTACATTAGTTTTATGAATATTTTGGGTGTTGCAACTAAAATTCACTTGAATTAACCGAACTTCGTTGTGAAAACTAATGTTAAGTTGTGCCAACCGACTGCAATTCGTAATAACCGAATTTGAGTCGTTGTAACCGAATTTCTGTTGCCACATAGCTAAATTGTTCTCTATGTGTACACATATTTCTCAAAATGTATTTAATTTAATATATTTTAAAAGCACAAAAGTTTTTGAATTACCAACGTTATGATAACGATGGCAAGTTCGTTTAAAATAACGATTGGCCACTGTTATCAATCGGGTAACAGGGAAATGTTGTCAAGATTGTTAGTCCCATGTTCTGCCAACGCATAACCGACTGTCGCCTACGCTTTGCCAATACTATGCCGATTGTATTTTTCTGCCTGGGTTATTTTCGATGCTATCCCTAAAAATTTAAAATAAATTTTATCGACTTTACTTCATTTTCTAACAAATTTTTAATGCTTTTAGGTAACATGTTATATGCTTTTGGAGACGTTTTAATTTAGGCCCATTTAGAGTACATGTTATCTAATGTGGACCTTTTGAGTTGTTTTTAAACATGTTATATATCCTTTTTAAATTAGTTGGTACAAGAAAATTAACTATAGCCGAAAAAATGGCCAATGAGTTGGCATATAAGCTAATTTCGGCTTAATACGCCAAAAATATTCTCCTATAAATTGTTATTAATCCCTTCTGTGCACTCGAAAGGTTAGTTCAAAAGTAATCCCTCTCTGGTTTTAATTTAGAGCGTTCGGTCTCGAATGGTTATTTATAAAATTTCATAACAAAAATATGGTCCATAAATATAATTTTTAAACATATTTTTTGGTTGTCGACAAAAATGTTTTCCATAAAAAAATATGTCAAAACAAAATTATTTATCAAACTACAACAGTTCATTCAACAATGTGTTTGAAAGGATGTTTTTTATGAACCATTGTAAACATTTTATCAGAGTGTGTCTATTGACACTTGACATGTTTCTACGACATTTATTAGGGTCATTGTCATATCTTTTGCCACAAACTCAACTGAACTTAACTAAACTGTATTGAATTGCAAATACCATAGACGATACTAACTACATACATATATGTCATATTATGTAACCACTAGGGTGCTTCAAAATTCTAGACGTCGGAAATTTCCACCTCTTCAGGGCCCAATCAAAGTGTAAATAACTAGAAATCGATGAGCAAGAGTTTTCATCTTAAGGTCGTTGCATAGCGATACAAAGCATTTTAAGCCAGAAAATCTTAGAAAAGATCGGAATCTTACGAAAAATCTATTTTATCGCTCAAAATCTTTATAGCCCAAAGAACCGAATCGTATTTAGCCGAAAAAAGCATAATATTAGATATATGTCAGGTGGAAGTAACTTTTTCCTATCAAAAATATTTGTCTTTAATCTAATTTGTAGGATTGTTAAGAAAAGTCAAGTCTCGACTTGAATTTGGTAGCATTTATGCAAAAGGTTTTATAAACTCAGATTTTGGACTAAAATCACCTAAAATCCAAGTTTTCGATACACAGAAAAAAACTGGTTTCAATTACAATATTTATTGAATCAACTAATATTTTAATTGATTTTGCACCTATCACGACAATGAGAATATTAATTATAACTTTTATTGAAAATGAAAAAGAAAAGAGGCTATAAATAACTATATCCAAAAAAAAATTATGATACTCAAACAAAAAAGTGTGTGAACGACACTTTTGTATATGTGTTATTGGTAATGCTGTGTCTGTTTTGGATATTTGTATGTATGTGGTATTTTATGTATGTGGTATTATATACTGAAACTTTTCTAGAATTATGTCTAAAATAAAATATGAATTTATATATTTAAAACTCAATTAAAATAATAATTGATTCAATTAAAAATTTGTTTAGAATCAATTTAATTCAATCAAATCTTTTATTAGATATTTTAGGTTGATAATTTTTCCAGTGTACAAACTGAACTGAAAATGAAAGAAAACAGAAAAGTTCATAAATACCGATTTATTTTTGCCCAAAATCTATAACCGAAAATTTCTTAAAATGACGTTTTAATTACACAGTGACGCAATATTCAACTTTTTGACTCCAAACAAAAAAACACTTATCCCAGCCGAAAGTACTCGATGAGAGGAGAAAGTAATTTCTGGATTTTGCTAGATTGGTTGCCGTTCGTTTTTTATGAGCCTCTATAGTTTGTTCGCCAAATTCGATTTGAGCACTTTTTTGCAATTTTCTTCTATTTTTCGCATGGCCATAGCTCGAAAAATGCTGTGAATTTATTTTTGCAGTCTTCAGCAAAGTTGTAGCTCTTGACTCGGCCAACAAAAATGCTGAATATATTAAGTCGGAAAAATTTCATCTTCATGCTCAAAACCCCAAAAATGTCGAAAAATTACCACTTTTTTCACCGATTTTTTCCGTTTTTCGACTACAGCTCTTGAACTATTGAAAATTTTACCAAACAATCAAGGGAAGAAATGTAGCCTATAAAATTATGAACAACTTTTCAGTACATAATAAAAACAAAATCAAAAATATCAACAACTTCTACTCCAAAGTCCAACATGTAACAACAACTTGACAAACATTAGTATATACATTTACTTTGTTCTTTCGTTAAAAAAAATAACAACAACGATTTTGACAAATACGCATTTATTTTGTTGTTTCGTATATAAAAAATTAAAATAAAAAAAATTACAAAAATGTTTGTCAAGGAGTGGTCGTT
>CM037851.1:28986121-29003957 GCA_021234595.1 Delia radicum | reverse complement strand
TCAAATATTTCTCCGAATCAAAGAATTTAAAACAAATTGGCATCGTTTTATTGATGCATATTTTAAAATATTTTATTAAACTCATAATAATCCATGCTTAAAAATACAAATATATTTTTCGTAAATTTTTTTTCGTAGAATGTACAAACATTTTGTTTATATTACAAAACTTTTGTATAAAACAAATTATATAAATTTACAAATTTCGTAAAAAATACAAACATGATTTCGTAATATTTTTTTAGTACATTGTACAAAAATTTTTAATGTTACAAATATTACATATGGATGTTGAAGTGGTTAGAGGTCGGATTTGCAACCAGAAGGTTGCGAGTTCAGCTCCTGGCCAGGACAAATTTTTTTTTTTTTTTTTTTTTTAGTTTTTATATTTTTTTTGTTTATTAATGTTTTTTAAATTTTTATGTTCTATTTTTTTATTTCATTATTACTATTTTTGTGTTTTGATATAAATGGATATTTTGTATTTTGTTTAATAAAGAGGATCCTAAAACAAGTTAAAGAGGACCTGAAAACACTACTTCCACTTTATTTGCCGGGTTTAGTATGAAATTCAATAAAACAAATATTTAAAAAGATAAAATATGTTGATAATTTTTATATTGTTGACCTGTTGGGTTGTTATGTGATGAATTTAGTTCGGCTTAAGGTCATGGGTTGCAATAATAAAAACCAAATTTTTAAATTTTGTTTTTAATTATTATTTTCGATATTTCGGACAATTTTATTGTCCATATTCAGGGGGTGTAAAGTTGCTGACTTGTCAGCAACAAGTGCCTAACGATCTCCTCCACGTGGTTTCACCTGGGCAACGTCAAGTGGGAGGTCCCTATTGGCATAGCAATAGAAGGCTAACGATCACTTGGCGGCTAACGATCATGGCTAATTCGCGAAAACGTTACTTGGGATCTATCTGCTTTGGTGGATATTTGCCTGGTTTCCGCTTCGCATATACAATGTATACCAAAGCATAGTTATGTGTGAACTATACTGGGAGTAGTCGGTTGCAACGGTCTTTTAGGCCCTGTGATCTTATGGCTACAAGGTCTTACCAAAGACTTTAAAATGGTACCACGGGAGCCATTGGCCCGCCGTTGGTACCATAAAACAGGATCTGCTGTTTAATACGATAAGAATCAAGACATGTACAAGGTATACACGTGATACCAGAAGATGATTAGATGGTGTGAGATGTTATCCTGGCGATGGTCTCAGCTCCGGAAGAATGAACCAAGATGAAGAGGTATGAGCAGAAAAGATGAAAACGCTCTAGTTCCCGGAAGTCTTAATGATGGAAAGGAACTAGAGTGAGATGTTTATGGTGCAAGGTCTTGATTGGTTCATTTGACTGGTGTTGTGATTTGTCAAAAGGTTATCATCTAGGTGTGCGTTGGGGTGATGGATGTCACGCAGAATAGCTTTATGAACTTGAAGTATACTTTGTGCCTCACCATCACGAAGTGTCTTCTTTAGTAATGAGTTATCTGTATGAGGACATGAAGCCAAAAAATAGATATCCGGTAGTATGTTAGTAACAGAATGATCTTGTATGAACCTCAGTCGTATCCATGTCCCTATCCATGGAATGTTCTGTCAGTAGTAAAGATGTATCTGCAGAACGCGTTATAGAAGGATATTAAGGAAGGCGGCGAGGATCATCTTTCTGGTAATTATATATACAGCGACATGTCAATGTGTTCTTATTGTTTATACGGCAACATGATCCATGCTATGGAACATAACGGTAATGGCTATTGGAGAGACCAAGCAGAGGTTTTAGATAGGCCTCGGCCTAACCAGTGGTTTGGATGATATGTTCCACATCAGCATACTCCAATACTGGTACCTGAACTGGTATCCTCAGGATCCAGTCAGTAAAAGGGGCGCTGGTTTGAACGCCTCGTATTCAACTAGTGTTTTCAACCACCATGGAATTGAGTCAAACGGCAGATATCCATGTAAAATAACGAACACATGTCCATCTTCAGGAAAATCTAAACAAAAATACATTTGTAACAATTTTATTAAAAAATATACACATGACAAATAAACATAAATGATTACATACATTTAGTTATCTGAATAATAACCGCGGAGTTAAAACGTCTTTTCTTGTTTGAAGTTTCTGTTCAACTAATTTGATTTTATTTTTCTGTACTTGTCTACTATGTGTAAAAGATATATTGATATAGGTAGTCTTACTAGAACAACAACAACAACAAACAATACAAAAACAACAGGGTTTTGACTTTTCAAAATACTCAAGATACAGCCTTTGTACTGTCAAAACCGTGTCAGAAATGTCAAAACCAGGTAAGAGGAAGATAAACAGCTGGGCTACTAAAACTACCTTATAAATATATCTTGTATGTGTCGGTATAATTGAGCACATTTGTCAGTGACTGTTTTGTAATTAAGTCTTTGATCAGCTGGTGTGTCAATTATGTAGAGCATTTCAAGAGAAAATCTCTTTGCATAATTACTCTCTTCCTGTAAAATGCTCACGTCATTAAATTTTGGTTTATGCCCTGTCAAAGTACTATGGGCCGCTAGTGCAGTTTTTTGCTCAATTGGTTTATGTAGTGCCCTATGTTCTGACTTATGGGATGCAAGTCGTGTTTTTAGTTTGGTTTTTGTAGTCCCAACATACACTTTGTTGCATACATTGGACCCGTCTCCTCCACAATTGATTTTATATATTACGTTGGATTTATCTTCGTTTTCTAGCTTTGTTTTAGTTTTGCTGAATGATTTGTTAACTGTGTTGCAAGTTTTAAGGGCGACTTCGAATTTGTGTTTATCATAAATATTTGAGTTTTTAATTCTCTCCGAATAATTTGGCACATAGGTTACCGATTTATAAATTTTCTGTGGGTTGTCTTCTTCTCGGTGAGTTTTCTTATTGTTAACGTGTTTAATCAATTCTAGTATTGTCTTTCTAGGGAAATCATTTTTCATAAGTATTTTCATAATTTTATCCTTATTATCCCTGTGAAAGACGATGTCGCTTATCTCTAGTACTCTCTGTATAAAATTAGTTGCCGTGTTTATAATTATCCTTCTGGGATGTTTTGAGTGGAAGTTGATAAGTCTTCCCGACGAAGTTGGTTTCTGGTACCAATCTAGCTTTAATGTATTACCTTTTTTTATTATTATGGAGTTTAAATATGGCAGCTGGTCACCTTTCTCCTCTTCTTTAGTAAATTGGATTTGGCGGTGGTATGAATTTAAAATGTTCAGAGTATCTTCTACTTAATCCTTTTTCAACTTTATCCTTTTTCATATTTAATAATAAAATGCAATTAGTTAGAAATTGTTATTTAAGTTTTTTTTTATTATTATTTTATTATTTTTTTATTTTGTTTTTTAATATATTATTTGATATATTTATAAAAAAATTATATTATTTTATTTAGTTCAATAAACATAATAAAAATATTTAATAGCCATTTTACCTTTTTTATTTAATATTTGTAGCATATTTTTCTAGTTTTCATAAAAATTTCATAATATTTTCGACTTAAGTTCCTTTTTAGTTTGTTGTATTGCATCAGCTACTTTGGTGCAAATGGTAGAGGGGTCTACTTCAACACAGCAGGACGTCACTGAAATCGTGAGTTCGATTCTGGTGTGGCACCATTACATTTTTTTTTTTATAATTTTAAACTAAACCCGTAAGGTATGCACCACATTTTTATTTAAAAAAAGTTTTTACAAAACTTTACGAAATGTGATTTGTATATTCTACAAATTTTTTCGTAATGTCAAAATAACCAAAACTTTCGTAAAATGAACAACGGTTTTCGTGTATTTTACCTATAGATTATTATGAGTGTATAAATGTATGTTTTTGCATATTTTGCCTTAAAATGCATACTTTTAGTAAAGGATATTTTTCATAGAGGTATAGAACTTTGAAATGGAATAAAACAAAGAAGATTTTTCTTTATTGACATGAAATTTACTTTATTCGAAAGATAATCTTCTGGCATTATAATTTAAATATGACTTCTGACATATGACCACCACGGCTTTCTCGGACGTTGTCAAATCTGGAGGTCCAATTTTAGGTGCATTTTTCCAACATTTGTGGCCGTATATGGGCAATAACGCTGCGAATGTTGTCCTCCAAGTGGTCAATCGTTTCGGGCTTAGACTAGCGACTTTACATATCCCCACAGAAAATAGTCCAGCTGTGTTAATTCGCACGATTTTGGAGGCCAATTCACGGGTCCGGAACGTGAAGCTATGCGGTTACCAAACGATTCCTTCAATTAATCAATTGTGGCACGGGCTGTGTGACTTGTTGCGCCGTCTTGTTGAAATCACAGCTCCTGCACATCATATTTGTTCAATTGATGAACGAAAAAGTCAGTAAAAATAGCGGTCAGTATTGACTGTAACGTTCTGACCAGCATCATTTTGTAAGGGATTGTTTTTGGCATACTCCCTTACAAAACTGCTTCTCGGTAAACAGCGTTTCTTACTGAGTACTTTTAATGAGGGCCGCAATAGTTATAGCGGTTTAGGAATAGTTTTCAAACGAGATTGCATTTAATAAATAAACATTTCATATAGATGCAATCAAACAATAAAAACCATAACAAATAATTACAGTATTGTCAAAAAGGATTACTGATGAAGGTTGTGTTACCAGAAACTGCGCGGTCTAATTCAATAAAAAATTTACAATGTAGTTATGATTTTTAGAAAAGTATGCTTAATCTTCTCTACCACGCCTATCTCAGAGAATTTTAATAGTTTAATGAAAAGTGATATTGTTTTTTGGTTCAACTGGTTCAAAAACAAATCCGATTCTTCATTTTAAGTTTTTATCGAATTCTTCAACAGACCAACTTCGTGTTGTATGCCCCTTTGAAAAATACTTATTTTTTTCACGATTTTCACGAAATTTATAGCTGATCGAATATTTTTGATTGCAAAATTAAAATGATGGAAACACCGTATTGATGGAAACCCGTATATAAAACACTAATATACTTTACAAATTGTCGTTTCTATTGAGTGAAATTATATCAATATCTAAATTAGATCCATAAAATTTTGATCTATAATCGTTACCATGTTTTCGATGCCTCTTAGCTATTGGTAAAGCTTCATAACGACTTACGATTTTTATGTTTACTGTATTGCCATCAGCGGTTTCTGTGTACTATGGCAAAATCTCTTTTCTTTTCTTTTCTTTTTTTTTTTTTTTAAAAGAGAAGCAACACTCAGGAAATTCTTCCTATGAATTACTGTGTTGCTTTCTTTGGAAAGGGGATAATGGAGAGATGAAAGGTGGTGAAGGATGAAGGTCTTCCAACATGGAAACACTGTAATTGCGCGTGATGATAAGTCTTAGAACAGTTGTTCCTCGCCAGCTGATGTAGAGTTGGCGAATTTATTGAAGCTTTTTGTTTAATAGCCCTGATTCATTATATTACTTCGGTGAGGTTAAGTGCTATGAGAACACCGAAGTTGGGCGCAGCTATACATATAAACAAACATATTATTTTTTCTAAATTGATGTTTTCGTCACCGGAAATCGAACCCGGGACCATCTGTGTAACAGTCCAACGCGCTAACCATTACGCCGTAACGCTTAATTTGCCCATGAAGACATATTATCAAAATGTCTTCACTCTAAAGTGTATAAATGGAATACCTGTAAGAATCTCTTGTGCAACATTCGAAAATTTTTTTTTTTTACAAAAGCTAAAAAGTGCAAAAAAATATTTTTGCAAAATTTATGAAAAAACCCTAAAAATCAAAAAATAAGATTTAAAAGCGGTCTTAAGCAAAAGTATGTAAAATAATAAAAACACACCATATTCGAAACACCTGGCAATACAATTATGGCTGTGCAATGCAAAAATGTGCTTTTAAATAAAAAATTACGTTATTTTTTTCATTTTTGTGGAGCTCTTGCATCGTGTATATTAAAGGCACATCATCAAACTGCGCACAATTTAAAGGCTTTTTGTTGACAATATCTTCGAATTCAATACGTGAAAGGCAGCACATTTGCTGGCCAAAAAACTGCGAAAAAGTGAAAAGCTAATCAAACTTTTTAGCTGTTGTTGGCACAGCATCAGTACAGATAGTGTAAAGTCCTCCAAGTGTAGTGAGTTTATATTTTACAGCTTGGAGTCCTTAGTTGCAAGGCTTAAATAATATAGAATTATGAATAAAACATTTTCAGTTTTATGAACTTTGAGCGTTAATAAGTACGAATCAATCACTTCATTTAAACTGAAATTTCGTTAAACTAAATCTATCAGCCTTTTTCTGTACAATTTAAAATTAAAGAAATTAGTGCAAAATTGAGTCAGTTAAATTGAGAATTATTTAAAAATACAAAAATACATGAGAATTTCTAAATCTGAACACGTCCTAAACGAAAACGAGAAATATATTGTCATATTTATATTGCATTTAATTTTTTACCCAATGATTTTGAGTAACAAATACCACTTTTTAAATTTGGCAATTTTTTAGTGGATATTTTTTTGTTTTTAATGCATATTTTACGCTCATATTTAGCACTTTTTACTGTATATTTATAAATTTCTAGGGGTTCCAGATTTTTTTTCGATGTGTCACATATGAAATGATAAACTGATATAAACCCTACAGCAGTGGCATTGCGGGTATAAAAAACCAAATTTTAAAATATTAGAAAGGAATTGCGTAAATTGGAACTACAATTAACTTAAGTTTCTCAGGTTGTCTTAAAAAAAAAAAAATACAAAAATTCAATGTATTTTATATTTGGTAGCATCAAGTTGCCAAGGTAATCGAAAGAATTGGAAAAGAAGCTGCAGTAAAAATATTTATTTTGTTTCTACTAATAAATTTTCGTATGTGTAGAAAGAATTGTAAATACTTACAATTTTTCTGTTATATTCCATGTTTTTTATTTTGCTGATAATTATTTAAAACTTAAATTCTTCAAACAGCCTTCGTACAATCATCGTATAGGAAATATATTAAATGAAAATAAATGATAGTTTGGAGTCTTCTTTTTTTATGCATGTTATAAACTTTTACATATAATATGCATAGAAAGTTGGGAAAAAAAATTTTTGTCTTTATGTGTAATGTTTTTAAATACAGACATATTTAGGAAATAAAGGATACCCTCGGTACTTTTTTTTATGTACAAACATAAAAACAAGAATATTTAATAGTTTTTTTTTGTTTGTGGTTACTAAGGTGCTCCAAAAGCGTATGAAGAAATTAGCCGTAGTCCGATTTGGGCCCTTCATGGTTGGATCGTTGTATACGGACAATACTAAAATATGTTTCTAATTTCAGCGAACTCGAATGACATTTTAGGTGGTTAATATTTTGTATGGACATTTACATACAAATTAAAAAAAGGTTAATATACAACTTCAGGACTTCTCCATGAATTCTGAATCAAAATTTGATTACGGTTGAGATTGTAGAACAACCCTTTAATAACTTTTAAACCGTTTTCAAGATATACGTGTTTTTTATGATTTTGTGAAAAAAATAAAATTATTAGATTTTTTTTTTGAAACCCGATGAAAAAAGTTTCGATAAAGGTATCATATATAGTCGTATATATAACTCTATACCACATCATATCTCAACTGATCCAAACAATGGCGCACATAACCTTATCTCATGTGATCCCATGTGATCTCCTCTGATATAATTTGATAAAAATAAGCGGCCTATCTAATTTGATCAAGTTATATATAATTTTATACAATTTGATATAGCTTCATAAAATTTTTTGAAAATGCGTACTACAATTTTCTTTCATATTCCAAAAAATAATACAAATTTTAATATAAATCAATGGATTGAACAATTAGAAATTATTTCTATTTGACTTATACACATTGTTTCATAGATATAAAATCAATTTTGTTTTCCAATTAATTCTTAAACAACTGAACCGATCGCTTAGGTGTCTTAAGAAGATTAACTCATTTCTGTCTACGCTTTCGATTGATGTAACATAGGCAACACGTTGTTGTATGTTGTTGCATTTTTAAAATAATGTTGTTTGGTAGTGTTTCATAATTATAAGGTAATTTTAAGAAATTTTGAAAAATTTTCGGTTAAAGATTTTGGGTAAAAATAAATCGGTATTTATGAACTTTTCTGTTTGTTTCATTTTCAGTTCAGTTTGTACACCGAAAAAATCATCAACCTAAAATATCTAATAAAAGATTTGATTTGAATTAAATTTGATTCTAAGCAAATATTTAATTGAATCAATTAATATTTTAATTGAGTTTTAAATATATAAATTCATATTTTATTTTAGACATAATTCTAGAAAAGTTTCAGTATAAAATACCACATACATTTGAAGTTTAAAAACAAAAAAAAAACACACATACAAATATCCAAAACAGACACAGCATTACCAATAACACATATCCATACAAACGTGTCGTTCACACACTTTTTTGTTTGAGTATCATAATTTTTTTTGTATATAGTTATTTATAGCTTATTTTCTTTTTCACTTTCAATAAAAGTTTTAATTAATATTCTCATTGTCGTGATAGGTGGAAAATCAATTAATCCAAAATCTTAGTTTATAAAACCTTTTTCATAAATGCTACCAAATTCAAGTCGAGACTTGACTTTTTCTTAACAATTCTACAAATTAGATTAAAGACAAATATTTTTGATAGGAAAAAGTTACTTCCACCCGACATATATCTAATATTATGTTTTTTTACGGCCAAATACGATTCGATTCTTTGGGCTATAAAGATTTTGAGCGATAAAATAGATTTTTCCTAAGATTTCTGGGCTTTTAATTGCCTTTTCTAGGATTTTCTGGCTTAAAATGCTTTGAAAACCTTTGCTCATCGATTTCTAGTTATTTACACTTTTAATATGTAGTCACATTTATTGGGCCCTGAAGAGGTGGAAATTTCCGAAGTCTAGAATTTTGAAGAACCCTAGTGGTTACATCATATGACATATATGTATGTAGTTAGTATCGTCTATGGTATTTGCAATTCAATACAGTTTAGTTAAGTTCAGTTGAGTTTGAGGCAAAAGATATGACAATGACCCTAATAAATGTCGTAGAAACATGTCAAGTGTCAATAGACACACTCTGATAAAATGTTTACAATGGTTCATAAAAAACATCCTTTCAAACACATTGTTGAATGAACTGTTGTAGTTTGTTAAATAATTTTGTTTTCACATATTTTTTTATGGAAAACATTTTTGTCGACACCAAAAAATATGTTTAAAAATTATATTTATGGACCATATTTTTGTTATGAAATTTTATAAATAACCATTCCACCGAACGCTCTAAATTAAAACCAGGGAGGGATTAATAAGGGAGGGATTATTTGAACTAACCCTTCGAGTGCACAGAAGGGATTAATAACAATTTATAGCAGATTATTTTTGGCGTATTAAGACAAAATTAGCTAATAGGCCAACCCATTGGGCATTTTTTCGGCTACAAATAATTTTCTTGTGGCAACTAATTTAAAAAAGATATATAACAAGTTTAAAAACAACTCAAACGATACACATTATATAACATGTACTCTAAATAGGCCTAAATTAAAACGTCTCCAAAAGCATATAACATTTTACCTAAAAGCATAAAAAATTTGTTAGAAAATGAAGTAAAATCGAAAAATAAATTTTATTTAAATTAAAATTTAAATTTTTAAAATTTTTAGTTATAGCATCGAAAATAACCCAGGCAGAAAAATACAATCGGCATAGTATTGGCAAAGCGTCGGCGACAGTCGGTTATGCGTTGGCAGAACATGGGACTAACAATCTTGACAACATTTCCCTGTTACCCGATTGATAACAGTGGCCAATCGTTATTTTAAACGAACTTGTCATCGCACAGTGCGACATTTGGCCAATCTAGGTGGACAAAAATCTAATTTAAAAGATCCTGACTTGAAGTTTGGTGTGATAATAATGTAGGACATAACTAATATTGACAACAAAATTCGGAACAATCAAACAATTGCCACGCCCATTTTTGGGAAATTAACTATTATTTAAGAAATTGCTTAAATAATTTGAAGAATTTTTATGAAATTTTGTAAAAAAAATTATTATTTGTGTACCATTTTGTAAAAAAAAATTGTACACAATAACCTCAAAGATAATTATTGATAGGCGGTGTACTCCCACTTTTTTATAACAGATATTTAAGCTGTGTTGGACAACCTTGGGCTAGATTTTATTTTTTGACTTATGTACATTGTAAAATTAACTCTATACTGTAACGAAATGGGGCGAGGTCCACCCACTATTTGCAGTTTTATAAATTTATTACACACAAAAAGATTTTGCAAACTGTATTTACATTTATTATTTAAAAAAAAAACAAGTGAAATTATAAGAATTACACAAAAAAATAATGAATTAATTAATGAAAAAAATTTAATGCCGTTAAACAAGGGTTTGGTGTACTAACACATTACATTTTATATTATAATGTATTCTTACATAATCATTCAATTTTATGTGCTATATAAGTGTATTTTTCATATAGTTTAAAACTAAAAGTCTCTGGAATTAAAAAAAAAAAAATCAAGCAAAAAGACCATTTTAGACGTTCACTAAACTTTAAAATTCTCTAAAAATCGCAAAAAATCGCCAGTAAACATGGTTTAATCTCTGACTAGAGACATTCCAACACCTGCCACATGTATAGGTCGTGTGAGGGAGTGTGAGAAAACTATAGTTTTATTCCAACAAAGTTTCCGATTTTTTTTTTTTTTTTTTTGAATTTTTAATTCTTGTTTTTAATAAATTACAATAAGTTTTCGATTAAATTGAAAAATGACCACGGATTTAAAAATTACATTAAAAATGCTGTATTAAAAAAAATGGACTTTTAACTCCAACAACAAAAAAGTTATATGTGTTTGAAGTTGGGATGGTGCTCAAAAATATATTTTATTTCTCAAAAGTCTATTACAAGATGTGACTTTAAACTCCTGTATCAAATGAAACAGCTCTTTTTTCATCATATTATGATTATTTCCACAGTATATGGACTGTTTACTGTAACATTCATTTAAATTATAACAATCCTCCAACAATTATTTTTCGATTTTTGTCCACCTAGATTGGCCAAATGTCGCACTGTGCATCGTTGGCATAACGTTGGTAATTCAAAAACTTTTGTGCTTTTAAAATATATTAAATTAAATACATTTTGAGAAATATGTGTACACATAGAGAACAATTTAGGTATGTGGCAACAGAAATTCGGTTACAACGACTCAAATTCGGTTATTACGAATTGCAGACGGTTGACACAACTTAACATTAGTTTTCACAACGAAGTTCGGTTAATACAAGTGAATTTTAGTTGCAACACCCAAAATATTCATAAAACTAATGTAAACATTGTTGTACTAACTGAATTTATAGGTTGTTACCATTAATATAGACTTTTCAATTCGATTGGGACTTCATTTCTCTGTGTGTAATAAAACTTATTTAAGAAGCAGCAATACAGTTCGGTCTTACCCAGTAAAATAGTAAAATCCAAACAATTGGTTGCAGAACTGCTGATACTGCATTGTAACAGGTTGGAGTTTCTGTTCTGTAACTGGTTCTTTTTATATAGAGTTTATCATATTTGCAATACGTTCTTTACCTCCAAACAGGAATAGGTTGCCTTAGAACCGGTTCTGGAATCAGTTATAGAACTGGTGCTGCGACAGTTACATCTTATATTTCGACACCCAGGAACCTGTTCTAGAACCGGTTCCATGTAACCGGTGGTAAAATAAGTTGTTTTAGAACAGGTTCAGAGGTAATATGTTCCAAAAAATTTTGCTGTGTGCTCTTATAAGACTATACTAATATGATGTATAATTATACATCATATTTAAATGAAATATAATAAAATAAAAATTCTTCTATTTGTTTGTCATATTTTTTTTAAAACAATATTGGCAAACAATTTTGCGGGTGGTTCTGGCAAAATACATTCTTTGCAAACAAAATAATGTTTTCCTAGAACAATATTAGTTGTACTTTTGGTAATTTTTAACACGGTGGGTTTTACAAAAATATCAGTGGTTTGCCAGTAGTATTTTAATTGGTACGGTTGGCAATTTCTACCTGAATTAATACAACTTCCATTTTAGCATCTTAACAGCACTTTCTCCCTAACTTGTCTGTAGAAAAGAGTCTGTTGTACAGCTCTTCCAAATACGAAGTATTTGTTTGCTGGGTTATTTTCTATACTTTATGCATGTGAATTTTACACTATGAGAGCTAGTCAGCAATTTGTATATGCCATTTATATTTTTAAAACTTCTTGTATATTCTACTTATTCGCTTGATAATAATTGTAAAGGGTCCGCCAAATAACTATTTTTTTTTGAACTCCTGAACCAATTGGACTTTGTATGGCGTCATACCAAGGTCTTTATGCAAAATTCGTCTCAATGATGTCTCCGAAATGTTCAATTGTTGAGAACGACGGTGAATTGATGTTGAGCAATATTCTCGGGTGTACGCACTGTTTTTGGCTTTTCACGCTTTGGTTTATCGATGAGGATGCCAGTTTCTTTCACTTTTTTCACAAGATAACGAACATACGGACCATATTCGTTCAGCGGAAGGATAAAACTAATTATCTGTCAAATCAGACATGAGCTAAGTGTTACCATTCACGAAATAAGCACCAGTTGAAAAAAAAAAGTTAGATGGCGGACCCTTTAGTATGTGGTTGTATTATTCTAAGTAAGAGTTTGACAGTGTGTGAAGGATATTTTATGACAATAAACTAGTAGTGGCTTACTTGTCATATTGTAGAATATATATGCGGCTGGTGTTTTGAATTCTTTACTTATTTATAGTTTTTTAACCCATTTTTAGTTTCTTTTGTATTGTAAATTTTTCATGTTCTATTTAAATTTTTGTCACTTTGTTTGGTTTATACAAACAATTTATATAAGCTTGATAAAATATTTTTTCTTCTCGGCTGCCATCAACACTATCATCTACATCATCATCCTCATCATCATCATGATCATCCTCATCATCTTCTCTTAGCCAGGATTGTATGAGTTAAATGTGTATGTGATTTTTTTCAATTGTGCGTGGTTTGACAAGTTTTTACTTTTTTTTTTATTTTTTTTTTAAATTTTTTTTGTAAAGGATTTTGTTATTTTTTTATTACTTACATTGTATGAATGTGTGATTTTATATGTATGAAGTACCTATACCAAAAGAAAAAGTTTCATTTTCAAATTGTTATACAATTCATAGTTAGTGGCTATTTTTATATCCTTTGCCATGTGATAAAAGATATACTGAGTTTATCATTCCGTTTGTAAAATACTAAAGTATTTATTCGCAGTTTTTTAAAAAAAAAGTTTTTATTTTTTTTTATGATTATAAAAAAAATAATTGACCTTTCTTGGTAGAAGTTTTATCCTTTGACAACAATATGACCTAAATGTAACAATTTTCATTTTATTTCTTAATTGTATTTCTTTATATATTTATGACTGTGTATTCTTGTTCTACAGTGTATTTATTTATATAAATTGGTCATTGTAATTACTCCTGCCACTCTTTGCTATAATCTTAACTAGATCTAAGTTCATGAACATTTACGTTTTACCGGGTCGCCTTTCGATAATAATTGAAAGTTGAAAAAATGTCGTTCTAATAGCCATATATATAGTTTAGTATATGACCATAAATGCCCAAATATGTTCGGATCTGAAATTTGAGGGTACATGATGTATATTTACATATGCTTATATATATGCGTTATATATGATGATATCCGATCATATATGATCATATATGAGATCATATATGTTTATATATTAAACTGCAAGTGGTCAGTCAGATCAATCCCATAATTGATCATGATACCATTTTCCCTTTATATAGTATGTGTTTTGACATATCAAGACTGTCATAAGTCAAAAATGCGATTTTTGATTTAATGATGCAGATTTATTAGTTATATTATGCTTTATATTGTGTAAAAATTTCATATTAATATCATGTATACTTTTCGAGATAGAGGATAATATATATTTTTTTTCTTTAAAGTGGGTACAAAGAGTATATACTTCATAGAGATACTGTGCTACTCATGAGTCTCTCGATAATTAGCGAATTAGCACACAACTCTCACTAAGAGAAAAATATATTAAAAACTTCTATTTATAAAAAACGTGACCAAATAAATAGAGAAAGGGTCGAGCGGGTCAGATATGGAATGAAAACTTTAAACTCGTTTTCTGCAAAATCGTATTTTTTGAGTTATGTCACTCTTGCAGTAAATGAGCGATATGTGAAATAATAAAAAAAATCGTCCTGAAAAAAGCCCCAACTTCAAAAGGCCATACAAAATAATCTGAGCTAAGTTTTTAAATGTCTCTCTGGGTTTTTATCTACTAATAGTGTATATTCATATTTCCCGTTGGTGTCATTCGGGTGTTATAAAAGTAATTGGATTTATTCTTCACAAATGGGCAATTTTAACAGCTATTTTGATTTACAACTTTATTGTTAGTTAGCCGATTTTTATGTTTTTGGCCATTTTACATAATAAACCATTGAATTTATTTAAAATGTGAATTGGGTTGATAAATGGTATTCAGGTTCCAACAAAGTAAAAAAAAACTTAAAAATCGTAATTTTTCAAGATCTCAGTAGCTTTTAGCCACCTCTAAATACCCAGCAAAAAATTTCCAAAAAGGTAAGCGGGTTTGTAATCAAGCATTTTGGGTAGAACGCATTCCTTACTAGATTACCTACTCGATTCTTTTAACAGGGCGTGAAACTGAAATAATTGATTCTTTAGAATTGATTATTTTTTTTACCGAAGAACTATTTACTTTATATTTTAAGAACTACATACATTTTTTAATAAAGAAATAGTTCCATTGTAAAACTACGAAGTACTTACACAAAAAAATATAAATAAATAGTTCCCTTGAAAAAATAAGAAGTACTTACATTTAAAAAAAATTAAGTAGTTCCATAAGTAAATTCAACTTTTACTCACATGTGATTCTCCTAGGTCACTCAAATATAACAATCAAAACTAATACGGAAATAAAATCCTAAAACTGAAACATCGAATTGTTATGACAACATGGAGCTATAAACCACGAAAATAAAAATTTTTCAAAAAAAAAAAGAACAATTCAAATTGAAAACAAAAATATGACTCACGCACAATCACCCTCGAACATTTTTTTTACACTCACTCACGATAACGTCAGTAATTTCAACTTCCACTCACAATTTTCTGCTCACGTGCGCTTCCCTAATTTATACCTAACCACCGTTTAACAAAATTTAGGCAACATGCAATTTCTGTTTTTAGTATTATTTTCCTGCAAATAAAATTTGTTTGAAAAAATATATGAGATAAATTCTTTAAAAACTGTATAACTTCTTTTTTCAAAATTAGGAACTACTTCCAATAAGGCCCTTTTATTAAGAAAAAGTATATGATTGATTCTTGAGTACAAAAAGTAATACATATAAGTTAATAACATTGTTATTTTCTTTTAAGTAAATAATTACTTTGATATTAAGTTTAAATTTAAAGAATTGATTACAATACTACTTGCTTTTTGACTCTATCGTTGGAATGTGTTTGGTATTGCAGTTACTAAATTTGGCAATGAGATATGTAAGCAAGTGTGGGCATCACCTTCTTTTTGGAATGTGTAATTTTTTCCTGGGTACTTTTTGACTGGCCCCAAAATTGTTGTTCTCAGTTTTTTTTATATTCGAATATTTCTCAAACTTCAAACTTTTTTTTTTATCCATATAATGAAGGGCTAGCCTATTAAATACATACATATTGATCCGAATAATAGGTCAAATTACATGTATCGAATTAGATATACCCAGGAAAAAATTACACATTCCAAAAAGAAGGTGATGCCCACACTTGCTTACATATCTCATTGCCAAATTTAGTAACTGCAATACCAAACTCATTCCAACGATAGAGTCAAAAAAGCAAGTAGTATTGTAATCAATTCTTTAAATTTAAACTTAATATCAAAGTAATTATTTACTTAAAAGAAAATAACAATGTTATTAACTTATATGTTTAACTTCTTGTAATCAAGAGTAATCATATACTTTTTCTGAATAAAAGGACGTCATTGGAAGTAGTTCCTCATTTTGAAAAAGAAGTTATACAACTTTAAAGAATTTATCTCATATATTTTTTCAAACAAATTTTTATTTGCAGGAAAATAATACTAAAACAGAAATTACATGTTGCCTAAATTTTGTTAAACTGCGGTTAGGTATAAATTAGGGAAACGTACGTGAGCAGAAAATTGTGAGTGGAAGTTGAAATTACTGACTTTATCGTGAGTGAGTGTAAAAAAAATTCGAGGGTGATTGTGCGTGAGTCATATTTTTGTTTTTCAATTTTGAATTGTTCTTTTTTTTGAAAAATTTATATTTTCGTGGTTTATAGCTCCAAAATTATAACAAACCCATGTTATCATAACAATTCGATGTTTCACTTTTTAAGATTTTATTTCCGTATGAGTTTATTTTTTTTTTGTGTAAGTACTTCGTAGTTTTACAATGGAACTATTTCTTTATTAAAAAATGTATGTAGTTCTTAAAAATATAAAGTAAATGGTTCTTCGGTAAAAAAAATAATCAATTCTAAAGAATCAATTATTTTAGTCTCACGCTCTGTTAAAAGAATCGAGTAGGTAATCTAGTAAGGAATGCGTTCTGCCCCAAAATGCTTGATTACAAACCCGCTTACCTTTTTGGAAATTTTTCGCTGGGTAATTTTATAAAATGTTATACGAGATTTGTACATATCCCGCCCCAAAACTTTGTTTTTCTCATTTTTTTTTTTGTTGCTATTCGCATATTTATATGGATTGAGACCCTAAATTTTAACACTTTTTTTTTTTTAAGGGCCATCTTAGTGTTTATATATAGGAACTTATCAAATATGACATAATTATACCAACAAAATAAGAGCTGAGGTAGAAGTAGTAAATACAGCACATCTACAGATCCGGTGTGGTGCAAACTTAGGTGAATCATGATTTTATGATTTAACATTTTCGTGTTATTGGGCGGAAGGAGTGAACATATTACTTACTTTAATATCGTTTTTAAACAGTACATGAATGCTCTTTTTCAACAGTTCACGGGTGGTCTTTTTTAAATATATATTAATATTTGTATTTAATAAAAATGTGCTGCATACTCTAGGGGATGTTTCTTTCAATATTAAAAAAAAAAAATCTTTTGGTGCCAGCGAGTATTGAACACACTAATCTGAGTTACGATTTGCTGTATTGAAATAGAACGCTCTACCATTTGCACCAAAGTTTCGGTAAAAACTCAGTAGGTAAATTAAAGTGATATATTTAAATTAAGTAAAACTTATTAATTAATTAATTTACTAATTAATTATTATTATTATTAATAAACTAGCGTTCAAGTTTTGGCTTCGATATTTTTCGTTTTTGCAAATTTTTTAAGATCCGCAACAATAGACTTAAAAAATCAAATAGATTTTTGAGGACAAAATCAATTTTTTTAACCTAATTTTTCTGAATATTGCACACGTTTCAAGGCACACCTAAAAAGTGTATATTGAAACAAATATAAAAAATTCATATTACGATCGGTCAGATCTTAAAAGATTACATACAATCGATAAACAAATTTTTAGCAGTGAAATACTTCTAAGCATTTTCCTATCAGCATAACATTAAAAAATATAAAACGTTAGGGTTTTTATATTTTTAAATAACTATAAGTTTGATATAAT